>BGNK01000581.1:0-101424 GCA_003297005.1 Symbiodinium sp. clade A Y106 | reverse complement strand
GGGGGGGGGGACTTGAGTTTCAAACCCTTCTGCCCAAGCTCGTAGATCTTCACAGGCAGGACAGAAGGATGTATCCTGCGATGCACAGCCCATGCACCTAAACCCCTCCAAACCCCGCAGCAGCTCAGAATATCTCAGACAACCCCTACAAATTTAAAGCGGTTGTGTTGCAAAAGCCTTAAACCTCGAAACCCGCGTTTCAGGCTGAGACGGGCCGGCGAAACATAGACCAGGCTGCTCAGGGTGCACTGGGCGACGAGGTGCAAGACGATCCTCAAGGGGAAAGTGCTAAGGAGCTTAGGCTTAGGGTTTGTAGTTTGTGTTGTTGTTTGGTTCGGGGTTTGTGGTTGAGGAGGTGAGGCCTAAGGGCAGCTTTTCTGATTGCCTTATTGTTCTCAGCTTGGATGACCACCAGCCGTACTTACTCTTCTTTGTTCTTAGCCATTTAGTGTCCATATTCGAATCTCTTGACAAAATTCAGGGTATAAAAGTTTCAACGGGAAGGACCCGAGGTAAAGCTGAACCGTTCAGGCTTTGGGCTGTTGGCGCCCGAAGACGTCGGGATGAGGGTGGACTACCCAGAGGCTTCATATATACTACTAGTCTGGAACCCCAAAGCCATGATAAGGGTCTCAAACCCTATAAATCCAAGCCATGCGCCTTTCAGACATATCTAACCCTGCCATGCGGGCTCGTCCTTGCGAAGTAGGAGGCACACAAAACCCTAAACCCAAGACCCTTATTCTGACAAGGAATCAATGGGGCTAAATTCCATTAAATTATGGTTGTATATATGGAGCCTCTGGATTAGATTGGAGTACGAATACTAGGTATCGATTTGGGATAATGTTCAATTTCTTTCTTGTTTAATATAGAGCCCTAATTATACATAATTTTGGGGACTGTTGAAATCGACCCCTAGAATACAAGTGGCGATAGATGGATGTCATGTCTTTGCGCCAGGGCATGGCAGGAGGCCCAAAAAGATTCATATAGGGGCCTTAATAATTAGAATAGGGTTTTGGGCCCATTATACCATAATAAAAACCACCAAAATAGTATTGGTAATTATTTAGGCCCCTATATTGTCGCACTGCTATTGGCCCAGTCGCACAACGCCATCTTGCCGAGCCGACGTCCAAAACAACTGACCGCCAAGGCTTAAACCCCTAAACTACCCATAGGCCCCAAAGTAGTTCCTGTTTGGGGTTCATATTTAGAATTCTATAAGGTAATCCCAAAAAGGAACTACTTTGGGGCCTATGGGTAAGCAACCAACCTAAGTACAGCCTCCCTGAAAGCCGAAGCCCCTCCCTGTTAGGAGGGGAAAAGACTCCTGAAGCCCCCAAAGTCTGTGAGAGGCCCTATCTCATTCACACAGCTTCTTTTGCAACAGTAGCCTTAAAGATATTGGTTCTCCTAGTCTCTGATGGCCCCTACAGAGTTCTACTATGCTAGCTGGCCAAGCCCTGCTCTGGTTATGCAGGGCCTATCTTAACCCGACAAAACCTTACAAAGCCGTATAGAAGTCCTTCAAGAAGTATCGAGGCCCCTGCATACTGTAGGGGCAGGCCCTAAATAATTACCAATACTATTTTTTTGTTGGGGGGTTCCTTACTATAATTAACTATAGTATAATGGGCCGCAAAACCCTATTGTAATTATTAAGGCCGCGGCATACTCATGCAGGTGCGATCCTTGCAGGGCCAACTCGAGAGGATGGAGGAGACACAGTCGGATCTACTTCTGCAGCTACAGAAGGCAGGGGGTTCGAGGTGTAGAGGTGTGGGCTGAGGTTTAGGATTTTGGATTTAGGTTTTGGTGTTTCGGGTTGAAGATGCATGTAGCCCCAAAAACTAGCTTCCAGAGCTGCTGGTGATGGTTTCCATATCTGCTTTATTTCTCAAACGGCTGGTTTTGAGTGCTTATGATAGAGGTTTGGGGTTTACATAGAGGTCGTGGTCTGGCTAGTCGAGTCCAAGTATTCAAAGTTTGTAGTTCTATTGTTAGGCTTCCCGTGTTAAGAGCACCTGCGTATTCGTCAGTGTTTAGAGTGGTTAGAGGTTAGATGAACGTCCTAGATGTGTGATATCGGATAATCCTGTCCCAGCAGCAGAATCATGCCGGGACAGCTTCGAACAGTTCGCGGCCCTACGTCTGCTCCATCGTAGCCCTTCCAGAGCACGATACAAGCTTTCTAGGACTTAGGATATTTGGGTGTAGGGCAGAGGGAGGTTTCAGTGGTGGCGAAATCAAGGTGCACAATATAGTGCGGCGATACCCCAGAAGTGCAGCATTCATTGTCGAGGATCCTCTACCAGACCTTCCAATTGCGGAAATCTAAAGCCCCGCAGCGAATAAACCTCCTGCCGACTCCCCCACCTTAGGCTTTACGGTTTACGGCTTTGGGGTGTAGGGTTTCTTCAAGGCCGAGACACGTCTCGAGAATTCCGTGAAGCTGCATGAGGCCAACTGGGATCTTCGGAGTCGGCCTTTTCGGTAAGCTCAGGGTTGGTTCAGAAAGGTGATTTCTGCCAGGTTTGCGGTTTAGGGTTTAGGGTTTAGGAGTTCATGGCTTTTGGGCACTGGTGAAGGAAGAACCAGGTCCCAGGTTCGGTTTGTGATCTACTTTGGCTTCTGCGGATGTTTTGAGCAAATGTGCCTATGCTCGGTCTTCGGCTAGACCAAAGGTACCTATATGCCTATATGGTATAATAGAAGGTAGGGCTTCTATATTAGGAAATACTATTATGATTTGGGGAAGTATCCCCCGTAACAGTACCTAGGACCCTTTGGGTGCTTCTTTCTGGCAGATGCAAGCATTCGAAAACCCTAAAGCATACTTGCGGCAAGGTCTGCAAGCTGCCAGGCCCGAAACCTAAAACCCTAAAACCAGAGAGCATCCGAAAAGACTACTGAAGTCTCGCATACTTTGCCTTTCATGAGGCATGACTTGTCCATGGAAAACCTGGACCTTACACTGTCAACCCTGCTCACTGCGTCAGTCCATTTGCCTCTAAGTATCCCTATAGAGGCCCTAGACCCTTATCGAAGCCTGCTTCGTAGACTTTGTTGCTACTTCCACCGAGCCTGAAAGTGCCGCTAAGCCCTAACCCCTCGGCCCTAAAACCTTTAAGCCGCACCCTGAAGCCCTGCCTCCTTCAGCTTTCGATCCGTAAATCTAAAGCCCCACAGACTTGTAACCCCAAGGCCTTAAGTGTTGAAACATTACCTAAAGCCCTACGCCTTAACCCTAAAAGCTCTGCAGCTCAAGCCCCAAAGCAGTATCTCCTTAATTCCAAACCTTCGCCCAAACCTCACAACTACTTACAGCCCTTAAGCCCGAAAGCCCTACGCCTTAAACCCTAGATCCTACGCCCCTCTGCCGTACTCGGGCTTGTCCGAGTTGCGAGAACTCTTTCGGGAACCCTCCTTCAAGGAACCCTCAAGGGAACCCTTAGGAACCATTCAAGGAACCCTTAAGGAAATCCTTCAAGGTACCCTTAAAGGAGCCCGCGAAGGTAGATGTTTGCTTGTGCCTGAAAGGAACCCCCAAAGGTACCCAAGGAACTATATGGTACCCTTAAAGGACTTTTTACAGTCCTGAAAGAAAGGAGCTATATGGTACCCTTGAAGAATATTACAGTCCTTGATGCAATCCCCAAGAGTTTCCTTTAAGGGTCGTCCCTAAAGGAACTATATTTTATGGTACCCTTAACGTAGTTTTACAGTCCGTAAAGGAATCCCCAAAAGTATCCGAAAAGGAAGCCCTCTCCCTAAGCCCTGAAAGGAGCTTATAGTCCTTAAAGGAATCCTAAAAGGAAGCCCTCTGACTGCTCTCGAAGATGCCAGGATGCGCTTGGGGAGCGATGTCAGGAACTCCAGAGTCAGCTGCAGGCTAGGGTTTAGGGCTTTTAGGGCTTTTAGGGTTTAGGGTTCTGCTGCTCCTGAACGAGCGGTCTCTAGTCGAGTTCGTTACTTCGATCCTACAAGAATACCCAGCCACCCATAGAACCCCAAAGCATTAAGAACTAGAGTGGTTTTATGATTTTCCACACAGCTCAGTTCAGCCTGTTCTTCTGGCGAAAGCTTCAGCTTAGCAAATATTCGTATCTTTTTTGTCTTCTGATTCGGTGAGACTTCCCCGCGCAATACACTCCTGAGCGCATCCGATCGGCTCCTGAAGTTGACCAAAGCTTGGTTGGTGCCTTATGTGCTTGCTTCTTATCGTAAGTATGCTGAGACCGACAAAAAGCTGCGTAATGTAGGAACCTGATTAAGAAACCCCGGGCCTATAAGCCCAAAATAGTAGGGTTCATATCAGGAACCCTAATAAAGGCCCAAGGTTTCTTAATCAGGTTCCTACATTCAAAGTGGCCGGTCGGATCTGTGTTCCTGCAGGCCCTGCCATAACAGCTCGGCCCTTGAGGTCTAGCAAACGATGCCATAATATAGGGGCCTTAATAATTAGAATAGGGTGGGAGTTTTCGAAATTTAGGGGTTGGGGTGGTTAAAATAAGGATCCTAGTATTTAGAGGACTATGTTAGGGTCCCCTATTTTCGGAAACTCCCAAGTGGCGGGAGTCGATCCGCCAGCTTGCTACGCAGATGGCTTGTCGCTCTCAGACACGAAGGTTGACACTTGGGCCTGGCCCAAGAATTTCATCAAGGTCTAATCAATATTGCTTATGACGGAGAGGTTTCGGGATTTAGGGTCTTAGGGTTTAGAGCTATGGCATTTGGGGTGTAGCTTTCGGGTTTAGGGCTTTGGTATTTGGGCTTTGAGGTTCTGGGCTTTGGAATTTTGCGTTGGAGCTTTGGGTTTGGGATGTTGACTTCGAGCATCATCCGTGAATTTGCAGGGTTTAAGCGTTGCGATTGCCATGCGACGGATGTCAATCTTCGCCTCTGTGGTCTTGCATACCTTAACCCCAAATAACCTACTTTTTAAGGACCCATAAGGAAATCATAATAAGGAACCCCAAAAAGGTAGGTTCCTTAGGGTCCAGGTAAGGAAGGAAGGGCTTTTGTTTGTTAGGCTGATACTCCCAGGGTTTGCTTTGGTCTTTGGGGATTCATAGAACTGCTGGGTGCCTTTGGGGCTTAAGATTTGCGGCTGCTGATGATGCTCAGTCAAGCCGACTACAAAGCCATTCGGTTCAGGCAAGCATTGCCTAATGCCTGAGCCCGGACCTCGAGGCCTACACATGAAGGCAATGAGTTTCGGGTGTAGGACAACAGCTCATTGCAGTCACTTAATTTGCCGCCTTAAAAATCAACACCCTAAACCCAAAACCCTTCAATCCGAAACCCGAATAGTATTCACATCACGGATCAAAAAACCTAGTAAAAGCTGCATCGACGCAGGAGGCAATCTAAATGCTGCGTCTAGTCGCCAGGCCTCGGCCACACAGCTGCGAGATTCTGCACCGAAGATCAGCCCACAAAGGCTGAAATAAGCGTTCTATAGGGTTTAGTTTGCTGTTGTTTTCCAGGGGTTCTATTGGGGGTTTAAAGGTTGCTTTACCCATAGGCCCCAAAGTAGTTCCTTTTGGGATTACCTTATGGAATTCTAAATATGAACCCCAAAAGGGAACTACTTTGGGGCCTCTGGGTAGGGCTGTTGCTATTCAGTCTTCAGGGCCCAGAGGACCTAATCATTGTGTACTGGGTTGTGATGTTTTGGAACCTGAAGGCGCCAGCTTTGGAAGTGGCAATCCATGTGGGTAGTTCTCTGATTAGGGTCCCGTCTACTATATGGGGACCTACACATTTTTGAAAAAGGGACCCGAATTTAGAGGACTACTCATGTGCAGAATGTTCTTCAGAGCCGCGAGAGTTTACGAGAGATTAGTCTTGTTGTGACCCTGCCTGGCGGATCCAGACATCAGTGAAAGATGTAACTGTAGCATAACAGACCCCAAAAGCAAACCCTATTTTAAGCATTATGATCCCCATATGACCATTCTACAGCACTTGACAGGTCCGAGGAGTCAGCCGAGAAGTTGCAAAGTCGGCTTGACTCCCTGGAAGAGACGCTTTGCTGCACGGTACATAGCAGGATTTGCTTAAGGTCTAGAGCTTGCCTTATAAAGAACTAACCTACCGTTTAAGGGCTTGCAGTATATAAAGGAGTCATAACCTAGTAGGTCTCCTAGAGCCCAGGTATGGCTTTGGGTTCTGGGCTCTTTTGTTTACTGGAATGGTTTCTCGGAGGGCTCCATTTAGGGCTACTACAAGCGTTGAGTAAAGAGGGTTTCAATTGGGTCTTGCAGCGTGTATATATAGCGCGTTTAGGAAGTGGGTGAGTGCCTTTTGGATTTGTTTTTGGCCTACATCATGAGCACGGCACTGAGCCTTCAGCCTTTGTTTTCAGTCTCAACTTGTTTGTCGAGGTGTAATTAAGTTCATCGCGGCCTCGGGCCTATTGCTATCAGGAGTTCAAGGTTGAGGGACTGCGGCCATGTACAATTAGCATATGGGCAATATGGTGCACCCCGAAACCTCGATCCCTCATGCCTCCGTCTCACCGCAATCCCCGTGCGGTGACCTTTCGCGGCTTCTAGTTCTGCAGCAGAGCTACAAGGAAGCCTTTTTCTGCTTTGGGGCTGCTGTTGGACCAAGCAAGCTCCAAACCTGTTGCATGCCTCCTAAACTTCAGTTCCCTCGAAACTCCGAAAGCCCGAGCCCCTAAACCCCTAAATTGTGAACCTCATGAAGCCGTGCCTGCATTGTGCGAGTGTGCGAGTCGAAACCCCTAGACCCTAAACCCTAACCCCTGAAACCCTCAACCGCTTGATTGAAAGTGGTGCAGCCCCGTTCGAGGAGACTCCAGGATAAATCCGAGAGGCTGCTTCGGCAGAAGCAAAAAGGGTTTAGGGTTTTAGGTGTTTCAGGGTGTTTAGTGTGTTTTTGGTTTTTGGGGGCTTGAGGGTTTTTAGGGTGTTTTGCGGGGGGTTTATGGTTTTTGTGGGTGTCAGGGTTTTTAAGTTCTTTTAGGTTTTTTGGGTGTTTAGGGGTTTTGGGTTCAGGGTCTGGGGTGGGCTGTGATGCAATCGAGGTTTTGGCATTGATTGGCGTCAGCCCATGCAGAGTTCACATAGCATTCTATGCAGTCTGCATACGTTTCACCACATTTCACCTACGCAGCTGGCGGTGAGAGTAGAAGCTCGCAAACAAAACGTGACAGTTTAGGGCACACGGGGCTTATAGGGTTTGGGACACATGGTTTGGGTTTTGAAAATTGGGCAGCCTGTATAATGTAGGGGTAATAGAAAAATAACATCAGAACAACCCTAAACATTGGAACAACGATCCCACCACTGGGTTTAGAGGTCAGGGTTGTATGTATGTTTGTATGTATGTATGTATGTATGTACGTAATGTATGTATGTAAGTATGTATGTAATTATGTATGTAAAGAAAGATAGATAGACATAGGTAGTAGAAGACAGAAAATTGACATGCTCGGCGTCAGGTTTAATTTAGGGTTTCCGCGGCATTCTCACACGGTTTCTGCATTATGTTGAAACACGAAGCCTCTCTCAGGAAGTCGGTGTCTAGCGTCGAGGACGCCGAAAGCAGGGTAAAGGGATTCCGAGTTCTTGGGGAGTTCTGCAGAACGACATGGCTTCAACCATCTCCGTCACAAGACCCGGGCTTTGCACACCGACTCTACTTTTCAGCATGTCTTCTTGCGATAGAGGCCAAAGGAGAGGGGACAGAAGCCAACCTCGCCATCTCCCGAAGGAACAGGCACCTACATTAGACGGCATTTGCAGGAGATTGTCTTCGACTCCAGTGAGCTTAAGGAGGAGGTGGGCCAGATCGTGGCAGAGTTGGAAGCAAGGACGTCTGGATTTCGGAACATCAGTGGTCGTCGTTGCTTTTGTTGGGGGCGGCGGGGCTAATATGAAGGATGAGATTTACTGGCCTAGATAATCAGGTATCTTCATTGTCTGAGGCTCCAACACGGGCCGACTGCTGTACCTTAAACTCTGAACCGTATAGTGTACTACGAGGCCGTTTTTAGGATTTCAGAGGCTTTAGCAGGAGTGTCTTTTGTCGTGGTCGTTCCGTTTTCAGCGCTTTCTGCAGTTCGGCGTCCTATGCTAACCTTTACTAAACGCGAAACTCTAAGCCCCAAAGGGGATGTCTGCATAGCGCATTCTCGTCTTCCTAACAGGGATTCCAATCTCGTGCGGATTGGAAAAGGCGTCCCAAAAAGGACCAGCGTACCGATACTACTGATTCATGAAACAGGTTCTACTAATCTACTACTAGCATGTGTCGAGTGCGAAATAGTATGCCTTCTCGGGCCCCGTCTACTCTACCATACCACACTCGAAAAACCTTGTTCAAATGATTATGCAGGCCCTTTTACTGAACCAATAGAAGGGCTTTCCGAGGGTAAGGTCTTACGGGGCCTTGATAGGGTTTTCATATGGTTTGTAGGTGTTTTGCAGATTTGGTAAGCGTGCTGTAGGGCTGTACAAGGTGAGCCATGGTCCTGGTTACTTTTCACAATTGTTGAGTTTGGCAAATGTTGAGCCCACGACACTCAAGGAAACACCTACTGCGGCTTGTAAGCACAAGGAAACATATCCCCTTATACAGCAGTCCCGAAATGCATAATCCGCGAATCCAGCGAGCGTAGATGGTACTAATTCTATGCTGTACTACACTACAAATACTATGGTATACTGACTATGCTATACCAGTTATTATGCTATTAATACTATACTAAACTAAGCCAATGCTAATGCTACTGCTAATGCTATGCTATTGCCACGACACTTCTATGATCAGGCTACCGCTTATGACACGCTGTGCCAGGCTATGCCCATGTAGTTATCAACTATGGAGCTACATAGCGCAGGGCGTCACAAATTCAAAAGACTGGATCCGAGACAGGTCTGCCCTGTGAATGCGGGCCCAAAGCAGTGTTTCGTCAGGGTTCACATTACAGTGCTGTGGCTACATACGGGTTCAGGGTTTAGAAGGCCCTATCCCTACAATACCAGCTATATGCTACCATTATCGCCAATAATATATTCATTATACGATTATCAGAACCGCCATGCTTTTCTTATCATTATCAGTCTCAGCTGTTCCAGGATCGTGGTCGACTTGCAAGCCCTACGCGAGGAGATCACCGAGCAAACACAAGCGCTTTGGCAGTTTGGACATCCCTCCATCGAAGACCCACCAGGCTTTATATGGGCCCCAGAAGAACCCTCAAACAAGAAATCCTAAGATCCTTATCTCGAACACATGTGGTGAAGAGTCGGGCGATGTCCCTCTTGTCTTTCACAGCGGCTTAGGCTAGATTGAGTTTGTGCTCTGTCCTACGTCATGTAGCATGCGCGCACCCCATCTTTGGCAATTCTACGGAAAAGGCTGACGAACTCAGATTTTCTGCCACAGGTGTAATCTGTGAGTTGGAATAACCGGCAATAGTGTCCCGTTATAGCACTCATAAACTGACAGTGAAGTGTACCCCGAAACCCTATGCTAACACGTAAACTATTGAGGTCCCTATATCAATCCCTTTAAGTAAAATCCTCGAACCCGCTTCTAGTTGTTAAGGCCCCTACATCAAAGCCCTTCAAGATGTAGACCGGCTTGCACGGAACCTTTCCAGGAACCTTCATGATAGTCTAAGAATTTGAATGGCAGTACCCAGAGACTCCAATATCCCTTAATTAACGAACATACCTTAAATCATATTCGGGATCCTACTATAATTTAAGGTATGCTCCTTAATTAAGGGATATTGGAGTCTTTGGGTAGGGGAGGTCGGAGTCCTCGTAGCAAGAGGCAGAAACCGTGAACCACCAAGCCCAGAAACCCTAAACCCAGAAACCCTGAGGCCAGAAATCCCGAATTCTAAGCTTTAAAACCCTCAACCTCCAAATCCAAAAACCCAGAAACCCTGCACCAGAAACCCCAAGTTATGAGCTTTAAAACCCTCAACCCCCAAACCCGAAAACGCAGAAACCCTACTCCCCCCAACACACAGCAGTGGAGTTCGCCTCGGCTGCGAGTCTCTTCTTTGGAGTGGGTAAGTGCCCTTGGTTTAGCTTCAGGGTTAAAGGTCACCGGTTTAGCGTGGTTCTTGCGGGGTGTTGGGGTTTGGGATCGTGTCCAATCGGTGCCAGTGAGCTGATTCGAGGTCTTGCGATCGCATTGTGATCAGCAAGTCGCCAGGATGGAGGCAGGGCAGATGGTTTGCAAGTCCAGAGCTGTAGACACCGTAGACGAATACACTCACAAACTGTTTTAACACAATCCGGATTGTGTTAAAACAATAGGAGAAGAATGCGTATTGCAGTTGATGCTGACTTTATTCTGCGAGCCTAAGCTGCCGAAGCTCAAGGCCTTTCAAGTCATACTTGCTGTCTTCAGCATCTCAAACTCTTACATGTAAACCTCCACCGCAACATCTTTCGGGTGCCGACATTCTATATAGTTGGAACCCCGAACGCCGGCCGCAAATTGGACTCTCCAACGCAAGTTCAAAGTTCATTTGGTAAAGTGTGACATGTCCAAGCAACTTGTCGTGTTCCGGCTGGGAGCCCCATCCGTTTAGAAACGGCAGGGCTTTGGGGATTCAATGCTTGGGTGTTTGGTATCTTAATATGTGTTCCCATCCCTCAACCAGTATGCTAGCAACCAATATGGTAGTCTGGAGGCTGCGGAGCTAAAAGACACGAGGGCTCAAACAAAAAAAGGCCTTTAGCCCACTCAGGAAACTGCCGGGGGGCAGTTTGAAGCTTTGGAGGACTTGCGGAAGCAGCTGCCAGACCGAAGGTTCATAATACTACTTAATAGTATTATGTGCTACTTATTATTGTAATATGATACTTATAGTAATATATATATATATATATAAATATATATAAGACTCATAATAATACTATAATACTCTAATAAACATAATAATCGTGGGCAGCGGAAATTGATCAAGGCGGGCTTTGGGCACATAGAGCATAGACTCCAAAGGCCTGAACCCTTAAACCCTGGTGGTTTAGAAGTTTAGGGTTTAGGGTTTTAGGGGTTTAGGGTTTTGGGGTTTTAGGGGTTTAGGGTTTAGGGGTTTAGGGTTTAGGAAGTTTTCGGGTGTTTCTGTAGATCGACTTTTACTGGGATGGCTTGGACTTGATCTCAGGGTTTTATGCAACTAAGTAGAGGCTGTTTGGTTCGACTTTAGGGTAGGACCGGGTAGGAGTGTGTTTGTTTCCTCAGTTCTGTGTTTGCATGGAACCAATCCAAGGAAGGTAGGATTAGTTAACAATGAATTGTCATCGTCATTGCCAGAGGCATCATGATCTCCATCATCGCTCTATGCTTTGTTTCGCTTGAGCCAAGCTTGTAGAAGTCTTGTACGGAGCACGGCTACAGCCTGCATCAGAAACCCAACTGCCACCGTTGCTGAGGCTTCATGGCAGAAGAGGAACTGCTCCTGGCCGGACATGGAGAATGTTGCAATCCCACGGGTCTTTGTTTTCGATTTTGCACGGTGCCCTCTAAACCCTAACCAATATAAACCAAGACCAGGGCTTTTGCTGGGTTTGCGTGTTGAACTGATTGAACAGATCTCAAACGCTCATCATCACTACGTACGGCCAGAGGCGGGCCACGTTGAGTTGAGGAGTGGGAATTATGCAAGGCTTGCGCTTTAGAGTTCAAGGTTTGGGGTTTCTGAAGGACATTTCAGCCGACACGTTTTGGTTTGATCTCGGACCATCACAACCCGGAACTTCGGATAAGTTTGTCACTTGGGCTTCCGAGTTACAGGTCTTGGTGCTCAAACCTCCGTGCCCGCTTGGCTACCACAGAGGTTCGGGAATTGAAGCTTCTCATCTGCCAGAACGTAATCATTGTCAAGAGTCAAAGCAAGTACCCATGTGCGCAGCATGAAGCTGATAGCTTCTTAGCTTAGTGAAGCTTGTTGATACAGGCACATTCCCCACAACAGCCTCACCACGGCAACAAGGCTCGTCGTCATGGCACCACGCCACCACCACCACCACAACCTCCATTACCATTGTCATCCTCACATGTCTGCCCGTCTTTGCCATCGTCGTTGCCGATTGCGTTCTTTTATCACCACGCCACTCTCAGCTACAGCATGCTCCTGGCAGTGTTTCTGACTAAGCAAAGTACACCTATCACTAGCCGGATGCTCCAGAACGCAAGATCCCCTGAAGCCTTAAGAGCCTCACCTGGTACCGTATCATGCCATCAAAGGCCGCAGAGAAGGAGCTGATAGAGGAGCTCGAGGCAAGCAAGCAAAGGCCAGAAGGAGGCTTCAGGATGATTCTCGTTTGGGATGGGAGACGTCGTGGGGATTCTTTGCGGTTCCTCCTGCTGCGGGCCTTGAGCACCTAAGTTCAAATCACAAGTCACAGGCTCAAAGACGAGGTATCCTCGGAAACGCTAGCAGAGCCTCGGCTGCATCTATGGTACTGGTTTGCATGCCCCGGCATCGTAGTTCACTTTGGGCTTCTTTATCGTTGCAGCTTTGGGATTGAAAGGGCCGGGAGGTCTTGAAGATCGACTGCAGGAATTTGAATTAAATCGGGTGTATGGGATTTTTGAGCTACGACTCGCGCCCCAGTATGAGAGTTGAAGTGCGCGATGTCGTTTCCAGGTTGGGAGTTGTAGAAACTTGGCAGATTGCCATCCGAGATCCACCGTGTTGAGTTTGGTTGCCATCCTCGTTTGCTCTCGTTCTGCGTGTGTCTGTCTCTCTCTCTCTCTCTCTCTGTCTCTCTCACTCTGCCTCTGCCTCTGCCTTACTTTATGGATTGTCGTCGTTATTTTCGGCATGTGTACATACATACACAAAAAACATGTGTATATGTACATATGTATATATATATATATGTACATATGTACATCTGTATATATGTATATGTTTATATATGTTAATTTATGTCTATATATGTTTAGATATGTTTATATTTGTATATATGTTTTGTTTTTATGTACTGTACATGTGTATATATGTATACATGTATAGATGTATGTATGTTTATATGTACATGTGTATATATGTACGTGTATATATATATGTATATATATATATATATATATATGTATTCGTATGTATGTATATACACAAGTATCTATGTGCATGTTGTTTGACTGTCGGTCTGCCCGTCCGTCCGTTCCGTGTGTTTCTCTCTCCCGCTCTCTCTGTCTGTTTGTCAATCTGATCTCATGTGACATCGTTTTCTCTAGCCTAACCTATTGTCGACATGTGCCCAGCTATCTATCAATCTATCTGCCTGTCCGTCACTCCCTCCCTCCCTCCCCTTCTGTCCTTCTCCCTCTCCCCCTCTCTCGTGCTCTCCCTCTCTATTACTGTCCCTCTCTCCCTCTGTCCTTCTCTCCATCCCTCCCTCCCTCCCGCCCTCCCTCCCTGCCTCCCTCCCTCATCGCATTGTTTTTCGTTCTCTCTCTCTCACTCACTCTCTCTCTCTCTCTCCCTCTCTTTTGCTCTAGCGCTCCCGCTCTCTCTCTCACTCGATTCTACTTTGACCGCCCGCCTTCATGAATTTCATTGAATCTGTTCCCGTACCTGGAACGCAGAAATCCTTTAACCTGTATACCCAAACTTGAGAAGCTCCATAGGCCTATAAGCCCCACATACCCCTAAACCCATTAACCTTTAACCCCTACAGCCCATATATACACTATAGCTCGATCTGTAAAATCTCAACCAAACACCCCCACACACACCCTAGGCCCCATAACCCATATGGCCCCTAAACCCTGAACTCTGAACCCTTAACAGTACATAAGCCTACAACCCATATACCGCGTACCCAGAAGCCTATCCTCCGAAGATCTCCACAGCTTTGAGGCCCTCGAGGCCAGGTACGACCAGCGAATGCACAATTTCGAGGCCCTCCTTCGTGGGGTTCTGGGTTTAGGGGTTATGGGGTTTGGGGCTTGGCTTATAGGGTATAGAGCTTAGCAGCTTTTTCGTGTTGTGTTCATTTGGCAGGTGTTCTTGAAAGCGTTTTGAGCAGAGTGTTTTGGGGGCTTCATGAGACTTTACTAGCGTGTGAGGTTTTGAGGTTTAGGGCAATTGGGGCCCCATTCCATATACCTTGGGTGTCCCAAAGCCTGTCTTCTAATGGTTCGACGTGGGGTTAAAAAGACAGGTTCTTCATTTTGTTATAACCCCAGGGGGAGGTTTTTAGGTACTTCTACGACATCTACGTAGCTGGTTTGTTTATTAGCCTGGCTGTTATTGCGACAAGATGTCTTGGGTTGCTCTGGGCTGCAGATTCTGATGTGGGAAGTTTAGCAGTTTGCACTGGAGGAACTTTCCATCTCTCTTCCCAAGCTATACCTGCAAATATCGGAGATTCTGTAGCGATGCGTCATTTCCTCCCACCATAGGAAATTAAGCCGGGAAGACAAGTCCTACTGGCCTTGCCTTAAAGCCTTATGAAGTTATCCCCCGAACAAGACCACACAACCCCAGCCCCAAAAAGCTGCAAACCTGAAGCCGAGAAGGAGAATTCCTTGCATACACCGCTATAGTACCCTCATAGCACCCTACGGTACCCGAAATATTACAGGAGCCTTAACGCCCCGAAGACCCGAATTCCAGACTTTCCGGAGGACTCCATCGAAACGCGGCGCGGGGCGCAACAGCGCGAATTCGACAGGATGTGGCCTGGCGGAGACGATCCAGGGTTTGGGGTTTCGCTGCTCCTATTTTTGGACCCCATACTGAAATCAACAAGCCAAAGAGACGCCTTTTTCGTTCACCCGTAAAATCGCTAAGACGGAGTCGTTCGGGAAGGCGGTTTAGGGTTTCGAGCTTTTTTGAAGGCTGCTGAGGGAGTTGCCGCAGCTGTTTTGATAGGATGCTTCAAAGGCCTGAAACAAGGTTCTATACTTGCTTAAAAAAGCGTTGCAGCACCCGTAACGGGGCCCTTGGAGTACCCTTAAAGGAACCCTTATAGTATTCATAAAGGGACGCTCTTTCGGATTATTGTATTTTAAAGGGCATCTTTCTGGTTTGGAGTTAAGGGTCTGAGCTCATTTTAGGGCGTAGGGTTCAGAGTTTATGTAGGGGTTTAGTATTTAGGGGTTAAAGTTAGACTAGAGGTTTGGGATTTGCGTTAAGACTTCCCTAAACCATTCAACCTAAACCCTGAAGCATGGGAGAGCAGACCGAAACCATACGACTTCAACCCTAAGACTTAGTCCCTAAGAGCAGTTGTAGCTTGACTTAAAATCCCCGAACCGAGGGCCCAGAGCCGTGTTTTTCCAAGGGTCATGTGGCTTTCTGAGTGCCAGAACTGAAGCTCACAGAACCCTGCAGCACTATCGAAGCCCTAGACCCTGCCCTGTACCGACGGAGAGTACCCTGTATACCCGAAAGCGTAAGCCCCAAATTGAGGTTCACAGACTTGCACCGGTCAATGAGCAAACTGGAAGGCTGTTCGTGGGATCGACAAACCCTTGTGATCGCTTGTCCATCAACGGTATGAGCTCTGCAACCTCTAGTTTCTATCAGGTCTACACTACATAGAGTGTTTTTGGGATATCTACCTATGTATTTATATATATATATATGTATGTATATGTATATATAGAGATGTACAGGAACCTTGACAGGCTTCGCAGTTTCTGATCTGAAGTTGGGCCTCGCATGGAGAGACTCAAGAAGAGGGTTTCGATCAGCGAACGACTTTTTGCAACACTTGCTGTTGTAGGGTACACACCCACGGCAGAGGCATTTAAATTTGCGATGGCGCCTGCGCGTTTCGATGGATGCACACATCAGACACCTCATCCCTTAACCTCCACACCTGATCCCCTTTCCCTGTTTCCCACAGGCACGCCTCACCCCTGCTTACAGGCAAATCACCTAGAACAGGGGCGACACTCCCTTATGTTTCCCCACGTTTTTCGTGCCTTGTAGTAAGGTGTGTCATGCACTAGGGTCCAGAAAGTCAGGCTCGCGCGCTCAAGATGCTTTGGATAGGTATAGCGACGTGAACGATACAGAATGATACAGATATGTATATCGCGATAGATACAAGGCTATTTGTACATTATCCAGATACTTTTCACTCCATCTCTCGCTCTATATATATATATATACAATGTTTATATATAATATATATATATATATATACATATACGTATGTCTGTTGTTTCATTCGTTGTTTATGTAGTCGCAGATTGAACTTAAGTGGATGCAGATGGAGCTATGCAGGCTCGCAGAAGGCGCTCGTGACGAAGACCTTTCCGGAGGCGCCTCGCGGATTCGTCGATTTAGGGTGTAGGGGTTTAGGGTTATAAGGGCTCTACCTGGACCCTCAAGTATGTAGAATAATGGCCTTTTAATATAGGCATTGGGCTATTATTTTACCTACATTTGGGGGCTTAGGTAGGGGGTTGGGGTCTAGGGGGTTCAGCGGCAGAGTTTGGGTTCACAAAATGGGGGTTTAGGGGTTAGGGTTTAAGGTATTCGTAGGTCTTGCGGCTGGCGCTCCACAAGCCCCTGAACCCTTGACCCCTAAACCATCGGGCATGTTTTTTTTGGGGAGCGGGGGCATGGTTTAGGGTTTAGGGTGCAAACCTCTGGACTAAGCTCACTAAACCATCAAGGATTTATACAGGGAAGGGTTCTGGAGAATACCGGGTCCTGTCTCAAGGGTCCCCATAAGAATCCTATCAGATGTATACTTGAGGTTTCCATTTTCCTGAAAGCTTCCAGCATTCTCACTCTTGTGGCTTGGTTTGGAGTTTAGGATGTGGGAGTTTCCGAAATTAGGGGTACCTTATTTTGGGGTCCTTATAATAAGGATCCTCCCATTTAGGGTAATATATTAGGATCCCCCATTTCTGAAACTCCCATGTGCCGTTGTAGTTCCAGCACTCTCAGATCCCTTAAGCCGAATCCCCAAGACGAAGCCCTGAGTGGGCCTAAAGCCCAAGCCCCAAAAAGACCGGCGGGCAGGAGGAGTTCGAAGCGAGCTGCACCTTGAAGCCCGAATCCCCTAAATCCCCCGGTTTAGGGGTTTAGGGTTTAGGGTTCCGAGACCTCGCTGTTCTGTTGCAGGTGAAGTGTGATTTGGCGGCGGCGTTGGGCAAGGAAAGGGCAGAACAGCAGGACGTTCCACCATTATGAGCTAAAGCCAACACAGATACACGGGGTACCAGTAATACGGCCTTGTATTGAGATCTCCGACATTCAGGTGCTGTCAGGCGGCAAGTCATATGTAGGCAAAGCAGAAGCCTGAGAACTTGCTATTTGTTGGGCTCCTTGCTGGAATTCTCGAAAACCCAATTTATATAGGTATTCAAGCCCTTATACTACATTCTCAAGGTTGCCGGAGAAGTGACCGGTGTTCTTAGAAGCACAGGATCAGGGGCACGGGGTCCCGAAAGACGCTGCGAGACGAGGTCTTCGAAGAGGTCTGTAGACGTTGCTAAAGGATGGCTCTTGTTTGCGTGTAGGTTTCAGGGCATGAAAAGTTCTGCGATGACTTTGTTTTTTGGTGAACGGCTGCGTGAGACAATCCTGTTGCTTGTCGAACTTGAGCCCTTAACTATACCAGAACGCAATGAGGCGAAATGATCTTGCCCAATGGGGAAGTTTAAGGAAGTCCACTTCATTGGTTTCCGGGGTTTCTGGTGCCGCGAGGTCTGAGAACCCCTGGCCTTCAGCTCAAGGTATGACCTAAGCCCTTTCAGCCCCAAAGCTTGTGAAGGACAGGCTCCATGAAGTCGCGCGGCTCTGCAACAAGAAGGTCGGATGTGGATGTGGCCACAAACATGAACAGCACCGCCTTTGTGAACTCAGACTGCCATGTCGGGACTAGGATTGAGAGATTCCAGGGATTTATAAGGTTATAAAGCGTGTAGGGGTTAGGGTTAATCCCACTCAGAGCAGTAAGCCATGTGGCTTTCATCCCGAAGAACGCACCGATTCAAAACCAAGCAAAGGCTGACATTTTGAGTTTAGCCAACAAACGCTGGGGAGCGAGTTCGATTATCTCCGGCCGGAAAACGTGGCCAGGTTGTGAGGTACGTCTTGGGATCCAGACTATACAGGGGCCCTAACAGTTATTTATGGTATATGAACTTGTAGCCCCAATATACCTATAGTATGCTTTTCCTGCCAAACCCTGTTCGAGCGTTACGGAGTGTATGTTGGGCTTCCAGCACCTTGCCCTGTCAAAGAGCGGCGCCGGCAACCCCAAACCGAAACCCTTACCAGGCCAAAAGATGCACACTAAACCCCCAAACCCAAATCCGAACAAAGCCTCAAATCCCTAACCTCTAACTCCACAACTCCCAAAGCCATACCTAAACCCCCAAAGCCCCGCACCTGCGGCAGGTGGAGAATGCCTTGAGCTTGCGTCTCGACTCGGAAGTTTCGGGAGGGTTTGCAGTAGGGTTTGGGAGTTTGGGGGCTTGGGTAGTTTCAGGTTTTAGGGACTTACATAAGCCTTGAGGGGCTTGTTTTGGGTTTAGGGGTTTCCTCTAAGGCTTAGGGGCCTGTGTTATAAGGTTTGGGGTTTAGGAGTCAGAAATTCAGGGGTTTTCTCTAGGGTTTAGGAGTTTAAAGTTTAGGAGTTCAGGGTAGCGGCTGCAAGGCTCGCAAAAAGGTCGCAGGGGTTGAGGGAGTTTAGGGTTTAGGGTTCAGGGAGTTCCGGGCTTCAGGTAGAAGCCTGAGTAGGTACTATTGCTATTCCTTAGCACCTTAGCCTTCCGGGTTCCGATTTAGATTATGGCATATAGTCTACCTTCAAATCCCATTCTGATTCCTCAAGACCCTATATAGTAGGTTGGCTGCATTTCTGACGTAGGAGGCCTGAAGCATGAAGCCCGGTGCCCAAGCATACTGTAGTGGTACAGCAAGCTCCTTTCCTTCCCTGAAGCTCCCACACCCGAAAACTTCAAGCCCATATAATATACCGAACATCCGACTTCACGAGCGCTAGAATTAGAACAGACTCTGCGTGACGACGCTTCAGAGAGAGTAATATGGAGGCCTAAGTGATTACCAATACTGTTATGGGGGCTCCCGATTATAAGTATAGTCTAATAATATACCACCAAACGCCCCAGCGGTATGTTCGCTGTCACTTGAGGACTGAAACTCTGGGAGTTCTGGGGCGATCACGTCTCAACAATGTCATGTTGCTGAATCTTTCGCTATTGTTATTGTTGCTACTATTAACGATCTCATTATGAAAGTTCTTTTGGCGACAATTACTCTTGTGCCAGTGCCGAGCGGTCAGCTGTTGACGCATCGACGTCAGGGTCGTTGCGTTGTTGGGCCGCAACTGTCGTTGCTTGAACCGTTCACGAAGGTTCTCAGCTTCGCCTCCAGCTGTGGTAGACAAACGGCAGCGCCGAATTCAGGCCTTGTCCTAGTTCCAAGATTAGAAACTCAGAAAACCTTAAGCCTTGTTGACCCTCCTAGAGCAGGAACTCCGCCGACCACAGCCAGCCTGTTTGGGTACTACATGCAGTCTGACATTTCCCTCGTCTGATAGTTTGGGGCGCGGATTTGGATCTAGGGCCGAAAGCTGCCATGAAGCTTTGAGGCAGCTAGCATTCTTATTGTCATTGCTAATATAATACGATTATTACTTCTACGGTCATTCCCCCATATCATGACCCGGATGGTTTTGAACCGGCGGGCTGCCACGCTTGCTTTAACCCCCGCCCCTTTGCTCGAAGCCCTTGATGTGGCCTCAAGCCCAGGGGGGAAAGCTCGATGCAGCTCCTTGGCAGCACCCTGCAGCGGGAGATGCAGTGTAGGGCTTAGGGTTTTGTAGGGTTTAGGGTTATAGATGCCCCACTGGCGTGTCAAGCGCCACAAACCCTGAACCCTAAACTAGGACGCAAGGCAGCAGCGCAAACTAAACCCGAAGCCCCGAGCTGAGCCCGACAAGTTTGGGGGGCGGCCCCGGCGGCCAGTAAATGCACTTAAAGGGCCAAAATTCTAAATCCGCACCCCTTGCTGGCACCGCAAGTATGCTGGAAGCCAAGGAAACTCACCCTTGCCTCCTCGCTGCAATGGGGCTTGATGTCTCGGTTGCTGAAGGCTCAGGGCTTTGGATCTAGGGACAAGGCTCCGAAGGCGTCGGGGAGAGAGAGGGACCCTAAACCCTAAACCCTAAACCCGGTTGGAGTCTAGGGGGCTTAAGTGCTCAAGGCCCGGGCCTCGAGGATTTATGGCTGAAGACTCTGCTTCCCAGTAGAGGGCGCGTACGGGCCCAGAGTTTAGGGGGGGGGATCAGGGTTTCTGCATTCGCCCATTCGCCCTGAACCCTAAAGGCCCTAAAGTAGGTCGGGGCACTCAGGACCTTTCTAGAAGCAAAGCGGCTGACAAAGCGGCTATCGCAGACTTGGAAAAGCAGCCCGGAGCTTAGCCTATGGGTGTGTTGCGATGTGATCTGATACGGGGCCAATCTCGGCTATGAAGACGTGTAGCGCGATGTACCATCTGTGAACCCGCTTCATGATTGCTAACTGCTAGCTTGCTTTCGCCGCCTTTCATTGCTTGTCCTGTGGGCTCTCTCGGGCTTCAGAGTCTGGTCTACTGCAATGATACTTGAGGCTGATGTCCAGGTTATCGATCAGAGCCTCTAGAGCTGCCCCCCCCCCCCCCCNCCCCCCCCCCCCCACTCGCAGTAGAGGTGCTCCCGGATTCAGGGCCCTGATCTACGAAGAAATCTCCATGGCGTGCAGGTTGCGAGACTTCGCAAGCTCAGAATGCGACGCAGCATCCTGCTTCAACTTTCGCTGCTACGAGCGGGTGGAATTCTGAAGTTGTGGGGCCGTTTTTGTAAATCTTTATGAGGCTACGAGTCATTGAAAGCCCTAAGCTTCCTCTTACGTCCAAAGCCAGTATCAGAATTAGCACAGCTAGGTTTCGTGGTTGGCGTCTCTTCTGATCACGATCGCCACTCAATATACTTAGTAGTGATTTGCCCTTCGCATGGCCCTGACTTACAAGGCAACTACATCGCATGCTGAGCCCTGAACCATCCTCTGCGGTCTTGCAGTTCTGACAGTGATTCAGAGCATGGCTGCTCACCAGGTGTGCAAGCTGCCTTGTGTTGGAAGCCTCCACTGTGCCTAATTAACTATTGCACGAGGCTGGACTCTAATGTAGGGTCTTAAATATTTGCCAATACAATTTTTGGGGGTGCCTTCTTTTAAGTATAGTATGAGGGGCCCCAGAACCCTATTCTAATCATAAAGGCCCTTACATGAAACACCCGACGAGCGGTTTGGGGTGTATGGAAGGGCTTGGAAGCTTTGCACGTGGGTGCCCTAGCTCTTCAGGTGCTTCAGGCACTGAAGGGGCGCATCAATCAGGAAGAAGAGGAGCGCGTCATCTCGAAGCCCCGCCAAATGTAGGATTCAGGATCAGGGTTCCGGGTTTGGGGCTTGAGTTTACATAAGTTACTTCCTGGTGAGCCTGGGTGTTTCGTCAGACAGGCATTCCGCTCCAAAGGGGATTGTCCAGAGTCCAGACTGTCCAGACTCGAATTAGAAGAGTCAAGGAGGCTTGGAGGTTTGCTTCCGCTTCTTCTGCGACATGGTTTGGCGCCGGCTTGCAGCCTGTTCCGGCTGTGTTTTGCATGATAAAGCTCCAAGTGCCGGAACTGACACTAAGCCACTAAGCTAGAAGTTTGTCATTCAGTTTGATGTATGGCATGTTGAACCGGCACCTTCTGCCCGACCGGGTGGTCCACAGCTAGTTACAGCTGCACCACCAGCAGCCTCGCACAGTTCACCGCAATTGGGGAGTCGAAACATACAAGCTTCGAAAGAGCACTTCAAGCTGCCGGCAGCCTTGGCCAAGGATGACGTCCATCCGGCAGGACATCAACGACCTCAAAGCGGCTGAGCTTCGAGTGCTTTGAAGGGCTTGGCCAGGTTTGCAAAGGGGACGCGAGCCCTGCTGCATGTGGGGGCTCGGCCTGTGCGAGAGAGTCTAATTAGTTCACTCCGACAACCATGCCATGCAGACCCTTCACACATTCCCCAAATGACCGCGCGAGCTGCATAAGACCACCATGAGCTGAGGCTGCCCTGGGTCCACTGCCCGTTGTTGACCTGGACGCGACAATGACAAGTATTTGGGCTTGAAGTGACAAGACAGTGTGCGTTAAGGAAACGTTATAGGCGAAGTTTGCATGTCTATGTGTATCACTCTACAGCAGTACGGCCGAAAGGCTAAGAGCCATGTCAGAGTCAAACACTGTCAGGCATTGCCTGATTAAAGTCGGATGTTGCCGATGTGCTGACGAGTGCTCTTAGGGCTGTGCGGCCGTGGATGTTCCGACAGGTTGCTAACGGTTACTACCATTGTCAGAGATGGTTGGAAGTTATTCAGGCACGCGCTCGTTTGCCTTTCTACCCTGGTCTGTTGCCGGATTCCCTGGGGCAGACTCCATGTGGTGTGCTTGGCCTAGGCCCTCAGTCGATGCCAGTAAGTGGCGGACATATGTCCCTATTTTTTCCAGCTGTAGGATGCAGGATTAAGAGCATGAACCAGCAGCCACAAAGCGAGAGTTTCCGAAAATTAGGGGTACCTTATTTTGGGGTTCTTATAATAAGGATCCTACTAATTGAAACCTACTATTTAGGATACTATATTAGGGTCCCCTGTTTTCGGAAACTCCCAAGTCAAGGCTTTCAACTCCAACCGCATTTTATTCGAGCACGCCGACTTGATCCCTGGCACCTCTAATCCTTCGCCCCAAGCGAATTGCACGTCACCCACAGCTGGGGCCGCACCTGCGGTTCAGGGTTTAGGGCTTAAGGTTTCGAGCCTGCTTACCAAAAACTGCTGTGAGAGCTGCCGCCCCCTCCATCCGAAGTTAGCATAAAACCCTAAACGAGCTGCCCTGGTACGCCCAGCGGAACTTCCGCTTTTCGACTCAGCGAGACGAAAAAGGGACGTTAAAAAAACGAAACTAAACCCTAAACCCTAGCCTGACACTGCGTTTCGCAAACTAAACTCTGAAGCCCAAACCGCGTATCGTTTGTTCAGGGTTTTCCTGGGCCGTGTCCGAGGGTTCTCAGTTCTTCATACCCCTCGTTGCGTGGATTCTGGGCCCTGAAACGAGAGCATCGACCTCTAAACCCCAAACCTAACCCCAAGCCCTAAACCGTAAACTTCATTTAGCAGAGTCCCGGTTGATCCGTCGCTTTGCACCCAGGTCCGGGGCCAAACACCGGCAAATCTCCTGTGGCTTCCAGCTTGGCTTCGCTGACGCCCGTCTTGAAAGATCCTGGCAAGTCCCCTACAGAGCCCAAGAAGCGCCCCTTATAGAGCCCCCTGAAAGGCCCTTTATAACATTGAACACGTTAGATACGGCCCTTTATAATATGGAACACTTTAGATACCCCAAACCCTAAACCCCCTTGAAAATCGGGAGCTTCTCTTAGGCACCCCAAGAGCTGGGGCTTTAAACGGCCGACCTCCGAGAGCCGACTGCCCGAACTTCTGCAATTGAAATAAATATCATAGGGGCCTTCATAATTAGAATAGGGTTCCTTTTAAAGGTTCTTAACAAGGGTCCTACTAGGGTTACTGTAAGGGTCTTATGGGGGTGTAATATAGGGGCCTAAATAATTACCTATACTATTTGGGGGGCCTCCTGATTCCAATTCTAGTATAATGGGTCCCAAAACCCTATTCAAATTATGAAGGCCCCTATAGTAGCCAAAGCCTGGAGGCATCGAAATCTACCTCTCAGCCACCCACCAGCTTGGAATAGAGAGCAGCAATATCGGGACTATAATGGTGTTCTACAACTAGCAAGAGCCGCCTTCGAACAATGCCGGGATCTGAATTAGGGAAGGGTTTGGGGACTGCCCAGCATCTTTGAAGGTTTCGAGTGTTCGGATGTGGTTCTTGAGCCATCATCTGCGGTTTCTCTTCATGGATCAGGTTTAGGTCCTAGGGATGGAGGTGCCTGGTAGCTGGGATATGGCGGCCCTCCGTCCATGGCCCCAACTTCATTCCAATACCCTCAACATCCCTTAACCCTGGATGGCGGGTCAGCCAGAAGACTACGTAAATTGAGAATCCCTCGGTCAAAGCTTTCGGGTTTAGTCTTAGTATAGAAGCCTGAACAATTACGAATACTATTCTTTTGGATTCGCGCTTATGTTTTTCTTTAAGCTATCCCAAAACTCTATCCTTATAGTAAGGCCCCAAACTATTAAGGCCCCTGTAGTAACCAAGATTCGAATTGTGAAAAGGCTTCTATATGAGTGCTTTCGATTGGCTGTTACAGGGGCTCCCCGATTCCCATCATCCTTGGCACAAAGGATATCACCTGCACGTGCGGCGCGGTCACCCTTCAGCGGCCCCGCGACGGAAGAAAAGAGTGCACAGTTTGATGAAAGTGAAGGTATCGCAAACGGAGCCAAAATATAGAGCAGTCGCATATGGGACTGCTTGATGACAGAATCGGAGGTTGGAAGGTCTCAGACTTTGAACGGCTTGACAGTCTTATAACCTCTCCTATGTTCGGATATCCACCATCAACATGTGAGTTTCGTTTACATCGCCGGAATTCGTCTTTCCCTTAAGAAGGAAACTCGACGCAACCAAGAAACTGAGCACACGCCCTTTAAGAAAACCCGACAACCCACTGCAAACCCCCAAACCCTGCTCGGACTCGCCGACGGAGCTCGCAGTAATACAGGGGCTTTAATAGCTACCTGTACTATTTGGGGGGTTCCGCATTATAATAAATTACATACATTATATGGGCCCCAACACCCTATTCTAATTATTAAGACCCCTATTTTAGGCTCGACCTTGGCCTCAACCGATGTCAGGCTTAGCTTGGTTTCTGGTTGCCCAGCGCTGGGGAGATTCAGGGGCTCCATACTTTTTGTTGGGTTTAGGGTTTAGGGCTCATGGCCAAATTCTCAAACCGAAAACCAAGCGAAAAGGAACACTTGCGCCAGACCTAGGCATGACCTTCGGAACCCTGAATGTATATCTATATCTATATCTATATCTATACACACACATATATATATATAAATATAAATATATATATATATATATATATATGTGTATGCATGTGTGTATATATATGTATATATGAATATGTGCCCTACGGTATTCTGTCGAAAACCCACGCCTCCTTAGGACTCGTTGAGCCACCTGGGAGTCGAAGCTCCGTGCTTTCTACTACTGATCCTACAGTAGAAGTAGAAGTTGAAGTGGAACTGGAATTAGTAACAGTAGCAGTAGTCGTAGGCGTCGTCGTAGTAGTAGCAGTAGTAGTAGTAGTAGTAGATCTAGGGCCCTGGATCTAAGGCCCTAAACTACCCAACCTTGTGAACCCTTTGCAACGTTTAATTAGGGCTTTGGGTCTTTCGGTTGTGCGTTAACAGTGTTTAGTTTAGGTGTCTCGACCCCCACCTTGATCCAGTCTTTTCGTTTCACCGCAGTGAATTCATTGCTTGGCGAGCGTCGTTTATCGACTCCACCGCAGAGAATGGAAATGGAATAGTGTTTAGGACCCAGGTTCAGGCTCCAGTTGCCTCTATAATGGGTTACTGGGTTACCGAATGGATGATCAATATCCGACTGCGCGTTTCCGAGATAACTGGTTCCCGAGAGGATGAAGTTGATGAAGCCGCCCTTATCTGGGGTGTATGCTTTGGAGTTTAGGGTTTAGGACCCCGAACAGAAGAATCCTAGACTTAACCTTAAACCCTAAACCAGCAGATACAACCCAAAGCCTTGCAGACTTTGAGCCTTCTTCCCGAGGCACAGGCACGGGCACCGTGGGACAGGCCTTCGATCCGGGCAGCCGGAAGAAAAGCGCCCCTTGTCAGACTCGACTATAGTCTGCTTAGGAATTCTCTCTTTTTTGTTCATATAAAGCCCAAGAGTTAAACACAGTATTTTTATTATGATTCCAAGGGGGGTGGATTCTAAGATCCCGCGTCAAATAGTGAGGTCTGAACGAGGAGTGACTTCGAATTTGGATCCCCTTATGGTCCCGGTACCACTATTCTGGAGTAGCCCAAAATCCTTAGCGTAATTAGCCAGATCCTCACAATGGGGTTATGGGTTTACAGGGCGAGAGATGGGTATTTTGGGGTGTTTCGCTCGGGCTTCAGGACGGAGTGTTGAAGGTTTGGTAAGGCTTGGGCTATCTTGGACTCATAGGGTTTATGTAGGGTTAAGGGCGCAGGAATTCGGCATATTATACAGGGGGTACGCCTCCACTGTTCCAGGGTTCTGGGCTGGTCTGGGAATGTAGGTGGCTGCGCTGAAGACATGTAGAGAGCTCGGGTGTGGCCCCCCACGTTTCTCAGAGTGTAGGGTACTTGAGGTTGTGCTTGTCTCGTCGTTTCTTTCAGCACTGAGGTGCGAATGTCTGATCATACAAAGCGTGTTCTCCGAAAGCACTCGACATATTTAGCTGACTTTTGCCTCTGGTGGGCGTCTTGCAGATCGTAGCAGAGAGCCTCGCGAGTGTGCTGCCCAATGAAACTCAAATGCGATGCTTTGGGCTACCCAGCAATAATATGAACATGGGTATTGAAGATGGACGACAAGTTGCAACCAGTCGCAGAGAAGCTGCAGTAAGCGCTCAGAGCCCTGTGCACTCCAAGCTGCTTGTTCCCAGGAGTTATGCCGGCGGAAGGCCCCAGGCAACACATCTGCAACATGTGGCTACCTTTGTCATCTCCTGTACTTTCGGAGACTGGCTTCCCTTTGTCAACTTCGAAGCCCCTGGCTTAACACGCACATCGCACAAGACAGTGAGGTGAAGGACTGCAATCAGTGGGCAATCAGTCTTGCCAGAACATGCACCTCGAGCCGTGAAACCCCTTTTCCTTGCAGAGAGCTTAGGGTTTAGGTTTCAGGATTGTTCAGCATGTGGGAATGGGAAGCCGTCGTTACGAAGCAGCAGGTCGAAATTTCTAAGCGGCAGGCGCGATGCAATTGTCAGTTTTAATGCTGGAATTGCTTGTGGAACTCAAACTCAACAAAGAATCCGGCTTTTGAGGCTGTGCAACCACCCTCAAGCCTCAACTTTCCTTGTCTTCGCCCGCAGCTTGTAACATTTCTCCAGTTTGGAGTTTGGAGGGTTTTGAACATCATACAACCACATATTATCATCTAACAGAAGGCAAATAGGACTTTTATGGAATATCACCACAATAAACAGCATAATATGTATATGTGTGTGTGCGCTTATGTGTGTATATAATTACAACACCAAGGTCCAGGCCCAGGCATTGCCGTACCACTCAACGGGTTGCAATGCTTGGGATCAAAACCTGCAAAACAAATCCATACAATGATCAGAAGACTCGGCCCCCTTCCAAACTTAATTAGTGACTTAGTGTGAATATTGAGGTCCGGATAAGAGTGTCTTTCGCAGGTTTAAACGGGCCGGGAGAGGGGTTTCAGGGCCTTAGGGTTGTAGCACGTAGCGTTCCTCTAAGGGTGTTCGAGAAGGGTTATACTCCAACAGTTCTTTAAATTGAATCACACTTTTTGACCTGGTGTTCCTCCAGGTGACCGGGAGCCGTCGTAGTCGATTAGATAGTCTAACTGAGTCTAACTTCTGTGGAACACAGCAACAGGTTTAAGTTCAGGGTTCAGGGTTGGCTATATCTTCTCTAGTTCATCCAGGAACCCAGGCGCCCAGCAGGGATCTCAGCCAGAAGACGCGAGTCCTCGTAATTTCTGCATCTTGTAGTTTGCCGAGGTACGGCAACACCTCGAGCACGAATCTTGTCCTGGTTCTGTTGGGTTTTTGTAGATCTATCTTTGTCATAGTTGAGTAACATTTTGCATTTTTATGGGTACTGAAACACAACAAGGAATAGCAATGAAAACATTGTCTTTGTAGCTGAGTAGGTAACCTTTAGCCTTTTGGGGATTCTATCATCCGACCATAAGTCAAAAGCTGAAGCTTATCTGGGTTAGGGAACTCAGCCCCTTAGTTGTCCAGGCTTGATGCGAGGCTCAAGGTGTTTTGGGTTGTTGGTGCATGGCAGGCTGTTGCTACATTCGGGGCTTACCAGAAGGTTCACCACTAGAGCCCGAAAGCTTGGGGCGGTAGCTGGTTGTCATCTTGTAACGATGCACGCACCTGCCTAGTCTCTACCTTGGCCTTTGCTATATATATATATAGGTTGTTTGGGCCGGTGTATTTTATCGCTACATGGACTCCTTAGCGAAACATTCGCCTGGTTTTATCTAGTACCACACCCTGCTGCCTGCGACCATCTGTGTGGATGCCTTGTTATAAGCCTTCAGGATCAAGAACAAACTCAGCCGTGAACCAAATAAGTGCCTTAAGCCGGACGTTTGAGCCGAATGGCCTCAGGCCGCTTCGGCCGAGTCGGGGTGTGGGAGTCGCAACCCAGGACCACCCGTGCCACAGGCCGACATCTGCAGTCCCATCTCTACTCTGCAGGAGTTTGGCCAAAAGATCAAGCCTGTGTTTTTTGCAAGACCCTTGCAGTCTCAATGCAAGAAGAAGTCAAACTCTTGTCGCCCGCTCAACGGAATGAAGTTCAGGCTTTACAGTAGAGTTAGGGAACAAAGCCGTGTAGAAGAGCGTAGTATAAAGTTCAGCGCAGTAACAGATAAGGTCATTACAAGGGTGCCATACACTGTGACCCGTGTCTACTTCTTGAGGCTGCTCATCTATGACATGGGATCTTGGATCCAACGAACTCCAGGTCAATGAGATTAGGTTCAGTCTTTGAGTGAACATCCTGAACCCTCACGGCGGAGACTGAGCTAAGTCAACCCAGATCGTTGAAGAAGCAGCGCCCGAGGACGACACGAACCATGCAGCCCTGCACCCTCAATAGTTTCGATTTCTGTTGGCATTGTACCCCAAACCCTAAACCCCTATGAAGCCTAACCCTATATAAGCCATCTAAAACCTGCCGAGGAACACCGCGATGAGGCTCGTTTTTCCGCGATCTTCTTCCAGGCCGCTGTTTTAGGTGTTGTTAGGGTTTATTTGGGTTTACAGTTTACAGTGAACCCTAGACAGTTGGGCATGGTTTGAGGATGATGAGTGCTAGGATTCCTTAGTATTCTACCTTACCTTGAATAAGGGCATGAAGAAATTGATCCAAGTTCCAACTCAAATTTACCAGCCCCAGCTCAGCCAGGACGCTGGGCGCTGGTACCACAGCCAGTGAGAAGTCTGCAAAGGTTTCCTCACCCCGTCAGTCGGGGAGGGGTCCGTGTATAGCAATCTGCAGGGGAATCGGAAGGGACTTGGAAGCTTGTTCTGTTCGAAGAAGGTGTGAAGAGAACCATGAAAGTTGCACGTAGACAGCGGCATCAAGGGGTGCGGGCCGCAACCCATTGAGCATCCTTTACGGCCATCATCATCTCCTCCCACATCATGAACTCCGTCTTTAGTATGGTCGACACGACCCAGTGGTCGTTCTCATCGTCTCAGTAGTCGTCGTGTGAGTCCTCATTGTGACCATCACCAGCGCCACCATCAGAATCAGCATGTTCAGCAGCTCATGCTCAGCAGCGGGGTTGAATTTGCATTCCTCCTACGTCGTATAAGCTTTTTGGTGTGCTGCTCGAGCTCCAGCGTCGTTTGTGCTGCCGGGGGCATTGCCATTGATGATGACACTGCCAATGCTGCTGCTTCTTCGTCTTCTTCTGCGCATTGTGATGCACCACATGCCCCAACGCTCTACCAACGGACATCTACGGCTTGTAGACCTACCTGGTTGGCCTCTGCGCACCCTCCGGTTTCTCCTAGCAGACGGAAAAGCCCTGCAGCGCGTGGCGTTTCTAAGTCCAAGCTACACTTTGCGATTCGGTCCATGGTTACGGACACTGTCAACATGTACCAGTTTGTGCGCCACACGCATCCGACACGCGCGGTCTCCTGGCTCTTGACCACTCAAGGAGTGGTCAGAAGCGCTGATTAGAGCCGAGCGGTTGTTGTTCTGGATTTGGGGGCTTCCGAAAAAAAGCACGCGCCCAAATATGGTATGGTAGGAGCCCGTCAACTATAAATCCCCCGAAACAGGGACTGCAGATTTTCAGAAGCCGCCATCCAGCTGTGGTTGTCGAAGTCCGTTAGATTGCCCTTTGAGATATCAGGCTCAGACCACGGGTACCCAAGGGCTTCAACTTTCAGAACTTTCGGACGCCTGCCACTTGTGATTGATAAGATGTGCTGCCAGGAATTGGACTGTGAACAAGAGTGTAGGGGTCTTAAATAATTAGGGTTTGGGTTTGGGGGTATATTATACCGTTATTCTAATAAGGAACCCCCAAAAACCCTATTCTATGTATTAAGGCCCCTGTTTTTTCGGAGTTTTCACAATACTCCAATCCTCAAACCTCAGCTGGCCAACCCGAGTTTCAGAGCCGAGAGCGTCATCTCCAAGCATCGGCCCCTAAACCCTAACACTATACCTTAACCCCCCAAAAGGCTACCTGTGATTTCCTTACATAAGTCCTCAAAAAGGTATGATAGTCGGGGTTAAGGTAAACCCTCAGCCTGGATTCTCCGCTAAACCTAAAGTCCTAGAAACCTACGAAGCCTGCACCTTGAACCGTAAGTTCCCAAGTAGTTTCTCCATTGGGAAGCCCAAGCTGGGCGTGCCTAACGGACTTGGGCATGTGAGCGCAGGGAAAGAGTCTCAGGGGCTCGGGGGTTGAAGTTATGAGCAAGTTTTAGGGTTTAGGGCGTATACAAGTCTGTGCAACAAAACGGGGCGTATATGGCTAGACTTGAGTCCAGTAGCGAAAGGGGCGTACAGGGCATCCGGGGATGAAGGTTTGGGGTTTATAGGGTCCTGGTTCTGGGGGTTCACGTGTAGTGATTGAAGTTATATTTGGGATTGTAAAGTGTGCGGTTTAGACTTCAGACACTCGACAGAGGTAGAACAGCAGGACAGGTTTGGGGTCATGAGTTCCCCACGCGATACTTGAAGCTGCCCGAACAGTTCCCTGTACGGAGCCTAAGCATGTCGTCCCGCAAATGGATCCGCGAGTGGGCAAAGCCCACTGATTCAGAAATTGATCAAGCACCTGGTGTCGTCCAAGGATCCCTGGAACAAAAGAAGCTTCACAAGTTCAGGATCTCAAGGTGCTTGGTCCGTTACCTGAGAAGCGCTTCGCAACCTTCATTCACCGCCGAGCAGCAGCCATCCCTTTGCAGACGCAGCAAGCCATAAGTGCTCAGCTTCGTAGTATTCTGTGTGTCTAAATCCCGCAGCTCTGAAAAGCTCAGCCCTGAAGGCTGGACCTTAATACGGCTGATGGACAAAATCCTGCATTACCCATTATAAGGAATATACCATAATTCCCATAGTTTAGGGTCCTTAGGGTCATGCAGGATTTTGTCCATCAGCCGTATCTGCAGGCACTAAACCTCACCTTAACATCTCCAGGCCAGACTCTTGGCACTTAACCCTAAATCCCTTGACCCCAGACCAAAAAGAGTTTGATTCCCGATCCCTAATTCCCTCAACACGAAAGCTGCAAGCCCAAACCTTTGAGGCGCTAAATCCCAATTGCCCCTGTGAAGACCATCGTAAGCCCTAAAGCCTAAATCCCGAGTAGAGTAAGCAACCTTTCTAACTTTGAGTGCCTACTGTATTGCACATATTGGCCCTATATATTCCCAGAGGTGCGAAGGTGGGGACCTCTGACGCTTGTAGAAGTCACGACCTTGAACCAAGAAGTCAAGAAGCGTGGCAGGGAGCAGCTGCTTTATTTAGAAGGTTCTTTGACAGTCATCGCCTGGGCGTTGACCTTAAAACTCTTCCAGTAAATGTTTGAGCCGGCTGGTGGCAGCAGACGAAGACATCCTAAACCCTATAACCGTAAAGTCTATGACCCTAAACCCGATAGCTCTTAACCATAAACCCTAAACCCTAGACAAAGCCATGAAGCCTGACGGGTTTCGAGTCATGAGTTCTTGGAGGGGTCCAGAAGTCCAAAAAACACACCTGGCATCCGCTCCATGAACGACTGAGGATAGGCGGATGAGCTCTATTATGTGGACACTCCGGGGCGGTGGTAGGAAACCCTAAACCTTAGATCGAGTCGTGATGAAGGTAGCTGAGGTTGCTTTGCCCAGGGGTCATGGCGACTTGTACTGTAGTTGCTTCCGTGTTTGGTTTTTGTGTTCCCTTCGCTTGTTTGCTGTGCTCATGGCACGGATTTACAGAGGTCTGCTGGCTTATTGACATTAATGAAGTGGGACTGATGGTGACACTGTGCACATCTGAACGAAACTGCTGGCACCTGGCTGCACATTCGACTGTGCTACGCTCATTTGCTTGTGCTTGTCCGGCCGTATTCATGCCAGCTGCCTGCAAGAGAACCCCGGCCCCTCCTCAACAGTGCACCCCAGAGTACTGTAGGAACCTGATTAAGAAACCCTGCGCCTATAACCCAAAAATAGGATTCATATAAGGAACCCTAATAAAGGCCCAAGGTTTTTTAGTCAGGTTCCTACATTAAGCTCATGGCGGTAGACAACGAGCACCTATCCGAGGAAGTAAGCCCTCAGCAAGTTGTGATGGCATGCCTTAGCTCAGGGACCGAGTGGCAGTCATGGTTTCCATTGTTCGAGTGATTCTGGAGTGGCTACACTGCACATCAAGCTTAAAGTTTTCGGTGGTTCCGTGTTCGCTTTACTAAAAACAGGATGGCAGTTGGCCTACGGATGTGTTGACGAAGGTTTCACCCAGATTGCGAAAGAACACATAATTCTCAGCTGTACAGTGCTTTAGAGATCCAGCAAAGGCTATGGGAGTTATCGTCCCGACATTTGCTGAAAATGCTTTGCTTTGACTGCTGGGGTCCGCCGACTGACGTGTGGTGTAGCTTATGCCGGTGCACATGGTCATGGTCGTAGTGGTAACCATGAGTGTGTATTGGTGGTGAACAAACGTGAGAAGCTGTCAGCACATGCTGATGAGAGCTAGTGCTTGTTTGCCAAGGAAGGAGGGAGAACTTCCCTACGGCCTGGGCAAGCTGTCTCACCAGGCCGGCCTTGCTCCTTGAACTTCAGTCTCTTTTTTGTTTCTCTCTCTCTCTCTCTCTCCCCTCCCTCCACTCCCCTAGAGTGAGTTCATGTGTTCATGTACATATGTATGCATGTATGTCTGTACGTAGGTGGGCATTTAGGTATGTACAAGTATAGTAAAAGTATGTATAATTATAAGTGTAAGTATGATTATAAGTATATGTACGTGTACATGTATGTGTACGTGTACGTGTATGTGTATATGTATGTGTGTGTGTGTGAGTGCATGTGTATGTATGTGTATGCATGCGTATGTATGTCGTATGTAGTGTATATGTAAATGTGACTACAAGAGTAAGTAAGTATGTATGTACCTAAATATCTATGTATGCTTGTAGGTTTTTATGTATGCATGTATGTATGCATACATGTCAATGAATGAAATGCATGAATGAGTGGAATGAAATGGAATGGAATGAAGTGAAATGAACGAAAGAATGTTTGAATGAAACAATGAACGAATGATTAGATGAATGAGCGAATGAAATGAATGACTGCATGAATGAATGTATGTATGTATATGTACGTGTATATACGGAATACACTTATCCTTCTCTCTCTCTCTCTCTCCCTCTGCCCCCCCTATCTGTCTAGTCATATGTATATATGTATACATGCATTAAATATAGGTATTCTGCATGTGTATGTGTATGTGTATACATGCATACATGTACATGTACATTTACATATGCACATGATCATGCACATGCGTACGTCTATGCATGTGCATTTGCATATGCACATATATATTTCTGTATTCTGTACATACACACATGCATACATTATATGCATGCCATCATACATACGTATATATATATATATATACACATACATACATACATATACATATATATATATATAGAGATAGATAGACAGAAGATATGTTTCACATAGATATGCACGCACATGTGTGTTTGTGTGGCAGAGGCTGGTACAGGCTACAACATAAGTAATACATAACAAAAATGTGAAGATCATGGCCTTGTTAGTACGATTGCAATGATGCTGACAGATCGATTTGTCTGGAGAATGCGACGGACGGCATATGTACGTGTCTTTGCTGTATGTATAGAACACTTAGTAACTGATTTAGTATAGATACACACACACACACACAAGGACACAGACAGAGAGCACGAATGCAAGCATCCGCGAGACCCGCCCTTTTTGGGCAGCCGGGCGTCAGGGCCGCGGCTGCAGTGCTATTCCATGGTTGAGTTGGGCGGCATTAAACTCCGAAATACTTCCGACCTGCAGCGTGCACTTGTGGCGGTAGGCTTCAGCCGCCCGTTACGGACCTCGCTCGGCTGCTCCTTTGGCTGCTCCATGAACCTTTAATTTATGCTAAGCTTGGCAGAAGTCAAGTCAGAAGCCGACTGCGAGCTTTCTGTGCTTTTGATGCTGTCTTCCCGGCAATCTTACTTTTGGGGCCTTAATAATTACATTGGAGGTTCCTTAGTAGAATTATGGTATAATGGGCCCCAAAACTCTATTCTATTTATCTTATAGTATCCCTTAAAGGAGCCCTTTAAAAGAACCCTATTCTAATTATCAAGGTCCCTATGTCACATAGAATGTCGCAAGCCCCAGCTTTCGCCAGGCCTACAAGGTGGCCCTGCCCTCAGCATCGGAGTGTCCCAAGCCGGTTTAGGGTTTTGGGTTTGGGGTTTAGGGTTTTAGTTTTGGGTTTAGGTTTTAGGGTTTTGGGTTTAGGGTGTTGAGTTTAGGGCTTTGGGTTTAGGGTTTTGAGTTTAGGGTTTTGGGTTTAGGGTGTTGAGTTTAGGGCTTTGGGTTTAGGGTTTTGAGTTTTAGGTTTAGAGTTCAGGTTTCCGGTCTTCGGGCGGCACGGCATGCAGTTTCCTTTCTCCAATAATACTCGGCAGTCGCAGTAGGCCTGGATGCAAAAGGGCGGCTTGGGCTTGGGTGCTCGGGGTGTAGGCAGGGCTCCGGCTCAAGTTGACAAAAGCAAGGCCTCAAAGCCGAAAGCCAGAGAACCTCAAAACCGCGCAGCACACAGCACCACGCCGAAACGCCCTTTAAAACCAAGCATACGTACTGCGGGCCCGAAGCCCCCTAGCACTTGGGGAGCCGAAGTCATGAGAAGCTGCATGGATCGTTGCATGCTTGGATGGATGTATGGATGAATGAATGGATGGAAGTGGATGTAACTAATATATTTACAAATTATATGATGTATATGTTTCTTGTAGTCATTGAGCACATATTGCTGTATTTTTCGGTGCCTCCGCCCGGAATTCGCATGCATTCGTCGGTGCCGAGAAAGCTTGCACCTTTATTCTTTAGTCAACCTCACAATTAAAATTCTCGACCTTGCAGCTCCACACTAAGCCGTAATCGTGGGAGGTGTAACACGGAACCCAAACTGCAAATCCCTGCTGGCAGAGGTGGACGTGGGCTTCTCCCCTGAATGGTCGCAAGTGCTCTCGCGGCTGGGCCAGGCCAACAGCGGGTTCGGGGTTTTGGGGCACAGGACTCTTGGCACAAGCTTCGCAACTCTAAACCCTAAGCCCTTTGCCTCCCTCGTCTCCTAGCTCCGGCGGAGTTCGGGATTTTTATCTTCGTCTGAGGGCTTGAGGTTGAGATCTAGGAGTCTAGGGCGTTTGTGGGGCCGGGCTCAGGGCTGGATCAACAGCTCTTGAGGCGCTATGGTGTTTTGGGGCCTTTAGGGCTCCGTTCAGGGCTGGTTTGTGCCATGGCATGTAAACAAGCAGAGTCTGTCTCGAGTTTTGAGCAGCGGCGGGCCAAATACCAGTTCAAAGGAGAACTTCAGGGACAAGAATGTTCATCGTCATGTGGTGCTCGTAGGACATGCCCCAGCCCGATCGACATGTTAGAAGCCTGGCGGGTCAAGCTCAGAGGCTACAGCTTCGAAGTGCAGGGCCCCTTCAGGTGATCAGTGGCCTGCCCACTCTCCGTGCTGTGTCCACTATAGGACTTTTTGCAGCTTAAGAGCAGAGTATACGCTGAATTCTGAAAGTCCCACAGTCCCACGGCTGTTCAGCTGGAAAGAAACCGACGGGTGCCTTCCGCTGCTGCACAAGATGAGCAGACAATATACTGCAGGGTGCAAGCATGACATCGGGCGATGCTACAACATTAAGATCATCGACTCTCTAAGGCCATATCCCCGTTGGAGTATAAGTAGTGCAGCACTGCATTTCAAAGCACGGACACCACGTTTGGAAAGGATCATGCTGGTTCGGGTCAACCGCACCCGTCGATTTTTGTCGGAACTCCCCGTGTGCTGAAAGTACATTACGCGACATCGGACAGATTCTGCATATGATGCATATGTTACTGCCTGCGTCTATATGCATATATATATATATGCCTATGCACCCTTTAACTTACATCTGTGTGCCAACGCAACCTTCGGAAGCCAAAAATACACCAGTGGGTCAAGCAAACACCTGCGCGAGTATGACTGGCCAGCAAAGCCGAAAGCCTTAAAATCACAAGCCCGAAGACGACCCAAACTGAAATCCCCAAACCTGCACACATCCACCGAGATGGTGGACGCAGGCTCCCACGCCTCAGCAGCAGGACCAGGAGGCCAGGGGCAGGGCTGGGCTACGGAGAGACTTGATGGGGTTTTGGTGTTATAGGGATGGTTTCTGGGTGGTTATGGGCTTCTGACAGGAAATCAACACGTAATTGTATGCAGTGAAATAGCGGAAGCCCTCACTCCGCACAAACAGCAATTTGTCGGGGCCTTGGTGGAACAAGCCATCCAGCCTAAATCTACGTCAGATGGTAGTATTGATGCTACAGCGATCTACAGCTCGTGTAGTGGTCAACTTCGACTGTGCGTAACTTGTACATAGATCACCATGTGCCGTGATGCTGCAGTTTACAAGAGTCCCGCCATATTGAAAGCCACACAGGAGCTTCAGAACATAATGTATCGTATGATCCTGTTTGCAACGGTCGCTAAACAAGGTTCCAAACACAACACCAATAGACATACTGAACACAAAACCAAAACCCTTAACCCCCACATGCTTCTGCAGGAGGAGTGGAAGCTCCAGGCTGTCGCTTTTGCGCGACTGGTGTCGAAGATGAGTGTCGAGCTGGACAGTGACCTAACATGTTGAACTGGTGTTAGGGTTTACGCACAGGCTCCATAGTATATACTTCCTATTGGGGATAGGATTCTAATTATGAACCAAGAAAAGGAAGTACTATGGAGCCCCTAGGTATGGCGACCTCACCATCAAGCCTACACAGCACTTTGGCAAATGCAGGAATCACTGGTAACCAGGTCCCTTGCTGTCCTTACATAAGCCTCAAAGACCGAGGCCGTGATTGTAAGACCTGCGCGCCTGACACGTCTCAAACTTCAGATACCTTTATGGGAATCCATGAAAGTTCGACCCTCGACCCTACTTGTATCACTACAAGTGTATGCATGGGGTAAGGCATTGCTTAGGGGGGCGAGCTTCATGTTCCGACCTCCTCGATTTCTTGAAGTAGTTGCTCTAGAACTGCCAGGGAAAACCGAGTTGACGGTTTGACCATGCACTGGTCCCCGCACCGAAGGGAATTTCGACGAAAACCTGACATGCTCTCTGTGGTTATGGAGATTGGTATGTGTCAGTTTAGGGTGTGTCTGTGCGTGTAGGAGTTCGGGGGGCATGTTTCGCAGAGTCACTTCGAAAGGTACAGGGCAAGCGCCGGCAGAGGTGTCGGTGGGCCCAGCTGCAGACGTCGCATCAACAGTGAGGTTTATTCTGGAGAGTACTTCGGAATACCGGCCGTGTTTTTTGAGTAAAATTTTTCGATTTCTCAAAAATTGTTCACCTTTCTGTTTGTTTGTATGTAAATACACACACGCACATTGGATAGTGGAGTATTTAGTATTTATCTTTTTGTTGGTGGTAGGCTCTATAGAATGACAAGGCTAAGCCCTTGGCTCCCCTGGGAAACCTGGCAAGCTTCAAACAATATAGTTGGGGTTTAGAGTTCTTAGTAAAACTGAGTTTGCTGTTGTCTTGTGAAGACCTTAAGATTCCAGCATGCCTGCACACACCCAAGGCCCGTGCTGAAAAAGGGTGCTTAATGATTGCAGGTCGTAGTCTGGCTAGACTTGAGTCCAGTCGCAAAAAAAAGGCCTAAAAGCCCTAACCCCTTACCCGAGACCTCGTCTGGCAAGTCCGAGTTGCGAGAGCGTAAGTGGCTTTATAAAAATGCTAAACTTCACGGAGCTGTTTGCCAGAGGCTGGCTCCGGCTGCTTCTACAAAAAAGGTTGGCGGAAGATGGCGTGCATAGACCGTTTACCTCAGGCGCTGGGTAGGGAACCTGTAACCTGTTTGGCTGCATGGATTCCAACCATACTGAAAAGATTGGCATCTCCTGGGCTAGGGCATGACAAGTCGTAGTCGTGGACATGCAGACTGCAATTGGCTGTGTGTATGCACGAGTCTGTATGTGTGGACAGATGGAGAGAGAACAAAGTGATGCAGAAGAGCGTCGAGATGATGGAAACAGACATTCACTTGGACTTGTAGATGCGTAAGTTTCGTTAAGGCCCCGAAGTTGAACAACACGTGTCTCACTGCAAGTTACATGGGCACACAGATGGGCATGGCGGTGGTTCTGCGTATGCATGTCGACATAAATCTAACACGGCTAGAGATATATCGAAAGAGAGGGCGGGAGAGAGAGACAGAGACACGAGACCTGTGCGAGCCCAAGACCCAAACGCGAAACATCAGACTCCAGAAGACCAGGGAACAAGTTCCAAAGCTAGTCTTGAAGCCCCAAACCCCCAGAATCGTAAATCTTAAGCTATAAGCCCTGAACTCACCTCAAGGCTCTCACCCTCAGCTATACAGCAGTTCCAAAAGGCAAGCCCCCAACCCCGCCGTTGGAATAAATGTTCATAAAAGGCAAATAAGTGGGTCATCAAACTATGTTTGGTACAGCTCGCAAGGCTCATGGGGTAAGCCAAGCCACAACTTAAGCCAGTCTCTTCCCGACCAAGGCCCATGGCCGAATTGCCCCCACAGAAGCCTGCGTTTGGAGGCGGGCTGGGAGCTAATTTGGGTTCAGTGTGTACTACCCGCTCCTTAATTAATAGCTAGAATAGGGCTTAGGGGAAAATACAACTATAATGATACTAAGGAGCCCCACAATACTATTATTGGTAGTTATTCATGGCCAAATTGTAGGCTCAGGGTTTAGCGGCTTCTGATTTTTGGGTTTCCATGCTCAGTGTCTATTGGCTTTGGATTCTTGGATTCGCACGCTCAGGGTTTATTTGTTGCAACAATCGGACCAACAACATTCTCTAGGTGGCTAGATGTTTCAAGGGCCTGTGCTTGTGACATGCCTCTGATAGGTTCTTGGAAGTTGGATCTTGGGATGGGGCGGGCCAGTCTTTTGGCAAGCTTCTTGCTGCGGTCATGTTGAAGCATCTTCCTTTGGGTCGGTACTTGAGCACAGCATGCTGCTGCACAAAAACTGTTCCAACTTGGCCAGGGTCTAGGGTTTGGGGACCCTAAACTCTAAACCTGCGAACCTATCGCGCATTTGCAGTCATCTTCGAAGCCAGGACCCGGACATCCAAAATGGTTCCGACAAGGTCCAAACACGCAGAGTCACGTGGTCTTACCTCAATCATTTTTAGAACAGTGTTTAAAGAATGGCTTCTGTTTGGGTTTTGGTTAAGGTTGGATGCTTGTGCAGATAGGCTCCTAGCATGTCTGGCTTGCGTCGTGCTGGAGAGGATGCGAACCCGTTTGGCTCCAAGTTTCGAGACATATCCGGAGGATACGACGCCGGAAACGGCCAGAGGACTTACACAAAGCCATCGTACACCTTATTTGTCACTGGTATACCGGATGCTGAATCTTCAGATAGTGTGGAAGAAGTCTTTGCGCTGGACAAAGGCTTCTTGCAGTGCCGTCCTGTCGGCCACAAGTCTCGGAGAATGGTCTTCGTGGACTATGATGCCATTGAACATGCAACGAGAGCTATGCAGGCGCATCAAGGGTTTAAGTGGGAAGATGTGGATGAGGGCTTGAAAATTGACTACGACCAGGATGCCAGGAGCAAGAGGAACACGGCCCTGGATCAAGGAATTTACGACAAGTTTTATCCTTGCGGAGCTCGTACCGCCAGGCTCGAAAGCGAATCCGAGTTGTTTGCCAGACTGCGGGAGCAGTCGGAACAGCCTGCGTCCTTGTCCGTCCGGAAGTCCATACTCAAGAACTCGAAGAGTAGCTCCAAGGCTTTCAAAGCTGCATTTCAAGTCAAAGCCAAGGACAGCACTCCAGCGTCCGAGCAAGCCGAGCAGTCCGAGCCCGCGGAACCCGAGCCAACAAAGATGCCCGACAGCAGCCTTGCCTCCCTGGCCTCTTACGCCTCCGACAGCGAGTGATTTCCGGAATCGGAACCTTTGTGCTATGAGCTGCTGCTGTAATAAGGACGTGACGTATATTGCAGGACCAAAGCGTCACCTGCGCTTAGACGGCTCCGGCGAAAAGAGATTGCGAGCTCGCGGACTAGGCAGGGTTATCATACAGTTCAGCCTCGGACCTTTTGCTACAAATTCGGCACGTTGGACCCTAATTCCCAACCTGATAACACCTCGCCTGGTATTGCCGAGTGTGAGCGTCAAAAACTCCCACCCTGGGTCGGTTTAGGTGACAGCCCCCCGAGGAGGCAGCAGCGAGCTCACACCGAGACCTCGAACCGTTATCCAAAGCTAGCCATGTGCTGCGTTTAGAGACTCGCCTGGAAAACTCGAGATGGTCCATAGCCCCAAACGACGCCGTATATTGCACCCTATGGGGCTTCCGGCTGGCCACGTTCTTTTGGAAGAGCTGGAAATGTAGTGTTTCTGGTGGTCGTGTTGCGCATTTCGACGATGACGGCCGTTGTTTCACAAAGACTCTCTTGCTTCATGTGTGGTCCCAGTTTTCTTTTTGGCATGCTTCTCTGCAACTCTAAAGCCCGAAAAAGTCTAGTCCTGCACCAGAGGCATAGTTGCCAGTAAGTCAGTACTTGGAGGCCCTTTTGACTTAGTAAGTAGGGTTAGTAAGGTGGGTTATGGGGGATTTTAATATGGTTTCTAGGGGATACTAAGTCGACTTACTAAGTCAAAAGGGCCTCCAAGTAAGTGTAGGGTGCTGGGTAGCTAGCAATGGTAGCCCCGTCAGCTGACCCTTGGAGTCGGGCTTTGGCATTATACAAACTGATATATGAAACAACTATTTTGATAATATGTGTCTTGGGCTGCATAATCTAACAATAGCTTAGTAGCTGAGTGGATACACTTTACACTTTTTTGGGGCAGGTTGGGTTTAGGGTTTAGGGCAGAATCTAACAAAAAAACATCATAGAACCCCTATATATACCACTCCTTATCGAGAGCAGGGGCCGGGAAGGGCCTTGCGCCTGGGCAGCGGGTGCCCAGCCACCGCTACCTCTACTTCATGCCGCCGGGACAGCCAGGCTACGGCTTGGGGTTGAGAGTCTACCTGCAGTCTCCATTGTAGTTCCTTTTGGGGGGGTTATCTTATAGGATCCTACATTTAAAGATGGTTAAACCAAAACAGGAACCACAATGGAGACCATAGGTAGGGTTTAGGGATGTTTAGGGCTTAAGCACCCCGGTCGGTACTGAAAAGGGTCATTTTTAGGCTGTAGGTTTTAGGTTGCTGTGACCATAATTAGCTGCTGGCTCTATTTGCAGGGGCTTTGGCTTTGAGCGTCCAACAGAATACTTTCGTGGCTATTTGCAATGTTAAGTTGCTGCAATGGGTCGACAGTTTTTTCCAAGGACGCCTAACCCTAAACCCTAAACCGACGCCTTGCCTGCTGCGTGCGAGTGTGAGCGTCGAAACCGGCCTGGATGCACTGTCAATGCAAGCGAAGCATGACCAGCACCTTCAGCCCTGAGCCGTTAGCGGCGAGGTCGGGGATCGCCCGAAAGCCCAAAGTGGGGGTCGTTCACACCCTACAAACCTTCGGTCAGAAAATTACAGCTACGCGATTGAGACTGAAACCTGCAAGCCCACTGTGCCTTTGCTTTGAATGCATGCTTGGACCTGGGCAGTTTCCGATAGGGTTTGGGGTGTTCCATGCTGAAGATGACTCTGGGCGAGAGTGCTCTCCTTGTTGAGGGCTAGCCACGACTCTTCGATTAATATGGGTGCCTTAATAATTACCTATGCTATTTGGGGGTTCCTTATTATAATTATAGTTATGGGCCCCAATACCCTATTCCAATCACAAGGGCAGAGGGCAGGGCGCAGGGCGCAGCACAGGGCAGGGCGCAAGGCAGGGCAGCGGGCAGGGCCTTAAGGCAGGGCAGGGCGGGGATGCCTCCCAGCAGAGAAGTACTATAGGGGCCTTAATACTTCTAACAGGGTTTTGGGGCCCTAATACTATAATTATAATAAGGAACCCCAAAATAGTGTAGGTACTTATTTAGGCCACTATGGTATTTCCATCTCCGGGTTTCTCCCCTTCACCTGAAGTTTCCAGGTTTCCCCTGCAAACTACACCTCACACCTTAAGTCCTGGTCTAGGACTTTCCGTCCGCTAGCAGCGAGTAGCACCAGCAAAAAGAGAAACCCACGAAATATCAACTAAACCCTAAACCGCTTAACATCCCTAAACCAAGAAGCTCAGATGTCAGGCGAGAAGAGGTTGGCGATGTATCCCGCAATGTGGTTGCGCCAGCTCACTACTTCGAGATGGGTGCCGGCTGCTCAGTTCGGTGGCGGCGAAGTTTAGGCTGTCTTGATGCTTAGAGTTTAGGACTTTGGGTTTAGAGTGGTTTGAGGCATGCACCCTGCGAGAAGTCATAGCCCTATAAGCTTGATTTGCAGGGCTTTGTGTGCGTGTATGCTTTTGTTGGTCAGGGTCTGGACAATTCAATACGACTGAAAGACAGAGGTGAGGCCTAGGAGTTTTAGCGCTTGTGAGGTTCAGTATTCTAGATCTAACTAACATAGGTCTCTTTGGGCCTTCTACCACGGTTACCGTCATCGGGCTTGGAAATAAACTTAGGCGGTAAACAGCCTCAACACATACACCTACTTAATTTGATTTTCAAACCCCCTCGCATCCTGGGCGCATACAAGGAAGGCCACGTCAGCAACGAAAAGCGGGGTTTCGGGTTTGGCGTTGAGCCCGAAGCCATAACAAATCAGAACTGAGCCCAAGGAAAACGGAGCATCGGCCCTATCAGCCCAAAACCCTGAGAAGTCCCAACACCCTGAGCTGCCAGGCCTGGCACGGAGGGTGGGACTGGGGCCGCCGGAATCCTGGGAAGGGCTTCTTGTAGGATCATAATTCAGCGCTTTTGGAATCTTGAAACTATGCCACTCAAACGTATCGGATCCAGGGTATCTTGGCTTTGGGATTTTTCGGTGTTTCGGGCTTTTGGGGTTTAGGATTTAGCGTTGAGCGCACGCAACAGCTTGGAGCCTGGAGCTGTCAGGGTTTTGGAAGACTTTGGATCGGGATTTGGAGCATGAAAATCATTTTCTGGTTGTCAGCTTTTACCGAGACTTGTGACGCTTGATTGTAGAAGTTCGCAACATTGAGGGGACCATCGTTTCGATTCTGGAGGTCGTGAAGCTTAGTATTTTAGAGTATTTGATAGTATGTTTATAGTATATTACATGACTTGGTTGTGTCGCATGTAGAGTCCGTAGAGTACTTGAGGACTTGGGCTTGAAGGCTTTTCGGGTCTGGACTTCTCATGAAGGGTCCTATAAGGATTCCTCTAACTCAAAGGTACTTGAAGCTGGCAGCAAAAGGGTAGCAGCTTAGCAGCGGCCTCATGCATGGATCAATCTCGAAACCGGAAGCCCTAATTTTCCCCGTATTTTTTTAAAGCACCAAAGCCCAGCCCCAAGCCGAGGCGCCAAAGCGGGGTTGGTTCAAGCCCTGTGAGGCAAGCTTCCGTTGTTGCTCAGGGAGTCTGAGGGAGAATGCGCAACACGGACGGGCATTGGATGTGGATTTCTTGCTTCACTGCACCACCATGCCAATAGCCAACAGAAGCGTCACACAGCAAGTTGGTATACGGGCCGGACTTTGCAGCATGCCCTCTTGAAATTGTAGGACAATGTATCCCAATCACCCTGTCAATCCTCATGCCAGAAGCTTCTCACCTTTGCAGCTTGCAACAAGGTTTTGCTTGCATCTGACACCCTCCCCACCCCTCCCCACAAATTCCGCGGGGGGGGGTGTTGCCTGTGCTTATCCCTGCCTGAAGGTGACCGGTCCCCGTCTGTCTTTAGAGCTGAAGTTAGGAGCTTTTCCCAACAGTGTTTCCCTTGATTGGGAAGTTTAAGGTGTCGAGATTTGGCATTTTGGGGTTGGCGATTCGGGTGGCTGTGCGAGCCCAAGCCTTCAAGCTAACCACAACCCGATAAACTGCCTGATCAACCCCACCCTAAGCCTTACTCCTCCCCGGCCTACCCTGAACGCTACCGCTAAACCCTCAACCCCTAGCACCCCCAGCACTCTTACCCTAAACGCTCAACCCTGAGTGTGTGAGTCGGAACCNCCCACCCTAAGCCTTACTCCTCCCCGGCCTACCCTGAACGCTACCGCTAAACCCTCAACCCCTAGCACCCCCAGCACTCTTACCCTAAACGCTCAACCCTGAGTGTGTGAGTCGGAACCCTGAACCCCTAAACCCTAAACCCTGAATTCCGCCGAAGGTGCTCCTAAAGTCGGATCCCTCGAAACCCGGCCTGCCGGTCGCCGACCTCCCCCCCGATGTGGTGAGGGGCCTCGGAGAGGTTCGGGCCACTGCACTGAAAACGGTTTAGGGTTTAGGGTTTAGGGTGAAGCCTTGCAGTGTCGGGATCCCTCCTTAAGGGGATGGCCTCGATCGAGGCCTGAATAGTTAAGGTCTCGGATTCCTCGGGTTTGTTCTACATATCACATTTTTTTCAGATTGAGGGTTTGGCGGGATTCAGGGTTTAGAGTTTGGGGGATGTTAGAAAGCTGCCTGTTCTAGGTTTTCCTTGAGGGGCTTGGGTTGCTCATGATTGAGGTTTAACCTTGGGTTCGGTTCATTCAAAACCAGAGTTTCGGGTTCAGGGTTGACAAGACGACCAAACTTCGGGATCGTTAAAAGCAAAACAGCACCCTATTGGATCGAAATGAGGGGGGGCTGTTTTCGACAAGTGACAAACGGCCTGTGGCATCAGGATTGCAGGGGTTTCCTGCACGATGTTGTTGCGGGTCTGAATCACTGCTAATGTGTATTCTCTTGTAGTCCCGATGTAGAAGTATACGGGTCACGGTAGTAGGATTTACTCCAAAACCCTATTCTATCCATGAAGAGCCCTACATGAGTTCGAGTTTCAAGCTTTATGGTTTTCACATTGCGGCTGAGGTAGGCGAGCACTGAACACCAAAGTCTCGATGATCTCATAGTCATATACTGGCAATGTACCCTAAACTCCAAACTCTGAGCCCAAAATCCTAAACACTAACATAGCATGTTCTTGTTGTGAGAGCATAACATGCCAGAAATTATTTCGTTTATGGCGACCCCCCCGGGTGCAAATGAGAGGCCTTCAAAACACACTTCGCCTGGGGCACTGCCACCTGGCTACTTCTGAGTTGTGCCGATGACAGCCTTTTTTGGGATCGGGCTTTGGGTTCGGAGAGTTCGGGCTCATGCGGCTTACCGCTTATGATACCCAAAATAGGTCCCTTATAGAAGGCCTATACCCCTGATATAGTATCCTTCGACCCTTCTCATAGCCCTCGCAGTACCCTTCTTGTCCTGCTTATACTTAAAGTAACCCTTGAGGGCGTTGTTCCCCTCATGCCTGTCAAATCCACAACCCCATCCCTTCGAAACAGAAACACCAAGAAACTTAGTAAGTGGGGTTGTTCCTGACCAGAGTTTTGCAAGGGTTTGTATGAGGGTTCCATCGTGTTTCGGGGACCTACTATAGTCCTTTATAAGGGTCCATGCACCTGTCTAGTGCATACTTAGGCCCTTCAGGGTTCCTATATAGTATATCCTAACTTTTTAGGCCCATCCGTAAGCTATGTGGGCACATTCCTTTGGCAGTCCACTGGCTACAGCCACTCACCGCACAATCCCCCGAACATTACAGCCCCTGAAACCTAAAGCCTAAACCCTAAATCCTCGACTCTACCCCGAATCCCAAGCATGAAGCCTCGTCCTTCCTAGGATTCCTAGGGGAAAAGTTCATGATTCTGCGAAACCCCACCTCCCCAACCTCTGAGCCTGAGCCCGAATCCCTAACTTAGTAGTAGAGTAGGTAACCTTTAACCTTTTTGGGGTACTATTATAAGAGCTACTATAAGGGTTTAGTATAGAGATAGTAGTATGAGTAGTATCTTAGGGGAACTAAAGGTTAACCTTTGGGATCATATAGGGATTATAGACTATAATCCCTATATGATCCCAAAGCTTAACCTTTAGTTCCCCTAAGATACTGGACAAGTAGGCTAAAGCCTACGCCTGAGAATCAAAGACCGGTATATAAAACCCAGTGTGATCCAACTGAGGTCACCAACATACCCTAATGACAGCTGACAAACCGCGTCGACAGCCCTAGATAAATTTACCCAAAACCCTCTCAAAATCCCTTCAAAACCTGGTAGAACCTGCTGAAGCCACTCATTAGCAAACCTATTCACCTTTTATAAACCCGTTTTATACAACCCATAACCTTAAACCTCAACATACCTATAGCGCCCTGTATAAAAACCCACCAAGAACCTAATAAGAGCACTTTTTGGACACACTTTACACTTTTTGGGATAGTATTACGCACTATAAAACTGAAAATGTACATTTTTGGGGCAACTAAGTTAAGTTAAGTTATCATAATAAATAGACCGTACTATTTACTATTTACTATAGACTCCTATTACGGGAACTTAAATGAAATCCCGTAACCCTCAAAGGAACCCCTATAGATCCCCTAACGGAGCCCTTATAGATCCCTATTATGGTAACTTAAATCCCCGTAACCCTAAACGCTAAACCTTAAAGAGCCAAAAAAAAACCTAAAGAGCCGTGGCCTCAGGTAGCCCCTGAGGCTCCCGTGGAGCGCTTGGAAGCGGTCGGGGCGGCTGCTAGGAACCAGGCGCCCGTGGGGTTTTCTTTACGGGTAGCTTAAAAGGAACGATAGAGGAACTATAAGGGAACTATTCAGGAACTATAAAGGAACTATAAGGTTTATAGGGTTTAGGATGTAGGTCACTGCGCTTGGGTTTTCTCCTTTCAGCCCTCACCTGAAGAGCAGGAGAGGTTGTATGTCTGTAGATCCGGCGCATCGGGAGGCACCTCAGAGAGACCTCGCTCAAAAAGGATGTAGGTTTGGTATATTACAGGGAACTATAAGGTTTAGGATTTAGGATGTAGGTTTGGTCGTTTTCAAGGGAACTCTAGGGTTTAGGGTTTAGGATGTAGGTGTGGTAGTTTGAAAGGGAACTCTAAGGTTTAGGTTTAGGTGTGTAGGTTGGGTAGTTTTAAAGGGAACTATAAGGTTTAGGGTTTGGGGTGTAGGTTGGGTAGTTTTAAAGGGAACTACAAGTGATCCATGAGGGTTCTGTAAGGGCTGCGATACAGGGTTCATGTTGGGGCGGGGGTTCATACTGGAGGGTGGTTGGGTTCTAGTTGTTGTAGTAAGGTTTCATAAGCTCTTTTAGGGCTGGCTTGGTTGTCACGGTGTTTGTTACCTGAACCCTAAACCCTAGGCTACGGCTCAAGTGGTGTCTTGGTTCAAGCACAACCCGAAGGACTTGTCTGAGTCACCGAACTTCTGCCTTCAGGTTGGTTTTCGAAACGTGAGCGGACTCCGTGTAAGATGGAGGATGCTTATCTCAAAATTGTACAGCCTAGACACCTCCGCCCTTTCATTCCTTTGGCTGCCCAGGAGATTGAGGACAATCTTGGCCGTATGCCTTGCCCCATAGCCGTATGGTATGCCAATGAACTCCGGTACGTCATCAAACAATATAAAAAGACATGGTACTGGTATTACAACCGTGTTCCTGATCTCTGGACGTACTTGGGTTCGCTGGATCATGCCATATCTAGTTACCCAGATGTTATAGGTCAAGTGCCTCTGACGGCTCACGCCTCACAGGATGATGCGCGCTACCTGAAGGGTACATTTACGGAGAATTGGGGTAGGCTTGACTGCACGGCCGAAGCACTGGTCTGGGGCCAGCTTCGGGTGCATCTTCCATGTTGGGGCCTGATTTTGTCGCCAGCACCCATTGGAGGGTTGCATGGCTAAAGTTTTCAGGACTCTTCGGGACGCCGTCTTTCGGGCACAACTATTTCGGACTTTCGGTTTCCGTGCTCCGCTCCAGGAAGGCCTCGTGTATCTTGGTTCGCAATGCAAGTCGAATTCACTGCTGGACTGTTCTCCTTGCCTGCACTGCCCTTGCCCTTGCCGATACTGTGCATGACGATGACCTGATATGATGTTGCATGATGTTGCATGACGTCCTGTGCCTCCTCCCTTCCTTCCCTTCTTCTGTTTGGTTGTTAAGAATCCCCTTGAAATCATCGTGTGCCTATATGGAGCTGATCTTCGCTTGTCCCGAGATAGCCTTACTTAAGTTGAAACCACGAACCCGCGACTCGCGCGGCAGCCATGGGATACCCTGGTTGATGCTCTTCGTCGTGCCTGGTGCAACACGTGCTGTGGCAATCTGGCTGGCGTCCTGGCTGTCTACCGCTGACACATGAAGAAATCACAGTGTTCCCTGATTTGGAATCTGCGTATGTCGGTGATAACAGTTCTGGGCCGCCTTTGCCGGTGCTCTACTCGCTTTCTCCGTACAGTCTAAGTGCCTTGTGCTGTGGTACTACCTGGCACGGCATTTGGTATTAGACTTGCTCTCGGCATACCTAGCTGGTGGGGTTTCTCCTGGCCAACCCTGGAGTCTGGCCATATCGACTGGAAGAGATCGTGTTTCGTTCTGCTATCCAAACGATCCCATATGGTTTTCACTGTGCGAGACGGTGGTGTGACCTGGGCCGGGATGTGCCCACGCTTCGCGCACTGGGACGCACTCCAGAGAGTGACCTTTTCTGCTGGGCTATGGGGGCAAGCGACGGAAAATCTGAGATGTGGTGAGCCGTGCAAACTTGCGAGTGCTGACGGATTGCAGTGGAACTGGGATGTGCCATGATTGCTGAAGCAAAGTTCTGGGCCGTCGGATGGCAATGTGCCGGAACACCCTCGCGGGTGAAGTTGAGATGTCTGCCTGTCTTCGTTTCTGCCGCCTGCATGTACAGTGCCTGGTAACTAGATGTTCCTTGGAATTCAGGACTTACACGATTCACCGACCCTTTGTCTAGCTTTGACTTCGTTATGTTGGCGGGTACATTAAGACTTTCGTGTGAGTCTAATGGGCATACTGAGTATTCCCTCTTTGCATGCGCCCTGCCGTGTAGTGCTTTGATTGTTGCACTTTGAAACAAAGTGTACCGTCGTATCTTCTGCGAGCCGGGGTGATGCTGTAGGCAGTTAGGCTCTGCAGTGTAGTTTGTTGTACTGTCTTTGAGACTTAATTGTGCTTTGTAGTTTACTTGGGTTTCCAAGGCGGTATGATGATACGGGACCTTGACTCGGTGTACTTCATGGCCTTAACTTGTGTTGAGTGCTGTTTCATGTGTCTGAGTCAAGTGGAACCGAATTCACGGATGCTGGCTCTTTTGACCTTGGCGAAAGGCTTGTCGATCTACTTTTTGGATCCTCCCGGGGGTCTGGGAAGGGGTCGCTTCAGGGGGAGAGTTGAGGATGTGGGTTTTGGGAGGTTTGCGGATAAGGCCGAGAGTCTGACCAAAAGATCAGTGAGGGTGTAGGGATATTCCATAGAGCCATATGAGGTTTCATAAGGACTTTAAGGTCTCATTGCGGAGTGGGCTTTGCCAGTTTGGGTTGTAGGGTTTTGGGGTGGGTTTTCTTTCTGAGGCAAATCCTACGAAGCCCCATGAACGCACAAAGTCCTACACGACGTACAGATGCCAGTAGAACGCCATGGTAAACACAAGCGATGTATATCCAGAGCATGCGCTACAATACTGCTACAATCCTACAACTCCTTACCATCAGACCCTGTAACTTCGAAAAGGACAAAATATCCTAAAACCGTAAAGATCTAAACGCAACAAGAAAGACCCTCACCGCCTGAATCCTGAACTTCCAAGAAACCCTGAATGTTGAGAGCGAAGCGACTTTCGAGAGTCGAAAAACGATGCCCTGCACACGCATGCCCCGCCTCGACCCCTCCAATCTGGAGCGAGATGATGTAGAGGGGAGGGGCATGGCTGATGTGGCCAATGAGTCCTTGGCAACGATGTCCTTGGCTACAGGGCCGCTGGAAGGTCGATCTATCGACTTGAGTCCTACACAAGGGAGCTCGATGTCGATGTGTAGAAGGATGAAGCTTCAGTGCTGGCACATGTTCAAGGACGCACCCGGCGGTATACTGTGGTTCACGCTCCTGCAGTCGGCAAAGCAGTCAAGCAAAAATCGAAACCCCTAATCCCCAAACACCGAAACCCTAAACCCTGCGAAGAAAAACCCAAGCCCTAAGCCCCTAAACCCTTAAACCCCGTCAAGCAAAAATCGAAACCCCTAAACCCCAAACCCTTACATAAACCCCAAACCCCTAAGCCCCAAACCCCTTAAACCCCCTAAGAAATCTCGCGTCAGGCCGGCTCCGAAGCCCCCGAGCCGCTCTGGCGCGCCGTTTGCAACGCCCACCGCCTGGGCACCCTGCACCCTGGCTTACTTTCATAGCCACCTGTTTGCGATCTATTATATATATATATATATATATACTCTCTCTCTCTCTCTTTATTTGTATTTATATTTGTATATGTATATGTATATCTATCTAATTATCAATCTATCTTTCTTTCCATCCCTCTGTCCGTCTTTCCATTTATCCAACTATCGATCTGCCTAAGCTTGTTTATCTTATCTCTTCTCTGAGGTGAAAATCTTAAGTTTATCAGTTAATCATAATCTAGGCTAGTCTAATGTCTGGGCCAAGCTAAACTATCTATCTTTTCATCTACCCATCCGTCCGTGCGTCCATCCGTCCATCTGTCTATCTGTCTGCGGTCTCGCTATCTGTATATCTATCTGTCTATCAGACGGATCTGTCTATCTGCCTATCTATCGATTTGACTATCTTTGTCTCTATCGGTCTAAACAGCTAACTAGTTATCCTATGTCTATCTACACCTATATCTGTATTTCATATATCTATACATATTGGTATACTGCTAATATCTGCATGTACATCTACATCTGCGTCAAGCTACCTATCATACCAGTGCTTAGCCGCAACCCTCAACCCAAAACACCCCCTAAACCCTAAATTCAGTTGTCCCCAAACCTTACTCCGTGCCTAAACCCTAAACTCTGGATCACCTCCGAGAGGGCCTCTTCCTCGGAGCATTCATTCGTTTGAATGCTCGCGTGCCGTGAAAACCGGCAGCAATGGGACTCCCTGGGCCCTAAGTTCTCAAATCCCAAACGTTGCATAAGCCCTAGAATCCCTAGAACTTAAACCGTTTTAAGCCCGGCCCCGACAACAAAAACTTGTCTGAGCATCGTAAACACACATTCCGAAACCTTCAACCCAAGCTTGCGAGCATCCCGAGTCGATTTTGCATCGGATGTCTGGAACAGCCCAGGAAGCCGGTGCAGAGGCGAGCCGGTCGGATGTTGGGTTTGGTTTCAGATGTTTTGAGGGTAGGGTCTACGTGGACAGTCTCCTCACCACAGCCCACAAAACACCATCTGTACCCACCTGTACCCCAAATCCCACTAAACCCCAAGCCCTGAAGCCAACAACTCCAGACTGGGCTTATGTGGCAGTTGGGTTTTTGGATCTTAGGCCGACACTCCAAAAGCGCGGATTAAAGGACAACTCCGTAAATGAAGGCTCTATCCTCCACCCTAGCGCCTCGTTTGCTTTATTACTTTGCTGCCTTAACAAAGCACCCTGAACCACAGGCAGGAGAGATCTGTTGTAGGGGCCTTAATAATTAGAACAGTGTTTTGGAGTATATTATACTATAAGTATGATAAGGGACCCCCAAAAACTCTTTTCTAATTATTAAGGCCCCTACAGTAGGCCTTCAAGGCTCCAGGAAGTTGGAGGCTGCTCAAAATATTGTGGCTGAAGGCTTATGGGCTGAGGATCAGAAGCAGGATCGCTTCCTTCGATGCCGGGTTTTGTGCCTGCTAATGATGCTAATGTAGGAACCTGATTAAGAAACCTTGGTTCTACAGCTGCAAAATCTTCGGGTTCATAATATGAAGAGCCCTGATAAAGACCCAAGGTTTTCTTCGTCAGGTTTCTATAGAGATTGAGGACATATTCGGAGGAAGAGAATCGCTGGGATCCAGCTGCCTCAAGAACGCATAATACCATAGCTAAGAAAGAGCAGCCGAGAAGTGTAGTATAGTTTCGTATGTTATAGTGTAGTACAGTATAGTATGGATCCGAGTAATATAGTATAGTATGGTCCATGAAGTTCTTGTCGATGTCATAGTCCCAGTTATCGCTTGGTCATCCACCGCCCTTGGCCGAGAGGAAGAGCTAGTCACTTTTCTGGCAATCGTAGGAAGGACTTCGAAGCACGTGAACCTGGTTCAGACGATCCTGCCTGAAACCCATCTCTTCTTCGGCAGCCGGATCTTAGACCACTGCTGAGTCTTGGTCGGACTTTCTGACGGCAGGCAGAAGCTGAAGCAGCTAGCCTCCCTACCAGCCTCTTAGATGCAGAGAGCAGTGTTCACCCCCGGCATCTTTGAATCAAGTTCGGGGCTCAACCAAGAGCGCATTTGGAGGTTGGGTTTCGGGATACGTTTCGGGCTATGGTTTCATGCTCTTAGCATAGAATTGGAACCTGAAGCAGAACCCTGAACTGCTGTTTCTCTGTGGTTGTCAGCATCCTTAGCCAAATTTCGAGACTCCATGTGCAGTCGATTGGAGGATCCTGACCTACTACCACCACCACCACCACCGCCGCCGCCACGATTACGGCGACTGAGTTCACGCATTTTTTTCATGCAGGGTTGCAAGCTTATTGCTTGTCGTTGTCTACTGCTTCGTGATTTGCGTTTCTATTTGGCTACCATTCTTTTTCAAAATGTTCCCAGGTACCTATTACGGGGGTCACTTGCCCAAACCATGATCGTAATTCCTACTACAGAAACCCGATTTTCTGCTATACAGGTACTATGGGCCCTTTTGGCTTGCCTCCACTCTGGACGACAGCTCCCAGAGTCCCGCTGTATGCGCAGGTCTTCCCAGCACCACCCGATTTGCTTGTCTCTTGGCAGCCGGAAGTGGGAAGGTCTGGCTTCTTCGGGTCGACAGCATGGGAGCAAAGCTTGGTTTCGGTGAGGTGTTCTGCTATTTGCAAAGGTTTTCGGGATGTGGGTTTAGGGATTTTGTAGGTTTTGGGACTTCGGTCTTTGGGATTTAGGATGATTTAGGGTTCGGGATTCAGGGATTTCGAGTTTTGGAATTCCTGAGTTTCTGCATAGCGTCCGGCGCTTCGAAGCCTTTGACGCAGTCCCGGCCTGGAGAGATGAGGGTATGCCGTGTGTGTTTTTTGTTTTGAGAACCCTAGTGGCCCCACTGTGTTTCCGGAGCTTTACACCACAGCCCAAGACCCCGATGAACATCAAGGCGACGCAGGAAGAGGGCTGTCGAGTCACTCCGGAGTAGCGGTTTTCGAGTTCACTGAAACGGGCTAGGGGCCCAAAAGAGGGTTCCGGGTACGGGTTAGTTAGGGTTTAGGCAGGGCTTAGGATGGTAGCCTCAAGTCAGCCTCCAGCTCCAGACCTAGATATCCCGAAGGAATGCAGCACCACGAGACCATAGATGCATGGATGTTTGCAAGGCTTTGGATTTAGGGTTAGGGTTGGAGAAGCCGTGCCTTCTTTGGCCAAGGATGGAGCCGATCGCTTGGCATTGAGCAGACTTGTTCGACCAGCCACAGGAACCAGCTAGAAGACTATTTTCAGGGGCTCAGGGCTTAGAGATGATATGGTAGGCGGCAGAGACAGCTAGCTAAGGAATCACGTTGCCCTCACACCAAAAAATGTCCGAGATCCTAGCGATGAACTTCATTCGTAGTGCCTTGTGGGCTTTGTCGCTCAGCATCACCAGTAGTCTTTCCTTTCCTGGTCTGAAGTCTGAAGATCCTAATTGCCATCGTTGTCGTTAGCACCCTCGCTCGTCGACACTCTTGTCGTCGTCACTAGCAGCGAGAGACATCTGTTTTACCTGAGCCAAAGGCGAGAAACTCATCAAGCACAGTTTGTGGGGACGCTGCCTTCGGCTCTAGAGACCACACCGGGAGGGAGGCAGGGTGCCATGTATATCGGCCCATGGCAAGAATACAAGCTGGCCCGGCTGATACAACATCAGCATCAAGTCCTTGCTACCGAGACTAGGGAGGTAAGAGGAGGAAGCCACCAGGCATCCCCATCTTCCTCTAGATCCGGCTTCTCGGGCTTCTCCAGCTGCAGTGCTCCTGCCCAGCTTCCGGGGCAGCCCTCCGTGCAGGTGCGTCTGAATGATTACTGCGATACTGTGGAGCGGCTCACTAAGGCCAACGACCGAAAGCGATGGGCACCACCTAGGCCCCGGCTTCCGAGTGGAAGCAGCACCGGTAGTACCCGGCCCTACAGCAGCAGCAGCCGAAACAGCGAGAAGGGCCCCGGGCTTGGATCTTCGAGCTCGGCGAGCTCCGTGGGCGCTGCGAAACGACGGGCGCCCGGGGGGAAGCCGCCGAAGGCGGTCTCCTTCGAAGAGCAGCGGCGCGCTCGAATCCGACACATGCAAAAGCTCTACGGCCTGGGCCAAGCGGAGACGAAGGACACGGCCTCCATGATCATCGAGCCACAGAGCCGAGGAAAATCCGACGTTGAAAAAAGCCCCGGCCAGGATCAGCCGTCAGAGCCGACTTCACCCAAATCAGAGGAGTGGACTTTAAATTTGCCGACAGTGAAGGAAGCAGATCCGCTTAGCTTGTCTATGGGCTCTTCGGGTGGACTCATAGCCTGGAGTAAAGGCCTGCAGCCGGATGCTTTGTCGCCGCAGGCTTCCTTAGCAACGTTTTTCTCGGCGACATAATCGGCATGGCTGTGCTTGTCGTGTTCAAGTCTTCTATGTACTCCAGCATGCATTCTGTGCACAGCTTGCCGAAGTTGCCTGCCCGGCTTACCGTTTCACCCTCGGACGACAACTTTCCTAGCATGCACCCCACCTGTGCTGTGATCAAACAGATGTCGAACTCTTGTGCGATGGCCTTAGATTCAAGTTCAAGGTGTCGAGTTTCCCTGGATCTTGCGTAAACTTGGCGTAATCCAGTACAGTATAGGCTTCTGGGAAGTCCAAGAAGCGGCGCAACTTCTCTCAAGGGTTGGATTTCCTAGACCCTAAGCTCTAAAGAACATTATAAATCCAACAAAGCTTACATACCCTAAACCTTGAAACTTTAAAGCCCTCAAATCCTGAAGCCCCAAATGGTAGCTCTTCCGTGCTCTTCCGGTACACCTGTGTTTGATGGAGCTTCATGGCTTCCTGCACCACAAATGCATTCATGGCGCCCAGGTTTTGAAGACATCTCCCGCAGCCTGCTAGCAGAGATGTATCAGCAGCGTCGGGTTTTCCGTCTTTCTGGATCCCAGTTTGATAAGTCCTGCTCTAGCGGCTTGCATGCATATTTGTCAGCCTTTATGCTGCCCCAAGCTCGAGCCCTTCATGCACGCATCGACACCCCCCCAAGACCCTGCTCTGCTTGTTCATGTCCCTGCAGTACCTTGCTTAGCTTAGCTTTGAGGCTTTCGGTTCAGGCTTTGGCGAGACGAGGCCGGCATGAGTCCATCACCGCACTTTCGGGCTCTGAGGCTTAAGGATAAGTCTATGCAGTAGCCCACTCGCATCGAGATTCTAAACTCCAAACCCTAAATCCCTAAGCCCTCGACGAATGGAACACGGGACGTTCAAAAAACAGCAGCAAAAGCCTGAATCCTGAAGCCTCAATCCCTAAATCCTAAACCCAAACCCTAAACCCTAAAGCCTCAATCCTTAAATCCTAAACTTGGACCCAAACCCTAAACCCAACCCAAACCCTAAACCCTAAAGCCTAAAGCCTCAATCGTTAAATCCTAAACCCCTAAACCCCTAAACCCTAAGCTTTTGTGCTTTTCCAGGAGCCAGCCAGGACCAGGCCGAGGAAATCAAGGCCCTCGTTGATGCGTCCGGGCCTTGCCAGACCAGGGCTGAGGGCTTCATCTGAGTTTAGGGTTTAGGGTTTAGGGGTTTTACAAGTCCGGGTTCAAAAAGGGGTTTAGGGTTTAGGGTTTATATAGGTTTATATAGGTTTAGGGTTTAGGGGTTAGGGGTTTAGGGTTTATGTAGGTTTATATAAGGTTTAGGGGTTTAGGGTTTATATAGGTTTGTATAGGGTTTAGGGGTTTAGGGTTTATATAGGTTTATATAGGGTTTAGGGGTTTAGGGTTTATATAGGTTTATATAGGGTTTGAGGGTTTGGCGGTTTAGGGTTTAGGGGCTTAGGCATAGTCCAGGTGTAGAAGGGTTTAGGGCTGAGGGTTTCATCTGAGTTTAGGCGGGTTCTGGAGTGTAATGTAGGGGCCTCAATTATTACCTTTACTACTGGTATGTTGAGAGTTCCTTAGTATAATTCTAGTATAGTGGACCCCCAAGCCCTAAACCCTAAACCCTAAACCCCTAAACCCCTAAACCCCTAAACCCTAAAGCCCTAAAGCCCTAAACCCTAAACCCTAAACCCCTAAACCCTAAACCCTTTAAGGCCCCTATATTAGGCGGGCTCAGGGGTGTAATTGGGTTTAAAGGCGGATTTAGGGTTCCGTCTGGGTTTAGGCGGATTTGCAGACCTGGGGTTTAAGTAGGGCTCAAATCGGGTTTAAGTAGGGTTTAAATAGGGTTTAAGTAGGGTTTAAATAGGGTTTAAGTAGGTTTAAGTAGGGTTCGGGGGCCAGTACAAATTTAGGAGTCTAGTTGCGTTTCTAGGATTAAGGATAAGGCTGGCGCCCGTTAACAAGACGGACTTCAAGGCTCAGGAACTAGAAAGCAAAGGGCAACAAGTATCGGAATTGGGGCGGCTTTCAGTTGATATTCCTATTGTCTCCTCCCTGTGATGCTTCATGGTAGCCGTCCTGCCTGTCACGAAGCACCGTAAAGCACCGAGACCTAAACTTCGATGGCAAAAAGGTGGAGAGCAAACTTCGGTAAATTCTTCTCGCAGCCTTTCGGCCCGAGTGCGCTTTAAGTCATAGACAAGATGGACGTCCAGACGCCAGTGAAAAAGAAGCGCAGCCCGGATTACTTTGCCGAGACCTCCGAGAAGGCACCGCGACCGGCAGTGACGAAGATCGAGGAGGTCGATGACAAAAAGCAGGAGATCCATCAACATGAGAAGGACTTCTTGCGAGTAATTAATTCTTCTTTGTTCCTATGCCTACTGTATTGGCTTGCTTCACGACGGATTCTATTGCATGCTCGAGTTGTTGCCGCCCCGAATTCCCAACCCAACGGAACCCTCGAGCCGCTTCAAGGGTTCCTTAAAGGGCTCCTTAAAGGGATCTATAAGGGTTCTATAAGGGAATTAGGGAATAGAAGCTTAAATCATAATATGAAGCCCAAGACCCACAGTGGCCCTTACAAGAAGCTTGAAAACCTCTTGAAGGATGTCGCAATGGATCCCAAGGGCGAGGAGCTTTTGGAACTCCAACTCCAGGCCTTTAAGGTTCTCATAAGTAGGGTTTAGGGTTCCTACATGAGAGGGTACCGCAAAGGGTTTGTACGAGTTCCATAAGGCTGCAAAACAAACAGATGCGACACTGTGAGAGTGCGCTTTTGTCTGGCTTTGGGTCCAGACGGTCCAGATAAACGTCGTTACGCTTCCATACGGATTTTGATAAGGGTTCTGCGAGGGTCCTAGCAGGTAATTTGCGGAGCTGTCAAAAGATCTAGTTTTAAAGTGCAGCCTTGCTCGTGTTTGCAAGTGTTCAGACTTTAGTCATCCGTGGGTTTGTGTAGTAAGCATCGCGAAGCTCCAGAACGGGTTGAATCACTGCAAAACGATGGACTATGAGAGACCCTAAAATAGACTTCGAAGTACGGTTTTCATTGCAGACACCCCTACAGGTCTTGTATATTGGAAACCCCGAGAAGAGAAATCTCCAGGTGGTGGACGGGGAGCATTTCTTCGAGCTCGATGGAGAGCTTTACAAAGTCCTGGACCCGAAAGCACTGGTCGAGGTGAGCCGCGAGCGGCCGAAAAAGCAGGCCAACGCTGAACAGCGAAAGTTGTCTGGCTTTAAGCAATGGTATGCAAACAGGCGTGGGGTCTTCTAAACCAGAGCATCCACCTTCAAATACCGCCCTGACTCGGAAAGACCCTTACGCCTCGGGGAAGTGAGCTGTAGAGCGCTTTGCAGCTCCTTTGGTTTATGCTGACACTGCCAGTGCAGTGCGGCCGTCTGCAGCCAATGAGGAGTTCCTGAAACTGGAGCATCCGTCGTGAATGAGCTTTCATACACAGTCTACAGCTTACAGTCAACCTGCAAGTCCTTTCATTTACGATTTGAATGCATACATAAATGTATGCATGTATGTACATGCACACGTATATGTACATGATGGTCGGTCTGGCTGGCTGGCTGGCTGTATGCATGCATGCATGCATGCACACATGCATGCGTATATGTATGTATGTATGTATGTATGTATGTATTCATGGATGTACGTATGCCTACATGCCGCAGGTATGTATGTATGTATGCATGTATGTGTATGCGTGTGTGTGTATGTATAGGTGTATATATATATATATATATGATGTATTGCATGTATTTTAAGACATTGATGTATGCTTCTGATTATAGCTTCTATTTAGGCGTTTATGTACGTAATGAGTAAACACATGTTCATGTATGTAGGGATAGATCAGGATGTCGATGTAAATACATGGAGACATTGTTGTACAGATATACAGAACAAATGTAGATAGATAGATAGATAGTCACACAGTCGGAAAGATAGGTCTGTTGTTATACAGTTATATATATTTACAGATATCTAGATATGTAGATTACAGGTGGGTATTTGTATACGTATATGTATATATACATATATATACACACATACACCCATATATCTACAATTGTGTGTGTTTGATGCGCCTGCAGCTAACTTGGTAGTTTGTTATATCTAGGTATGAGACTATACTGACTATACTGTTGCATTCATCCGTCGTAGTTGTGCACACATACACATGCACATTTGATATGTGTAGAACCCTATAAAGCCTATACCCTAGATCCTAGAAGCAGCTTCAAAGGCTCCTCTTTTCTGAAACTCCTTCTCACAGATCTACGGAATCTACGGCCTGTGGCACTTGGGCAAAAAGATGCCAGCCTTCAGGTGTGTCAGTTCGCTTGCGCCTTGTGCGTCCGCGAATTAAGGCTTACTTTGGTGTCACTTGCTGAGGTCCATGTATAAGCCCCGTTTGCCATAAAACACTAGTCACTAGACCGACCAAAGTAAAACTGTAAATCCACGACAACCTGAACCCATAACACCTTTATATAAAGCTTCAAATCTCTGCGCTCAGAGCCGCATTACATGATATTTTATTATATTCTACTATATTCTTTTATATCATAGTGACTGTCATAGTGTATTACATTTTATTCTTACAGTAGATATATTGTATTATATCATATCTTTCCGAACAGGAAGTGGCTGGTGGACGTCCGTTCCCCGGACTGGCCTTTGCGCGATGTGGTGGACGATGTCGCAGCTTCTGGGCTCTTTTTAAGCAATTTAATTTTTGTTGCCATAATAAAGATCTCTAGTAAATATTGTGTTTTCCGTAATAGGGTAACTCAAAATTATAAATCCCTTAACAAGAACCCAGGCTTTAGTGGACTTTTCGCCAACGCCTAACAAGGCAGGGACGCCGGTGCTTGCGCATTGCGAAACCACTCTACTTTAGGGGGTTCTACTGGTAGTGCTCATATGACTCCTAAGCGAATTTACCTGGCCCGAAACTGCCCGAGATTTTAACTCCTGAGATACTCCGCTCCAAACCCTGCCTGCGGACCCTAACCCGCAAAACCCTAAACCCCCTAAACCCTAAACCCCTAAACTCAAGGCATAGGCCGCCCACCTACTGTGGGTGGGCGGCACTTAAGCCCCTCGACTTCGACAACGCAGAGCGACCCAAGACGCCTGCCCTCCTCTCCACAGCCATGGGGACTGGAGCACCCACATCATGCCCAGTACCGGAGCAGGTTCTCCTCGGGACCAGTACTGGTGCCTTGCCTTCTTGCTCTTGCCCTTCCCCTGCTCTACGTTGCCCTGGCTTTACTCGTGAAGGAAAAGAGAATGCCATGAAATGAGTTTAGAGCTAAACCCTAAAAGGAATAGGTTCGGGTGGCCGCCTCAGACGGCGTGGGGTGGGAAAGAAAAAGAATGAGCCCTCCACAATCGGGCTCCAGCGGCGAATCGCCAAATTACGACGCACTCGAAATTGCATTGTCGCTAGAAAATCCGCNGGCCGCCTCAGACGGCGTGGGGTGGGAAAGAAAAAGAATGAGCCCTCCACAATCGGGCTCCAGCGGCGAATCGCCAAATTACGACGCACTCGAAATTGCATTGTCGCTAGAAAATCCGCATATGCGCCATTCAACGGCAAACCCCTAAACCCTAAACCCGTAAACCCTGAACCCCTAAACCGCTAAACCCCTAAACCCTAACCCCCTAACACCTAAACCCCTAAACCCCTAAACCCCTAAACCCTTAAACCCTAAACCCCTAAACCCCTAAACCCTTAAACCCTAAACCCCTAAACCCCTAAACCCCTAAACCCTAATCCCTCAACCGCAATATCCCGCCGTTTTACTATCCTAGAAGGCCGACGGAGGTGTGTCAATCCATACCCAAACTGTGCAAGTATGGATTCGGTTTAGGGTTTATAGGGTTAGGCAATTTAGTGAAATGGTGTTGTGGTTGTCTCGTAGCGAGAGATGGTGCCGATTTTGAAACCCTGAGGCCATCCAAACCCCGGAAACTGCTGATAAGTCTTTTTCAAGCGACCAGGCCTGCATGGAGGTAGCGAGCTCAGCAAATTCATGCCGCCCAATGGCGTTCGGAAGGGTGTCGAGTTTAGGGTTTATCGGATTTAGGTTTTAGGATTTAGGTCAGCGCGGTTTTTAAACCCTAAACTCGATATGCTGGCCCATTCCTTCAGGGTTTGGGGTTTGCTGGATCCCGATTCGATCGCGAGTTCGGTCTCGGGTTCGGGGGGCACAAGGTGTGTCGCGTGAGTGGATGGCATTTCGCGTGATTCGTGCTGATATCTCAGAAGGTAGATTGCCGGAAACGTGCCCCGGTGTATGTGCTCCTGCAATCTTTTGAGGATGTTCTTTCCACATTGTTCCCTGATTGACCTAAACCTAAACCCTAAACCGTGGTTAGTTCGTGTGAGCGTCGAAACCGTGATTAGTTCACCATGTTCCGTTTGATTTTCTCTGCCGGTCCCGGAGTGCATGATTATTCTTATCACTATGTGCTACTCATGTTAGTCTTTTTGGCGCTAACATTCTTGGTAGCGTTCTTACTAAAAACATTACTACAACGCTCATTACTAATACGTTTGGCATTATTATTGTTACTACGATTGTTGTTCTTATCAGTGTTATAATAATATTATACTATTACATTGAATATTTATTATTATATTATGAATATGAGTACTGTTAGTTCTAATACTAGCATTCGTACCATTATTCTTGCTATCATTCTGTACTACTATTACTATATTATCAGTATCATTGTTATTGTTCTTCTTCTTGTTATCACTGTGATTGTTATTATGTGTATTGGTATTACAGTTCCGTCCACCCAACCCCAAAGCTGGCTGAAACGACGTTGTGACCCCAGGGCTTGAGGCAAAGGGCATCGAGGCTTAACGCCCTCATTCTAGCTCATAGGAACCATGGCCCCTCCCCATCTCCGAACCATACTTCCTAATGTGAAAACACAAGGACAGCCAGTTTGTGATACCGGCAAGCCCCAATACAGCTACATGAAATACTGTATGTTGAGGCTTGATAGCTTTGATGACTTGGGATTCCGGGATGAGGAGCACAGGCTGCGAACGCAGTTCTAGAATAACATGCGACAAGCTGCTGGTCATCCGGCATGGGAGCTTCAAAGTTTTGACTCTTACATACCGGCACTAAACATTCTATGATAAGTGTGCTATTCCAAGACACTCCCAAACCCTAAACTCTAAACCCTAAACCCTAAACCCCTAAAGCCTATAAACCCTAAACCCCCAAACCCTAAACTCTAAACCCTAAACTCGAACACCGCCCAGGGCCTTGTGTCATGGTGCTGCAGTGCAGAGCCGGGGAGCCGCCGACGCAACTGGCATGCCTTCTGCGTTTGGGGTTTAGGGCCCGAAACCCAAACCCCCCCAGAAGTACTGCTACTGCTGCTACTGCTACTACTGCTACTACTGCTACTACTGCTACTGCTACTGCTACTGCTACTGCTACTCTACTGCTACTGCTACTGCTACTACTACTACACTGCTACTGCTACTACTACTACCGCTATTTCTAAACAGCCTAAGCACGAAAGCCCTTCAGCACCACATGTCGAAGTCGTGGGATCTGGACTGGGCTTTACTTTACTCTCCATACTCTTTGCAGAGTTTGGGGTTTTGTCATAGGGGCCGAAATAATTGCCAATGCTATCGTGGGGGTTCCTTATTATAACTATAGTATAATATACCCCAAAACCCTATTCTAATTATTAAGGCCCCTACAGTACCACCACCACCACCACCACCTGTAGACCTGGGGCAAAGCAGAGCCGAGGAGCTTGTCCGAGGAGTTGCGAACGGCCTTTAGCCACGCGCCACTTTGATTCACTTGAGGCTCTTCATTTTAGGGTTTAGGGTTGTGAAGGGTCTAAGGGTTGATGGCTTGAAGACGGCAGGCATTGGGGCTTTGCCCGCTGCAGTGCTTATGGGATTGAGGTTTTACGCCTGTGCCATGCTCTCAAAACCGACTGCAACTCCATACCTTCCCCTTCTCTGAAGGGGGCGGCACAGATGCGGTTGCTGCATGTTGCGTGCACTTGGTTCCGAACCTGTCCAAACCATGCTGCACACGACACCGCCCTCGGCTCAAATTGTCGGCAGTTTGTGTTTGGATGCTGTAGCAGGCAAATAAAGGGTTGAAAGATGTCGTATCACGTATCGGGGTCTGAACTACCCACAAATATCAATGGAACAAGAATCAGAACGTCAATACGATCCGTACATACTTATGCAATTTGTACACATAGATCCCCAAACCCATTTTTAACTATCTGGGCATCTATAGCATGATCTTCGCTCTGATCTTCAGGGAACTTTCCTAGCGCGCGCCACTGTCGTCACAAGTATGGACCTTCCCTGTCACGTCCGATCGCTGCTGCATGACTAAGGAATTACAGCCGCGAGTATCAGACCGAACTCATGTCCCTGTCCACCTCAGTCTAGATCACTTTGTTCAAGCTGTACGTCCTGAACTTCTCGACTGCAGATGAAGGTTTGTAGGGCTTAGCTTAGGTGTGGGGAAGTGGAGCCATGGAGGGTCTCGTGCCAAACCCGCGTCATCCGGGGGTCCTGCGGCACAGCCTGCCACGCGGCACCCTCGCCCGGGAAACCGAGGTACCACAGTGTTTCGTTTCAGCTTTGTGTTCCTTTAAAGGGTGACTACAACGGTTGTGGAGGGGTACTAGAGGCCGGGCTATGGAGGTTAGTACAAGGTTACTGTAAGGCTTGCTATATAGGTTTATGATTATTAGTATAATATTATTGTTGATTATTATTCTTATTATGATTATTACTTCTATGATTACTGTTGCTATTTTGAAGGTTACTTCAATGGCTACGAAGCGGCTACTACAAGGTTTAGGCTTCGGTTGCGGACCACGGGTCACTTCGAGTCGTGGTTCAAGGTTGCAGACCCCGAAGTTTAGGGGTTTAAGGTTTAGGGTTTAGAGGGCGTCAAGGTTTAGGAAGAAGCTTCTCCACGGGATTGCTATCACGATTCTTGCAGGGGTCTGTAAGGAGTCTAGGAGGGGTGTGCTAAAGATCCTCAGAGCGGTTGAAGCTCCAGACCTTGAGCAGCACACTGCCACTTACCTCTCTCGCATGTGTCGATGAAAGCCTCTTCGTCTTGGTTTTATGTCGGGGGCTCTTTGATGGGTTCTTCGTCAGCTTGAGTTACCATGACAGAAGAGATGCAATTTGACCAGTCAGTATTCATTGCCCAACTTAATGTAAGTGCCTTGACAAAGACCCAGACTGTCTCTTGAGGTCGTTGCTCCAACACGCGTGGCGGCACCACGCAGGAGCAAGTCGCTGACACCATGGGAGACCTTCAAGCGGCTCTACTGTAGTAGACATTGTTGCTGCATCGGCTGACCTTTGCAATCACCATAAGTAGTTCGAGCACTGCCACATCCATCGATCCCAAATCCAGAAGCAATCTCTGCCCCGAGCCATACCCATAGGCTCCATAGTACTTCCTTTTTGGGGTTCATATGTAGAATCCTATATTGTAATCCCAAAAAGGAACTACTATGGAGCCTCTGGGTAGTTTCGTAACCCATAAACCCTAAACCCTAAACGCAGTCTCCGAAAATCGGGGACCCTAATATAGTACCCTAAATAGTAGGATATTATAAGGACCCCAAACTCAGGTACCCCTAATTTTCGGAAACTCCCTCATAGTTCTCTAAATCCGAAAACGCCACGCAAATCCCAAAGCTCGGCTACTGATTTGATCCGCGGAGCGCTGCAGGAAGTCCCGCGTCGAGGTTGGACCTTTTAATAGTAATTAATTAATAGTTCCACCTTTTCATAGTAATTCGTTGATAGTTCTACTCTGAAATAGAAATTAATGAATAGTAATCATATAATGATAATGATAATGATACTAATAGTAAAAATAACAGTTCTAACAATACAAACAACAATACATTGTCGCGATAGTCCATATTGTCGTGAGGCGGTGGTCCTGCTAGCCTTGAAGACCACGTTCACGCCTAGCAGCCCTTCTTGAAGTGTAAACCCAAAGCAGATAGGCCCACAGGGCCGTACATTCTAAACCCTTTTGAACTCTAAGACTTGTAAAGTTTAAGATTCACGACTGATTGAGACCACCCAGGCACCCCCGAAAACCTTCAGAAGCATCTACGTAAGCGACCCATCTAAACCCCATGCCCTAAACGTGTATGGGACAAAAACTAAAGGTTCTACCTCCGGACCTCGGCCATCCTTCGTGCCTGCCGCTCTTTTCTCCCCGGCAGCAGGAGATTTGGGTGGTTTAGGGCCTGTAGGGTTTAGGGTTTAGGGTCCTGTCTGTGAAAGGTTCCACGAGGTTCTTCAAGGGGGTTTAGGGTCTGGGGGGTGGTGGCCTTTGTTTCCAATGTGCTACCTTAATTTGATTTTTTCTATGGAGGCTTCAGGGTTTGGGTTTCCAGTGGGTCGTTTACTGCAGGCATCTGCAGGCGTTGAAGCGAATTCTTAAGGCCTGGGGGTCCTCGTCGGGGCTTATTCAGATGATTTCAGATGTAAACGTTCATAAAGTTTGCGCGTGGAGTGCTGCAATGGGGTCCACCCGGGTCTTACATTGGGAAGATGACGGTTCCCTTCCCGGGGGCCGAACTTGAAAGTCCATGCATGTGCGACGCTCTCATGAATTCTTTGGGGTCTGGTTGCAGTTTTGAGCACTGCAGCTTGAACACTGTCGGAAAAGACACACTCCAAACCGCGCATTAATGTTGATCCCGTGTTGAAAGCCCGCACGCTGCGCCATTTATCCTAAAAAGCCTAAACTCACAGGCCCTAAACCCAAGGCGCGAGTATGCGAGTCGAACCCCAAGGCGAAGCTTTCGCTTGGCGCCTCGAGAAGGTGTAAGCTAAATCCGACACCCCCTGAACCCTTGGGGTTTTGGGTAAGGGGTTTAGGGTTTAGGGGTTTGGGGTTTATTGCTCCTTGACGCTGAACCCGAATGCCCTAGATAGAACCGTCATGGAGCTTGTAGTCCCTTATTAAAAGGAACCCTGAAAGGAACCCGAAACTACCAACCGACTTCTCAAAGCCTTAACCCTGAGCCTCCAGCCAGGAGCAAACGCCGCGCGGGGCAAACCGGTCAGGTAACGACGCCAGAGATGCTGGAGCTCCAGGCCAACCCTGGTTGTATAGGGTTTTTGTCTTAAAGGGTTTAGGCTTTCGGCCTGGCTGGTTGTTTAGGGTGTTTTGGCTTAAAGGGACTGGCTAGACTTCAACCCAGAGGGAAAATGTTAGGGTGGAGGCTTGCACTGTTTGGTTGTGTTGTGTTGAGCCGGACTTTACGTTCAGTCTTGGGTCCTGAATCTGAGTCTGCACCATGTGATTCAAAATGTCAACTGCAGCGCCGTATAGGGTCGATGATATGTCTTTGCAGGGGGGTCTATCTATATCTACACCTACATCTCTATCTTTTCTGTATCTGCATCTATGTCTTGTTCGGAGTGGGTCTTGGGTTGATATGATATGTTGTCCTTGAGCAGGAGTAGATCCATACCGTGTAGAGCTGAAGAAAGCCAAGAACGACCAGCGCAGCCTCGCAACCAGGGCAGCGAAGGGCTCAGGGTTGCAGAGTTGGGAATCAGGCAACCCTGAACCCTCAACCCTATAAACCCTACCTTAACCGCCAAAAACCTACCTTTTTAGGGTTCCTTATGATGATTTCCTTATATAAGTCCTGAAAAAGGTAGGATATTCGGGGATAGGGTAAACCCTAAACCCCAAACCCCAAGCCCTAAACCCAAGCCAAGCCAAGCTCACAGAACGCTGCAGTGAAGAACCACCCGGCCACGTGGCCCTTAAACGACCCGAAGCTGTTAATTTGCCCAACGGGCTCAACTTTTGTTGCGGCTTCGGGCTTTCACCTTGTAGCTCATGGAACGTGGCTGAGTCTTAATGGATAAATTTCTGGCTTTAGGGGAAACCCCAATACACTGCACTAAACCCTAAAGCCGGAAACCCGAAAGCCGGAAACCTTAGTTCTTGATCCTGCAACCTACAGCCCGAAACCCGCAACAGTCCGGATGAGGCGAACCCTCCGCAAAAGATCGCCATCCTCTGCACGGACGAGTGCAACTCCGGACACCTGAAGGAGATCGAGATGCTAAGCCGCGCGCATGCGGTGACTGAGCATGAATGGGCGATAGTACCCGAAACCCTGAATCCGAACCCTAATCTTTTCCGGTAATTTCGGATTGTTTAGATCAGGGAGTTTGCTTCCTTCCGGGAACATCGCGGCGAAGTCATTTGGGAACCGTGAGACAGAAATCCCACCTCAGACAACCACCCTATCATGTATTTACCTACACACGTGGGAATGTACAGTGCGCATGTGCATGTGTGCGTAAGCAGGCAGGGACTCCAAATCTTAAATTGCATCTTTATTGTGTGTTCCTTAGGAATCAAGGTTTGTTATATAGTATTACGTAGACCGTTAGTAATGCAAGGGGTCATTCAAAACCGTGGTATCGGTTTAAGGGGCTTCTTGCAAAAGTGAACTCTGGACGCTGCATCCCCCCAGACAACCAAAAGCATTCTTCCAGCAACATTCCTTCTTTGAGCTTAAGAAGGGATCCCCGAATCAAGTGAGTTGTGTTTTAGCGTTGAAGAGCTCATATACAAACCTCACAGACAGTTCCTACACAGCGTTTTCGTGTCCTTGGTGTAACCCGAATAACCACTACAAACACGGCGTATTCATTGTCAAACAAGATTCTATGTGGGCGCCCAACGCTAATCGAGCCCACCCAACAAAAAACACTCTACCCTCGACGAAGCCCTCAACACCCAGGTTCAATCTTTAAGCTCACCAATTATCCTAAACCCTAAAATCCTAATACTCTTATAGGGGCTTGGGGTTTCGGGTTGGATTAGGGTTTACACCAAAACGCTAAAGCATTGCAGCCGCAAGTACCCTGAGACCCAGGTGAACGGCGACCACATCTTCACCACCGGATCGGTTGAAGCCAATGCTGCTGTGATCAAGGCCGCTCCCGGAAATTTTAGGTTTTAGGGCTGCAATCAGGGCAATATGCACGTAGCCCCTGCTCCTGGCTTCAGGGTTTGGTGTTGAGGGCTTCTCCTCTTTTGAGGCAAAGTTCAGACCAAAGGAGGAGCCTCGAAAGACCCAACCTCTGTTTCGAAACGGACCGGAGTTTGAAAGTAAACCCTAAACCCTAAACCCCTAAACCCTTATAGTACCCTCATAGAAGCCCTATAGAAACCCTGGTAGATCCCTTTAAGGAAGCCGCAAACCTTAGTGCGGATACCCAGGGAGCGCTGCGCGGCGGGCACCCGGCAGCTTGTCGAAGGAAGATACGCAGAGAATTGAGGTTGGTTCTTAGGTGTATTATTAGGGAGACCCCTTAAAGGGTACCCGTTCTTAACCCACTTCTGGATCTCTTACAAGGGACCTTATTGAGAGGGTCCATATCCCCCTAATCCTAACTCCCAGGTTCTTGGAGCGCAGGGTTTGGGGATGCTCAGTTGGTGAAAAAGGTAAATGCCATGAGACACGGCTTTTGTGGGCAGCAGATGGCGTTTAGATGCGTTTAGATTAACTTCCACGGCCCGAAATCCCGAACTACTACACCCGTTGCCGGAGAAGCCGAACGTGAGAGTCGGAATGCGGCCCCCCAACCCCTGAGCCCGTCAGCCCTTCTAAACCCCTAACCCCTATAAGCCTCCAAACCCCTTGGCCTCAGACGTCTGGTCTGCAGAGGGCGCATCTCAGTTCTTCCTCACAATCGTTATACTCGTCCGAGCTGCACGCTTTGTGGGATGAGAGGCATTGGGTTTTGAGGGTTATGGGCTTCGGCCTGGTGCTGGAGGGGAGGGGTATTTACTCTCATGATTCGGTAATTAGAGTCTCAGGAATACCTCGACCCCTAAACTTTGAAAGGCACAGTAGCGGAGCGAATGCTTCAGGGCATGGTGCGTAGTCTGCTCTTCAGCGAGCCCATGCAACCGTGAACCCTGACGTGCTACTTAGAATTGGAAGACTAAATTAAATGCTGGAGAACCGCGTGCCCTGAAACCCGAATGCCTTGAAATCGTGCCAAGGAGCATCTGACAGTAGTGCTGCCGCAGACGGAAGCACAACAGGAGAACAAGCTACGGAAGCTGATTCCGGCCTGCATCGCAGCTTGCCCTTCCATTCGACTGCTTCGAGGTGTGCTTCTTCATCGACGTTTAGTTTCCTCAAGAAGAAGTAGGCTGCGATGCTAAAGTCAAGGTCCTAAGGTGATTGAAGAGCAGCTCTTCTTCCTGTGAGTACTGTAGGACTTCCGACAAAATGAGGTCGCTTAGAAGCCAAAGAGCTGGCTGCATAGGGCCCCTTGCCGAACCCTTAGACGCCCTAAGCCCCAACCCCCCAAATCCTTGAAGAGGAATAGCCTGCAAGTCTTCAACTTTGGAAGACTCGACCCAAGGAAATTGTTTTCGGCTTCGTCCCCAAGGATGTGTTGAAGCAGTACATCTGTTTGGAATTCTAAACAGAGCTAAACCCTTTAGCCTACTGGTACCCCTAAGCCAGCATGCAATCTGTAAGGCCCAAACAAGGCCGCCGTATGACTGTATAACTCTAGACCCCAAACCCTAGGTCCTAAGCCCCTTTAAATTGCATAAAGCCTTCAAGCCCGTAGAGAACAAACCCTTGCAGGACCCTTGCGGCACCCAGTGCAGAACCCTCTAAACCCTGAACCCTAAACCCTAAACCCTCAAGAAAGAAATAAATAGAAATTGCTTGTCATTGCTGCCGTTGAGCGCCCTAAACCGTCAATTTCAAGCCCAACCCAACCCAGAACCAGGTTCCAGTCANATAAATAGAAATTGCTTGTCATTGCTGCCGTTGAGCGCCCTAAACCGTCAATTTCAAGCCCAACCCAACCCAGAACCAGGTTCCAGTCACAAAAACCAAATTCGAATCAGTTTCTAGTCGCAAAACCCAACTTCAGAAAATCAGGTTCCAGTCGCAAAACTCCTGCCCCCGCCCCACTCCCTTCCCAACCCAGCCCAGCCAGTCCAGCCCCAGCCGAGCCCCCTAAACCGTCACTTTCAAACCCAACCCAAATTCAAATCAATTTTCAATCCCAAAACTCCCCCAACCCCAGCCCCAGCCCCCAAGCCCAGCCCCAACCCCGGCCCAGCCCAGCACAGCCCAATTTTCCAAAATCAGGTTTCAGTCAGAAAACCTGGTCAAAACTTTCGGTCAAAACTTATTGGCACCCAAACCTTTAACAATTTCTATAAACCCTAAACCCTGAACCCTAAACCCTGAAACCTCCTGGTGCAGCAAAGGAAGCCGGAGCTCATGTCGTCCCCAGTCCTGCTCACAGCTCCCTTCGCTTCGAGGATAGGATTCAGGTTGCGGGCTTTAGGGTTTATAGGGTTTAGCCACGAGTGCTAGGAGTGAGGGCCTCAGCAAGCCTGGTTTCCGGCGAGGATTGCATAGCCCGGATGCAAAAAAGGGCTTAGGGTTAAAGTTTAGAGTTTTAGAGTTCAGGGCCCAGGATTTTGGTGTTGGGGGTTTTGAGACTTACAGGTACTCGGGTTAAGTCGTCTCAGGTTGTGTACAGTCGTCTCGGCAGGTGTGCACAGGGCGATGCCGTATACAAACTCATCAGGCAACTAGCTTGGCGATGTCTCGCACCGGCAAGCACATGGGGATTGCGAAGTAATGCTCGCGAGCCAATTGCCTGGCGACTTGCAAAACCCAACTATAAACCCGTTGTGACGCTACAAATGTGCTTTGATGTCATTTCTCGAAGCTCATCAGGCAACTAGCTTGAAGTCGTCTTGCACCGGCAAGCACATGGTGATTCCGAAGTAATGCTCGGGAGCCATCCATTGCCGGGCGACAAAGTAGTGCATGTATGCTTTGATGTGCTTTCTCCATAACCGCATCGCATTTGCGTGTGCATGGGCTTGCGAATAAAAGCTCATCCTATAAGCTCATAAGGCAAGAAGTCGTCTCCGAAGAAAGTTTTCGCGGCGATCTTGAGCCTGTGGGGATCGGGGTTCCATTCTCGGCCTCGGTTCCACCGGCCCACACCCAATTTTTGTTTCAGGAGGCCGTCCACCTCTGCCACAAGACGGCTTCACTTCTGCACGCAGAAAGACAGGAAATTGATGGCCTTGGGGTTGAGAAAGGGGCCTGAATAGTTAGTATCTGTCAAATTATTCAGGCTCTTTTTGCATATTATGATTTATAGGGTTTTTTTGTTTTGCAGGGGGTGTTAGGGTCCGGGTTGCAGGCCATGGGACTCCATGTGTTTAGGATTTTCTAGGTCTTCAGCTGTGTTTGCTGTGTTGTCGGCGGGGGGGTGAAACCCTAAACCCTAAACCCTAGGAGGGAGAAAAACCCTAAGACTGTAGGGCTGAATTCGGATGTAGAGGGACTGTAGGCTTGAAGGGTTTGGGACGTTCTAATCGGCTGTATCCTCACTAAAGTGAATTCAAAGCTTTTTGGGTTCAATGTTACTATACCTCTAGCCCCAAACCCCGCAGAACAGTAAGTTATGACTTATGACACCCTAGTCATGGTGAATTACCACAAAATAGTAGGTTATGGGAAACTTCAGAGCCCTAAATTCCTAAAGCTAAAACTCTGAGACCCGAGAACCCAAACTAATAAGAAAACCCTAAACCCACAGACACCCTGTAAAGGTCATCCTCGGAACCCGAAAGCCCCTACTCCCGAAATCCCTACAAGCCCCAGAGCCCTAAACCCTAAAACCATCAAACACTCAAGCCCTAAAGCCAAACCCTAAACCCCCTAAACCCTAAAGCCCCAACCCCGAAACCGAAATCATCCCCACCGTCTCTGTATGTGTGAGGCTTGGGGGCTCGGGATCTCGGGTTTCGGGGGACCTCGCCTTTTGGAACCTGGTATTTAAAATCGGGATCGGGATAACGAAAAATCTGATTCCTGAAGGTTGCGTACAACTAAAGTGTACCCGAACCTGTCAAAAGTAGTACGTAGCCCCTTAACGGAACCCTTAAAGAAATTCATAAAGGAACCCGGGTTTCGCCATGCTTCTTCGCTCCTTGAGGTGCTCGGGAAAGTGGATCAGCTCGTGGCTTTCCTCCCCGGCTCAGAGCCAGCAGATTCCAGCGGCTTTGCTTTGAGAAATACCTCAACCCAACCCAAAACATCCTAAACCCTAAACCCCCAAAACACCCTAAACCCTAACCCAATACACGTTCTAGGGTTCAAGGGCTCATATAAGGTAGCCATAATACGGCCCGGTGCTCCACGACACGGATCAAAAAAAATCCAACGATGTGGGTTGAGACGTACCTTATGGGCGCAAACGGTTGATATCTTCTGGTAGATAAGGGTTAGGGTTTGCTTGAACCCAAAACCTACTTATTTTTTGCACGCATACAAGGAAATCATGATACAGAGCACCAAAACAGGGGGGTTTTATAGGCTCCAGGTATTGGTAAATTGAACCCTAAACACTTTTTGGTCAAGACGCACCGGCGGGTAGTATTATGACAACGGGAGGTAGGGTGATAGGAATAAGCCCTAAACCCTACAGCCCTAAACTCAAAAGCCTAAACCCAACACTGTTTACAGCAAGCAGCCAATTTCGTTCGCTGAATTATTCCTCAAACCATGAGGGCTCTAAGTCCAAAGCTCCCAAGCTCGAAACCCGACTTGCCCAAAACAGGTGACCTGCAGCACAGCCAATAGGGTTCCCGAATTTGTAAGTTTAGGTTATGTACAGTATAGAGACTCCCGAAAGGTGTAGCGCCTCCTGCTCCAAGACACAAACCAAGAACCTTATAACAAACAGACAAACATTATTGAATTGGTAGACAAAATATACTTCCTGTGATACTAGAACCTGGCATAAACCTGAACACCTCGAGATCCTTGGCTTGTGAACTCGGGCAGCAAACCCCATATGAAAACAAACCTGTAAACCCTGTATGCGACTGAGGTCTGGTTGATGAGGCCAGGGCAAAAGGAGTGCCCAGCGCAGCCTTCTACCTTCAGCAGGGGGTTGTTCAAAGCTAGCCAGGGCCACAGCGCCTGAGTCCTGTCAGTCGGCTTTTAGAGGGTTTTACTGGGTGGAGCATCAGGGCTGAAACTTGGTGGCTACATTAGTTATTCAAACCTGTTTTGCGAGAATTTCTGTGGCTTGGGGTCTGGGGGGGGGGGGGGGGGGGATTGGGTGGGGCCGGCACGTTTCACAAGCACTTTGTATTTTTGACCGGGGGGGGGGCNGGGGGGGGGGGGGGGGGAACTTGGTATGGGCCCGAAGTTGTGCAACGTTCTTTGATTATTTGAACAGGATGGAGGAACCTGAAAATATAGGACTATACAGGACTGAAGTACTAGAATCCCTTGTTTAAAGGCCCCTAAGACGGGGGGCAGCCCGAAGTTCAAGAACCCATACGAACTCGTGCGCCTGGAAGTTGAGCATTGTTGTGTTGATACGTGGAGATCAGTGCGTCGGAGCCCTATATACTGAAGAAAACCGTACTTGTAGCTGTATGAAAGCACGGTGAATATGACTCCACATGCTGCTCCGGAAGGCAGCATGCACAAGAGTTTTAGCCTTAGGCCTTCGCACTTAGGCTTGGATGGAGAGTAGATGGTCAGTAGATGGTTTCTTCGGCCATCTTGCACAACCCCCATCTAGCAGACAAATGCATGGGAGAGTTCGGGCGACAAGCGTCCAAGGAGGAAAAAGACTCTTCCTGCAACTTGCGCTCAGGGTTTAAGGCCTACAGTAAGCCGTGTGATGCGAGGATAAGCGGGCTTCTACATGGGCTTCGACTTTGGATGTGCGATAAGGGACTTCGCGTCATTCAGCAGGCAACACAACACCGCTCGAAAGTTGTTGGATGCCACTGTCTCCTTCTGTTCACGCAGCAGGAGTCGTGGCATCAAAATAGCTCAGCAGCAGAAGCGTCGAGAGCATCACCGATCATAGTAGCACATGATGCAGACCATGCACGAAGTGTGATGAGGCGCCTTGGGAACAACCGTCTAATCGAAATAATTAGTGGGAGTCATTCAGCCTGAACTTTAATGACGGATTGCCTCGTCGCAAGGCTCAGGTAGCAGTGGGAGAGCGGGGGAAAGCTCAACGAGAGCACGGGCTTTTGGACATCCTTTTGAAGCAAGGTTTAGGATCATAGTCAGTTGTTCTCAAACTCTTCTGCAGAATGGATGTGCATCCAAGGATGGCGGCGTTGGTGGATGAGGAGACCAGTTGCCCGTGGAATCGTGTTGCTTTCGGTGAGAGTTCTTGCAGGCATTTTACGCTTCGCAGCGCCAAACTCCAATCGCACACGCGCACAACAACTTATGAGAGAGTTCCCAAAACACACCAGGTTCGTCAGCACTCACAAGCCTTAGCCTTAGTCACGGCTTGAATGAAGAAAAAAAATCCAAGCCCCAGAGCTTTTTGCCTGCAACCTCCACATCTTCCGCTCAAAGCATTCATGATTATTACTAGTACACATAGTACTACTACTATTACGATAGCGAGTATTTTTGCAGTGACTTACAATTGCTAATTAGCTTTGTTCTGGCAAGAAGTTTGGGGCACAGTACCACAGCGCTGCAGTGGGGGAGTTTTGCAAAAATTGCTTCGCTTCCCCCGAGGAATGTGAACTTTAGATCAGGCCTAGGTCTCAGGGTCCACGTGTGTTTTTGGAGGTTGGGGCTCCGCAGGTTGAATCACGTATACCTTATAACCCTGAAGAACCTACCCTTTTTAGGGCTCCCCATTATGATTTCCTTATATAAGTCCTCAAAATTTTAAAAGGTAGGTTCTTCAGGGTTAAGGTAGGCTTTGGGCCGCAGATGGTCCTTTTCTTTGTGAGGTTTTCGGCGTCGGGTGCCCGTGCACAGAAGTCCTTATTCGCGGAGGCCAGCAAGTCTCCGCTTCCCCCTACAGAGGCCGACATGAGCCGGGATCAGGGCTGCAAGTTCGGACGGATAGCTTTTGATTTTGGACAAAGTTTGTAAGGTCTCTACACGGGTTCTACGAGGCTTTTAATCGACGACAACGACGGCTACTACCGACAGCAAAATCTTAAGACCTGGGCATTTCATTTTTCGTGGCAATGGGACCAAATCCTGGACCGCCAAGAACTGAACCTGCTGGCATGAAGGTCTAAACCCTAACCCCTAAACCCTAAACCGCAACCCCTAAGCCCTAAACCCGAAACCCTAAGCCCTAAACCCGAAACCCTAACCCCTAAGCCCTAACCCCTAAACCCTCAACCCTAAACCTGCTGGCATGAAGGCCCTGAAGAAGTTGCTCCCCGACCTGAAGCTCTTCTGCAAGGTGGCTCGCGCGCTTGCTCTGTCTAGTGTGGTGTAGAGTTCAGGGGAGAGACCTCGTTCAAAAAGGGTCTTGCGGAGTTTAAACATCGAAATTTGTATGGCTCAAGGATGGCGGCATGTGGCAGCCTGTACAAGTGTTGGGTTCATTTGGGCTTCTGGTGGGTCTGCGGGTCGTGGCTCTTCCCCTATTCGGATTTGGAAAAACCGAGCCTCCCAGGCCTACACTTGCGGAGCAGCATCCTTGCCATACGACTCCCCCCATAGCTTCAAGAAAGCCTGAAACCTAAACCTTATCCTAAGAAGCCCGAGCCCTAAACCTTAAACCGCAGTTCTAAGAAACCCGAACCTTAAAAAACCTAAACCCTACAACCCCATCTCAGCTCTAGTACGAAGCCAACTTAAGCCAACATGCCTTAAGCCACAATGCAAGACTAGGACTTAGAGTAGGCCCTTATTCCCTTGTTCTAGGGTTCAGGTTCCCTTATGAGCCCCTTTAAACCAACAACGGCACCCTTTTTATTTATTCCAAGGCCCTAAACCCTAACCCCTAAACCCTAACCTCTAAACCCTAACCCCTAAACCCCAAACCCTAACCTCTAAACCCTAAACCCTAACCCCTAAACCCTAAACCCTCTTGAGTCTTTACTTAGCATCCCTTAGGGCTTCAGTTACCTAAATAGCGGGCTACTGAATTGCGTCGTCTATGTGGTTTGCGACTTACTATTGGGGTGACTGGGGCCCCAGGGAACCCTCAAAAAAAAGAAATCCCAAACCTGAGAGCCCTTGGGGGCCCTAAACCATCCTAAAACCTTCTGAGATCCCCAGGGTTCCCATCCCCAAGAGCCCCCAAACCCTAAACCCTAAAACCCTAAACCTTAAACCCTATAGTCCCCACGAGTCACCCCAACCCTAAGAGCCCTAAGAGCTCCTGGGATCTAAACCCTCAGCGCCCTTGGGATTAGGGTTTTAGGGTTTAGGAAGGGGGGTTTTAGGGTTTAGGGTTTAGGGTTTAGGGGTTTAGGGGTTTAGGGTTTAGGGGTTTAGGGTTTAGGGTTTAGGATCCGCCTTCCCTGAAGGAAGGTCCTGGCCAGCCCCCGAGCTTTGCTTTCTGCCCTTGGCTTCGGTGCTTCGACTTTTTGGGCAAGGATTGGTGCGACAGGGTCGTGGAGATGGTTTGGGGTTTAGGTTATTTTAGAGTAGATTATTTAGGTTATCATAAGGTGGGGTTTAGTGTTTAGGTTGTTTAAGAGTTTATTATTTAGGTTATCATAAGGTGGGGTTTAGGGTTTAGGTTATTTAAGAGTCTATTATTTAGGTTATCATATAAGGTGGGGTTTAGGGTTTAGGTTATTTTAGAGTTTATTGTTTAGGTTATCATACGGTGGGGTTTAGGGTTTAGGTCGCTATAGGGCCGCTAGGGATTACGGCTTAGGGTTTTTGTTGTCAGTCCGTGCTAAGAAGTGCCGTAGGTTTAGAGGTAATTATTGGGGCTACTGAGGACGTTACTGCAAGGATTGCTGCAAGAGAACTACGAGGAAACTTGACAGAAGGATCTTTGTCGTTTGGGCTAACCCGCAAGATTAAGACTTAAATTGAAATCTTGCCCGAAAAGGGCTGAGTCACAATAGACAACGAAGACGAACTGCAAAAACCTTCAGCATCAGATGAGACTGGAGGTTGCTATAAGCTGTGCAAGAACGGAGGAATTGCAGAGTTCTCCCGACCCTGTTAAATTTCGATTCCTTTTATCATGATGATGTGATCAATCAGCCAACACGAAAGCCTACTAAGCTTAACCAAAGTGTGAACATTGTTGGGCGAAGGGATTAGAGCACACTAAGTTTCACCTGAACACTTCACCCTTGATTGGCTTCTTGAATCCATGGGGACTTGTGGTCCTCATAAGGATCCTAGTGTCTGTAATGACTTACTAATGGGTTTAGGGTTTAGTTGTTTTAGGGTTTAGGGTTTTGGTTTTGGATTTAGGGTATTGTAGAGATCGAGCGGATCTGGCTAGTCCTCAAGCCCAGTAGCAAAAACCAAGGATATTCTGAAAGTTTTCCGAGGGCCTAGGCCCTTGGTCACTAGACGAAAGGCTTTAAAGGAGACAGTGCTTCGCCCAGGCCTCGGACGAGGGCGCTTTCCTGCGCGATGGCTGTCCCAGCCCCAGACGGGCTTGAGAGGTTTTTTCTGGCTATGGTTGGCAGCCTACGATCGTCCCGGGGAGTTTTGTGTCGAATGCGACTTTTCTCAAGCTAAGAGCTCTGATATAAAGGCCTGCCAGTCTTGAAGGCATGCTGTGCCATCCCGAGACCTAGACCACTTTCCGGAATTCGACATTCCGCAGGAGCTTCGGTGGGCATCTTTTGCGTGCAATCTTGCAGTTCATTTTCGCGGTATCCAATTTCATGGCTCACCATAGGACAGGACCCTGTAGCAAACAGTGACTAGGTAAGAAAAGCAACAAGGGCTGGAACGGGGCTGACAGGCATTCAAACGCCGACAGACGTATCCTGGGCTGTCGTCGGTGACGGCGGCAAAGCAGAGGATGCTGAAGCCTGCATCCCCTCGAATCGTAAATCCCCACTAAATCCCAAACATTGGTCTATATGCAAACACTTCCTAAGCCCTATCCTAAGCTCTATAAGTCATAAAATCGGTACATGCATACACACACACAAAATATATATATATATATATATATACAACATCGCGAGCCCTGAAGCACACTCCTTCGCCCTCAACCCCGAACCCTACCCAGAGTCTCCACTGTCGTTCTTTTTCGCCTTAATCAACTATATAGAAATTCAGGATCCTATTTAATTGAGTTAGCCCAACAAGGAACTACAATGGAGCCTTGGACCCTAAAACCTAGACCCTGAATCCCGTTTTTGGGATCCAGGCCCGCCTTTCTAGCCGGGCCTGGCGGTGCTTGGAGCCCGGGCTTTGCGCATCGCCTTTAAGGGCGTTTCCGAAAATTAGGGGTATCTTATTTTGGGGTCCTTATAATAAGGATCCTACTGTTTAGAGAACTATATTAGGTCCCCTCTTTTCGGAAACTCCAATTTAGGGCCTTTTCGGTTTTCCGGTTCAGGGATGAATTCGCAGGGCCTTAGGGCTTCATGTTGGGTTTAGGGTTTAGGGCTTGAGGTTTTTCGGCTTCAGGCCCTAATTGGAGGTTCAGGCTTTCGGGCATTATGGGCCCCCTGTAGGGATTTTAGGGTGGTGGAGCTTTAGCTTGAGATTCGAGAAAGGCTCAAGGTCTCATGTGGTGCAGTGGCCGACACCTGCGGCGATTGCACAGTCAACCCTTGACTGTGGCTTTTAACTTTTAATTGTCAAACCACCATCCCAAGAATTCATACTCTGAACTCCGGTCGTTGCACCAGTCTCCTCCTCCTGGATTGCTACTCTGAGCTCCTCTACCCTCTGACTGAAGCCATCCAGCAACTGCCGGCTTCTGGAGTCTCCAACGTTTGATGGCCTTAACCTGCAAGCCAGCAACGATAGTAGTGACTAGTGCACGTAAAGCCCCACCTCCTGAGCCCCAAAGCTCCCAAGCCTAAAGGCCTTTCTTGGACCACGCGCTAGGCCCTAAGGCGTATCAACCCCAACACAGGTTTCAACTGCAAGCTCACTCGTAGCAAGAAAGAGTGTTGAGAAGCAGCAATCGTGCGTCGTTGCATACAATTTGTATAATCAATAAGCCTTCATAACAAAACTTCTGGTCCAGGAATTCCGACAGCCCCCCACTTGGCGAGGTCGTGCCAGTCCTCAATGACGACTCGGCAAAGGCGGCTATGCTCACCCCTGCGCAGTCCTTGCAGCTTCTGGGTGTCGGGGCTCTCAGAACTTGCCACTTTAGGCAGGAGTCCTGCTGGTGCTGCAGGACTTAGTCGTCGTCCAAGTCGTCACAGTCGGAGTCGGAGTTGTAGTCGTCGTCGTGGTTTTGATATGTTGCTGTTACTGACGACACAGAGATGCTGGCGGCGTTGTTTTTTGGTGGGTTGCCACGCTCAGTGCCATCGGGTCCCAGATTATAATGATTGAAACTCATTTGTTGCAAAGATGCATCGCCCTTGTCGTTGTCACCATCGTCGTTGTGCGCTCATGTCTCATATCCGACTACTACAAGATCAACGGTGGCAATTAGGGTTACAGTTTTGTCACAGTACGCTTGCAACTTCGGGAAGCATGAGCGCTGGAATGCCATGACATGTAGTAGTAAGGGTCGCATTGACTGTCGTGATTGCTATGGTGGCAATCCGTGCGAACATGACTGTTACTAATTGATTGTTTGGCAGCTTCAAGCTGAAGTTTCCAGGTGTGACGTTAGCATGCAGTCCTATCTCTAAAACTCTACAGAGCTTGAACCTTCGGTCGAGGTCCTTGACCATCCGCGGAGCCACTTCCCATCAGCAGCACGCCTGCAGGCCGGGGTTCTTAGTCCATGTGCCTGTAGGGACACAGTTTTCCCACTCTTGTTTGATCCGATTTTGCTCAGTCACGGCACATTCGGCCGTGCGCCATCGCCACCGCTGTTGCTGCCAATGCTGGAGCCGGTGCTGAGTAACGGTACTGTACTAGTAACTACTAGTACTAGTACTCGTAGTAAAAGCAACTTTTGAGGCAAGCAACACCAGCAAATAAAGGCTGTAGGCTCTAGGCCCTTGCATCTGCCTCGTCCCCACATCATAGACGATGCAAGCTCGTCCTTCAACAAGAGGAATCCATCCGTTCAGGCCAAAGACGCGCGGGTGATCGCAGCTTTGGGGGTGCTTCGGCTCAGCGATCCCGCCGTGTCTCTGCAGACCAGGATCCGGACAAAAGCCACGTTAATGGGTGTGCTGAAACATGTGGAGAAATCGCAGGAGGAAGAGGAGGAGGAAGAATAGTAGTAGTGAAAGTTGATCCTGGATATAGAGGATCGCTAGCTTAAACACTTCAACAGAACTTAGCGGCAGCAAACCAATTCGTAAGCAGGCAGAAAGGTACCCGGGCAGAAGCTTCTGGCTACGTCCGCCGACCTTCCCTGATGTTTGGCAGCCCCGCGCTCGAACTCAAAGCCTCCTCGCAACCCCTGTCATAACTTTAAAGGGATCTATAGGGTACTATAGGCCATTATAGGGTTTAGGGGTTTGGGGTTTGGTGTTTATTGCTTGTCCTAACATTATATTTCTTGCGTGATTGCTACTGAATGCTGACGCCTACACCTCACGGCCTGAGCTGGGCATTAGGGTCTGGCGTTACCGACAGAATCTCACTAATTTGGACTGGGATCATACGGAGAGGGCGGCAGTCCCACAAAGAGAAAGTCATAACCCTCGAAATTTCGCGAAGAAACCATATCCAGAAGAAGGAGCATTGATCAGCGCTCGGATGTTGTGTTTATGTACGTGTGTCTATATGCATGTGAGAATAAGGAAGCATATGCATGCAAGACTATATGTTCAAAGTTCTGGTTGTGTTTCGAATGCCCTGATAACCCTCACCCTACGGCTCTACTTCCACATCCGAACCTGAACCCGAACCTGCATCCAGGCCTCGGCAGTTCGTATCTCCATGAATGATATCTTGTAGAATAGCCAATTAGCCTGCAGAGCGAAACCTGATTCCCTTAACCTTCGAAACTCAAACCCTAAACCTCAGACCCTAAACCTTACCCTCTAAACTTGACTCTAAACCCTAATCCTCAAGCCCTAAACCACATAAAGAGCTCCAGGATTTCTGGCGAAGCCAAGCTGGTCCCTGGCTCCAGTCTACGGATCGGATTGGTGCCCGCCACCCAGAGGAGACCTTGGCTTAGGGTTTCGGCTTCAGGGGCTTGGGGCTTAGGGTTTCGGCTTAAGGGGCTTGGGGCTTAGGGTTGTGGGGGGAACGAATCGGAAGCCCGACATTCCATAAATTTCTTTAAGACCTTATACCCATAAACCCTAAACCCTAAACCCTGCAATGCGGGCTTCGTCCTGGCTAGGTAAGAGGGAAAAAACCTATTTTCCCCTTAGACTAAGACCCCCGACCTTACCGAGGTTGAAGCTGCTCTGGCGATCTGCAGGCAAAGAGTTTTCAACTAGTCAAGTGGAGGCCGGAGCTCAGCGCATACGGTTTCGCGAGAGGGTCGGAGGGGGGCGGGTTTGGGGTTCAAGGTATAAGGGTTCTGCAAAGTAGGTCCAAAAGCCATGACAAGGCTGGGCTTGTGGTGCCTAAGTCCATAATGGTAGTATATATGGAGCTTCTGGTATTGGGATTGTGCTCACGGTTTGTTGGGGTTCTATAAGTAAGGCTTCCATAAGGATTCTACAAGAACCTTTATCCGCTTTTCAGGGTTCCCTAAGATTTCAAGAAGTTTAGATCTAAACACATACCCAGGGAGGCCATGGAGCGAAAGTCAGTTTGCAACAAACTGGTCACGGCTTCCGAGTTCTGGTCGGAAGGCTCATCCGAGGCTTCATCATGTCCAGGTTTTTGCTGACGGTTTTTTGTTTGGGGTTCAGGTGTTAGGGGTTGGGGTTTGGATTTTGGGTTCAGTGTTTGAGTCTAGGGTTTAGGGTGGTTTCAGAAGATACGGGACTCAGATGGTAGGATGATCCTTGTCAGAAAAACCCCGAAAGAATGTATCGCTAGTCCTATATATATATATGTATATCTCTCTCTCTCTCTAATCATACAATATTATGTATGTATATGCAAACAAAAACCTTTATAGGACAAACCACTATAGAATCCATGCGACATTCTATGAGGACTGATTATACGGCAGAAATGTGATCATCTCATTCGCGGTGTGTGAAACAGAAGAGCCGCTGTCTTTCAGGTGTCGCTGCGCAAGTGCGCGTCCTCAGCAATGTGATCACCATGCGGTCGAGTAAGGGTAAAGCAATTGGGTTTCGGGTATGGGGTTCATGGTTTTGGGGTTTGGGCGGGGGCCCTTGTAGGTGCCTTAGACGGAAAGGAACCACAAAATCCGCACGCGTTGCAAGTGCATGTGCCGAGACCATGAGACAGGGCAATGACAGGCTTACACTGCTGTAGCGTGGGTATCAAGACTCCAAGCACTTCCGTGAATTCCCTCTTCCCAGCCTCTTCCCCAAGCCTCTTGTTCCGGGCCAGCCTTTCCAAACCTAGGTGTGATGCTATTGGACGCGAGCTGTCCCTGCACAGTGACAAGGAGAGACCCCAACGCCCGCTATATGAGCTACGGCTACTGTCTAACCCTGGGCATCAAAATAGCCCAAAAGCCTTATATGGTATGGTCTTTGGGCCCAAAAGCCTTAATATATGAGTCCTTAGATTCCTAGGGTAAATATGGACTATCCCAGCGGCCTGGTTCGTTCACTTCCTTCGAAAGGACGCAAGAAGAAGCAACAGCAGGATGCCTGCATTTGGATACTACTCCTTGTTTGATCATCGCTTTCTGGTATATAGTAGAGAGGATGTGCAGGTCGGTGAGCTTCAGCCCGAAGATGTATCACAGGGAGGCTATAGCTGATATTGCCCCTGGCGCTGATGAGGTGGTTATGACGACGATGGTCATGCTGCTGATGGTGGTGACGATGCCATCGTGGTGACGGAGCTTCATTCTATAATCCCTAAGACTCCATGTGCCCATATAGTATATACTTAGGCCTTAAAGTACCTATATAGGGACCCCTTTAAGGCTTAAGTATTTACTATAAGGGTACATGGAGCCTTTGGGAATGACCACCAACACCAACACCAGGGCCAGCTTTATAGCTCTTGGTTAGCGGCTGCGGTTGTCGTGATGCTGGAGGCGCTGCCGGCGGCAATGATTTTGCCTTTGTCGTTGTCGCGGTTGGCGCTGTTACCGTTGCTGGTGATATTGCAATCGCTACGCGGTTGCGGTTGCGGTTGCGGTTGGTGTTGGTGCTGATGATGACGATGATGATGATGCTGTTGTTGTTGCGATGCTTGTCAGGGTTGCGGTAACGATCATCATCGCCGTAGTGCTGTGTTTGGCAAGTCTCGGGTCGAGAATATTAGTTATTCTGAAGATCACCAGGATGCTTTTTAATTTTTTCAGACCCATGTGGTGGCACCGGCAGGCTTCGCGCATGGAAGCTTTCGCTATTTGGGGCGAGGCAGACCCAGAGGACCAGTCGCGCCGGGTGCTTGGCTGGGCTGCTGTCTGGTCAGATATTAAATTGTATGGTATAAGATATAAAAAAACTGTATGGAGAACAGGGCACTCCCTCGTCCTTAAGGCTTCCAGCCCTTAAAGACGCACTGTAGAGTGTCCGAGCGAGGAGCAAGGCTCTCTGCAAAATGGTCTCAAGTATATACTCATAAGCAAGATCGAAAAAATCCAGATCCCAAAAGGGCCGTGAGAGAGCAGGTTACGACCTGCTGGTGGCCGGCGATCCTGATGATTACGTTGCAGAGGCCAGCGGGACAGTCGATCTGGGGGTTTCAGTCGGCTTGGGGTTTCGGGGTTTCGGGTTTGGGATTTTAAGAGCTCGTAGCGTTTGGGGGCCTTCGGGTTTAGCTGACCTCTAGGTGTAGGGGTTGTGCCATGAAGTCTTGAAGTGCCTACCTTACCTTCACAAAATCCCAAAGTCGTCTACAGGCTCTAGGGTTGAGCGAGTCCTTGCTTATAGGGTGTAGGGTTTAGGGTTTGGGGTAGGTCTGCAAGTGTGAGAGTCTAAAGGCTGTGGAGCCCCAAGCTCTCATACACTGAGATGTGCAATCGCAGAGTCTGGGCTTCTGAAGCCCCTTAATCCTGGTCTGAACACGTCTCGCTGTCCAGAAGCCAGTTTGGGGCACTGACGGGCTGTTCTGAAAAATTAGCTCCGCTTGCAACGTACCCACGTTTGTGTTTGCAAGTCTATACGCCCTAAACCGACCGAGAATCACTAAGATCCAGGTCTTGGAGGGAACCCGTATATAGAAAACCGCCAAACCCTATTAAAGCCCCAATGTCCCATACTAAGGGCACCTACAAGGCAACCCTTGTTTAGAAGAGCACCTATCCTAAGCAAAGCAAGCGACACAAACAGACACTCTAAACTAGGTAACGATCGCGGTACCAAAAGCACATAATTAATTATCATACAAAACACCAGATTAACGGTAATAGGAGGGGTTGCCCTGCAAGCTTGAGGTCGAGGAGCTTTTCGAGTCGCGGCCGGGAAGCCCGGACGTCAGGGTCTAGGGGGTAAGGCCTTAACCGGATTTGACCCGGGGTTCAGAAAAGGCCGGTTAAGGCTTTGTTGTAGGAGTTAGATGTTTTTGGTGGTTTAGGTTTCCCGTTTTTATCGGGTTTGTTAGTATGGAGGTTCTAGATGCTGTATCCGGGTTTTGAACGCTTCAGTATAGAGGCCTCAATAATAATTGCCCTTCTGCTCCAGTGTACCTCGGGTGTCTGAGTTGAGCTTGAGAGGTTTGTACAGGACATCATAGGATGCGGGTACAGTGTTGCAATAGCTCTGTTGTACGGCGGATGGTGGTTGGGGTATTATGTGTTACACGCAGTGGTCGGCGTGATGCCGCTCTTCTCACTTTCCAGCTCTGGTTCCTCAGACCAGGGCAAGCATGAATGCCGTTCGCAAGTTGCAGTGACCAATTTCGCCAAGATCAGGCCTCTGGAGCTTGAAGCTTAGATTTGGGGTTCTGCATTTCAGGTTGCGTGTTCCCGATTTCGGATTTGTGCATATTTGAGAATTGGATTTCGGATCGGGCGTGCGACAACAAATGGGCATAGTGGCACACAAAGCCACCCGCATTGGGGCCCAGGTAATTGGGTACGGGGTCATCATGTCGGCCGGTTGACGATGTTAGGCTATTCAGCCCAGATGGGTTGCTCGAATTCTACCCGCAGTTCATTATTTCAATTGTTTTTCGGCCTAGCCAATTTTAGGTTCAGGGTCCTATATGAGTAAACCAAGAAGCAAAAATCACACACAATGGAGACACCCAAGTTCAGCGTCGGCCCAAGGTTCGAGATGGTCTTCCGAGCATGCGAGACACGCCCTGCCAAGGTGCGCCGGCCAGGGGGGAGGGGGATTTTGGGATTGAGAGTTACTTGGGAGCTGGGTAGCTCGCATGATTCCTTGTCTTTCTTTCCCCCACGGCAGCGCTATCAAGCTCCAAGCCAGAAGTTTACTCCTGAGTCGTGTTACGGGTTTCTGGTTTGCGAGAAGGCTCTGCTCTCATCAGGTATTCGTTGACACTCTATCCGAGCCCATGCTAAAACAGGGGTGTAGGTTTGTCCTAGAGCAACTAAGTGCTTGAAGCCTCTCCCACCCCAAGGATCCAGGCTCGAGATCAGTGTGTTGGAAAAAGTATTTGAAGCCATTGGTCCGAAGTGGAGGCGGGTTTTGCCTGGAAACGCGAGCCCAGCAGGGCAAAACCATGGCAGTACCCTCAAGCCAATGCCGCGAAATCCGTGTATTCTGGACTTTCTCGGCTTTGGGACCCGAGCCTGCAATGTAGGGGCCTTAATAATTAGACAGGGTTTTGGGGGTTCCTTATTATACTTATAGTACAATATGCTTCCAGACCCTATTCTAGTTATTAAGGCCCCTATATAAACTTTTTGACGGCTTTGCGGCAGGTCTTGCGCCTCTTACGCCACCTGGAAAGCGAGAGGGACTTCAACAAGCCCCTCTGCCTCCAGTTACCAAACCCCGGGATTTAGTAGGCCGGTTATATGTACGACAACTATGGTTAGTTAGATCTGCTTATAACATAACGTATAACCCCAAATCAGACCAAATCAGGTGGATACAGCCCTACTTGGTAGTCAGTAAGCCCCTGGGCCCCTGCAAGTAGTCACGACGCTTTTTCGTCCGACTTCGTTTACACATATATACACACATCCAACTTTGTGCTTGCATTGGGATTGCGTAGTCTACAGGCATATTCAAGACGCACTTGTCCGCTCGACCCTAGAAACGGAAGCTGCTAGCCGTTCCCCATGGGTGAGGGTGCTCAGGTCTACCTTCCTTATTGATAGGTTTGGGGTCAAGGGGTTTTAGGGTTTGGGATGCACCAACTCGCCCTTATCCCGGCAAGACTGCACAGAGGCCTGGATGCAACAAGGGTTTAGGATATAGCATCCTCTGTCCAAGTCGAGCGAGAGGATAGCGGGAGCCGATTGCTTGCCATCCTCCATGCAGTTGTTTCAACAGTTGTTCATAGCTGTGGCCGCATCACAATTAAAGATTCCAGCTGGGACGCATGTGTGCATGGCTACTTATCTCGACTCCCATCCTTCATAGCAATCTTACAAGGCATGTCGAACTGACCGCACCTGAGCCCGACCTGCGTTGCAGACTGCTCTATTATATTCTGCCATATGCTTTGCATCCTTGACCCATAAGCCACGTTGCTCCGACATCCAGGTTTCTGGCACGAGACTTCGCCGGCGTGCTTGAGCAAGAGGATCGCAGCCGTTGCAAGGTCACAAGTTTACATATCGTATCAACTCCCAGTCGCCCTGGCAGGAGCTGGAGAGGAGAAAGTCTGAGGCAAGGCTCCAGAGGATCCCTGCAGCTGTTTGTCGTTTTGAGATCATGAAAAAATTGATTTCAGGCCAAAGCCAAGGTCGCCGAGCAGCAGGCGGCTCGAGCGGCTGACACCGCCCGCGCCGAAGCCGCGGCGCGCCAGGCGGCCACGGACGTAGAGGCCGCCAAACGTGCAAAGGCAGAGGCCTCCCAAAAGGCCGAGGCCGAGGAGGCGGCGGCGAAAGCTGCGGAGCAGGCGCGCCAGGCCGAGCTGGCGGAGTTCCTGGAGGCGGCCAAAGCAGCGAAGGCACGCCGTGAGGCCAAAGCGGCCGAGGCCAAGGCGGGCACCGAAACCAAGGCTCCCAGCTTCGTCCCGGCCACGCTGCCCACGGGACCCTCCACCACAGCGGCACCCACAGCTACCGCAGCATGCCCTGTGCCGGGCGCGCCGGCAACAGCGGCTTCGGAAGTAGCAGCTGCGGCGCCAGCCAAGCCTAAGGCGAGGCGGCACCATGCATGTGGAAATGTAGTGAATCAATTGGTCGGTGCGAAGACTGACTTAGTGACATGCAGTGCAGTGTGACGCCCCGCTTGGCAGGGAATGGTCGTTGCGGCACGATTCCCGGCCAAGCCAGTGGCAGCCTCAATAATGAGATTGATTGGCTACCGATCTCTCCTGAACTTGTTGCAGTGTAGAAGCCCAGTTACCGAAAATCCGGTGTTACTATACCCGGATGTTTCACACATGACCCAAAGACCACCACCTGCTACAGAGTCGTGCTACATGCAGCGTTGGCCCTCCGTCTACTGAAAACACCTGGGACTTTGTGGAAGTAGGGTAACAAGTTGTGTCTATTGATAACTCAGTTAAGGTACTGATCACCCTGCCTACCAAATCCCCGAAGCTTCCAAGTAAATAATTCATATGCACATTTCCATGTCTGTCCGTACAGAATATACAAGTGCTGAGTTTCTCAGGCCGCCGGTGCGGTTTCGCCCGAAGCGGTGGGGAGCTCAGTTAGGCCCCCATGGGAGGCAGGGAAAGATATATATATATATATATATGTATATATGTATTATGTATATGTATATATATACATATAATTACGTAGGGTTTAGGGCTTAGGTGTGGCATCCATTGGGTGTCCTCGTATCTAAACCCACAAGACCTTTAGTATTCTAGAGATGCACGACTCTGTATTGCACTACACGAATGGCTTGGTGCCATGTTACTTGGGCATGCTGCATGCGAGAACATGTTTGCCAACAGTATGATGTCAAGAAGTGGAGCCAGAACCAAAGCCCTGAACCATGAAGTGACCGATGGTTCAGTTTCTGCCTAAAGGCACCCGCATCCGACACAAAGGAAGCCGCCCCTGACCCAGTGACCGCAGACTTTGCCTGGAGTCAGGTGTCTCTCTCTCCTTCCGTCTCTCTCTCTCGCTCTCTCTCTCTCTCTCTTTGTTTCTCTCTCTCTCTGTCTTTTTTTTCTCTCTCTCTCTCTCTCTCTAGCTCTCTCTTTCTCTCTCTCTCTCTCTCTGTCTCTTCTTCTTTCTCTCTCTCTGTCTCTCTCTCTATCTCTCTCTCTCTCTCTTTGTCTTTCTCTCTCTCTCTCTCTCTGTTTTTCTCTCTGTCTCTCTGTCTTTCTGAGGGTCTGTCTGTCTGTCCGTCCGTCCGTCGGTTTGTCTGTCTGTCTGTCTGCCTGTCTGCTGTCTGTCTGTCTGTCCGTCCGTCCGTCCGTCTGTCTCTCTCTCTCTCTCTCTCTCTCTTTTGGGGCTGTCTCTTTTTTGTTACTGATATGTTTGTGTTTTGGTTATTTCGTTCGTTCTTTATGTCGTTCGTTATACAATTTGTTATTTATGTGTGTTTGTCTTGGTGTTGTTATATATGTCTTTCGTTCCTGTCGTTATGTCTTTCTTTAGTTATTTCTTTAGTTATGTGTGTCTTCATTTCATTCTTCCGTTGTTTATTTGGTTTCGTCTTTCCTTGCATGTTTTTTTTTATATGTTTTTGTTCATGCCTGTCGTTCTGTCTTTCTGTTTTTTACGTATTTAGTTCTGTAGATATGTATTTATGTTGTTCGTTCTTTCGTTATTTCTTTAGTTCGTTTGTCTTTATTTATGTCTGTCGTTCGTTATTTCTTTCGTTGTTTGTGTCGTTATTTATTGTCTGTCTTTCATTGTCTTTCTTTATGTCTTTGTATGATTTCGTTGTTTCGTTAGTTATTTTTTGCTTTCTCTCTCTCTCTGTCTCTCTCGCTTTCTCTGCTTTCTCTTTATGTATATATGTATACATGCAGCTAGATAGTTACATAGACACATAGACAGATAGATAGATCGTGTGTGTAATATACACGAATGGACATAGAGATAGACATGTGTGTGTGTGTCTGTCTGTGTGTCTCTGTCTGTCTGTGTGTGTGTGTGCTTGGGTGTGTGCGTGTGTGTGTGTGTGCGCATGTGTATATATATATATGTATGTATGTATGCATGCATGCATTCATGCATGCATGTGTGTATGCATGTATGTATGTGTACGCGTGTTCGTGTGCATTTGTTTTTTAGGTAGGTAGATAAGTAGATAGCCAGATGGACAGAAACACGGATAGATCGGTGGGACATTGGCTTGAGCGAGGTGCTACCTGCAGCGAGACTTGCTCCAGCCGTCACGCTGCAGCCCCCCTCGGATAAGCAGGACTGAGGAGTAGGAAACGGAGTTGTTTCGTTTGGGGCTTCTGCGGCAGCGCTGTGAACCTTGAGAGCGCCTGCCTCGAGCGAACATGAGTTGAACTCGGGTGTGTGTGTGTGTGTGTGTTCGAGTTCAAGCACCCAGAGCCGCAACCCTAAAGGGGGATGAGCCTTTAGGGCCCTGGACGGGAGGCGCCAGCGACACTGCCGCCAGTGGTCGCCAAGAACGGTGGCATCCACCCTTTGCCCAACGTGGTGAAGCCTCTCCCGCCTGTTTCGGAGAAGATAAACCTTCGCGGCTTTCGCGCTGGGAACTGGCAAGATCAATCAGTAAGAGGGGTTCGAAAATGCATACTTGCATGTGATGAATAAAACTGCATTACCTTCATCCCTATACATTATCGAATAATCATGAAGAATCGACTCCGCAACCCTATTCCAAGCCCCGGTGTCAAGTTCTTGTAGTACACCCTTACTGACCCCTCTAGAAGGAACCCGTAAGGGACCACTATTCTAAGTATTTCGGGCCCTTTTGTTAAGCTACAAGGTCTCGTTCTATGCGCTGAAACAGAAAGGTTGTTTGGTGCCAGGGCCCCCGCGGCCAGCGCGGCCGGTGGTGTGGTGCCGCCCCGATTTGTGGCGGCCTCCAAAGAGGCTTGCAGGGGTCGTTTGTCTTCTTCGAGCATCGTCTGGGCGATGGTTTCATCACATCTGCCCATAGGTTTGCATTCAGGCTGCCTGACCAGGGCAAGCTGTATCTTCAGCCCGTCCTCAGGCCTGTCGTTCCGGCGACATTCCAAGGCAACACTCCTTCGGTATACATGCTATTTGGACGTTCCCGTGGATTTTTTGGTAGGTTTCGGCTGCGACACTTGAAGCCCTCTCTACAGCTCAAAGTCTTTTGTTCTCCGGCTTCAGGCTGCAAGCACAGCCTAGGTCGACATGTAAGCCCCACCGAACTTTCACCCGGGGAACCCTGTAAGTTGATACCAAAGTGCCTGAGCCCTAACAGCCTCAAGGCGCTAGTATTGAAGGAGATAGTATTTGAGCTCAATACACTCAGCACTGAAGAACCTGCAGCTAAACACTGAACCCTGCTTAGCCTTGAAAAGTCGAGACGCGGACGCCATGTCTGCAAATAGCCCCCCCGCCAGGTAACCTTAATTTGCAGACCACGTCAACCCCAAGTAGCTTTATCCACTGTAACCACACAGCGTGGCGCAAGTGCGCATGTTGAGCTAGTGCAGTCTTCAGGGGTTTTTGGATCTCCACTTGACCGAGTCTTGTGCAGATCTGTTCGCACCATGGATACACCGAAACCCCAGTCTCCGAAACCTGGAAACCCTACTCGCCCCAATCTCTGCCGGCAACCCCCCCAAGCCCAAGAACTCTCAAATCCATACAACTCTTATAGAATATAGAACTCTTCTAGGGCCTTACAGGCACCTTTAAAGAAACCCATAAAGATACAACTCTTATAGAACTCTTCTAGGGCCTTACAGGCACCTTTAAGAAACCCATAAAGATACAACTCTTATAGAACTCTTCTAGGGCCTTACAGGCACCTTTAAAGAAACCCATAAAGATACAACTCTTATAGAACTCTTCTAGGGACTTACAGGCACCTTTAAAGAAGCCCTTTTGGAGCCTTTCGCTTCGGTGACTGAGCAGGCGGAGGAGGAGCCGCAAGCGAAGCGGCAGAAGCTGGAAAGCCAGGCCTTTGCTTTGGCAAGAGGGTTTTGGGTTTAGGGGGCTTTGTATGGTGTCTAGGGTGTAGAGTTTAGGGTTTAGGGATGTTCAGGCTTTAGGGATGTTTAGGGGGCTTTTATGGCGTTTAGGGTCTCGGGTTTTTTAGCAAGAGCTCCAGGGGTTTAGGAGTTTCGGTTTGAACTTAGTCATTAGTGGGTGGGCTTTTATGCCGGGCTTATGGAGCTTATGTGGTTCACTGTATACAGGGTTTGTAGGGGCTTCTACGGGCTTACGGGGTTTAGAGTTTGATTTGTGTCTGTGTAGGACCTGCAGTTCAGAGCTCTTTGTTCAAGGTCCAGGTTTAGGGTTTCGGGCTCTGGCCTTTACGGCTTGAGGCAGGAGACGACGCAATGGGAAGAACAAGAGGCAGAGAAGTTATTAGCACGATAATCGTACAAGACCCTACAAGCAAGAGGTGGGGTGGTTGCATATCGTCGTGAAGGGGTTCGCAGGCTTGGGGGCAAATGTACCTGTCCACTGTCCTCTCAAGGTCGGGGTCGGGGTTTCTTCAATGTTTGATACGGTAGAGGTACGATCGATAGGGTCTAGGAAGGTTTGGGGTTTGGGGTTTACGATTCAGCAATTTTCAAAGTTGTAGCGAAGTACTTTATTAACCTATAGGTTCACAGATGGTCTGGGGCGTGAAGGTGCCGACATGAACCTGTAGACCATGGGGCCACGCGATCGCTTTGGGTTTCGCGGCGGCTTGGCTGTGGGTATGTTGAACGTTTCGGACTACACGCTTGGCGTAAGCTCCTGACCCACGTGCGAGCAAAGGCGACTGCATCTTCAAATCGCCACAACACCCTGCCCTAGACTCTGAAGCGGAGGCCTCCCCTGTCAACTTAATCTAACATCCGTACTGGCCGCAGCAGCCCCATGAAGCAAAAGTGTCCATGATGCTTAGGCCCCTCACCTCGAAACTAAGCAGCCCGAAACCCTAATGAGGCACCGAAACTGTACCTTGCAGGAGACGACCGTGGCTGCCACTTCGGGATGCTCTGGAGACGTGGGTCAGGCCAAAAGCCGAGAGACGGTAAGTCGGATGGGAACTACTAGGGTTTAGGGTTTAGTTTAGGTTTGTGTTTCAGACCTAGGGATTATCGCGGATTTGTTTTGGAGAGGAGCGGTTCGGTGCTGGTGGGTTTCGATGTTTACAGTAATTGATGGCCGAGGGATTCAAGGTGCGACTTTCGGCATGCTGAGTCCTGGTGCTCCCTTCTAGCTTGTCCAAGCTACACTGCCTGACCCTTATGTACATCTTGCAAGTCAAGACTCAACATGCTGTAGGCCCTCAGTAAGTATCCCGATCTACACTCCGAAGACGGGATCAGCGGGAGCGACGAGACTTCAGACCCCCCCTCGATAATCTTTAAACCCCCGCCGAAAAGCATTGTGCCTGTACCAGGTGGCCTCCCAGCCGGATGCAGATCCGACAACGAAGCTGCACCAGGAGAGAAGGGTTCAGGGTTTGGGATAGAGGCTCATATCCCAGCTTTGCAAGATAGTTGTCTTGGGGTCCAGCACGATCATCAGCATCCAGAGCGTGCCCACGTGGCCCAGGCCGGGGGCGTTTGCGTTGGAACTCTGCTGTCTGTGGTTTCAACAGCAGCACCTCCTAAACAGCCAGCATGCTCCATATTCTTGGAACACCAAGCTGCCACACTTCTAATATAGGGGTCTATATAAATAATTACCAACACTATTGTGGGGATTCCTTAATATGGTTATAGTATAATGTACCCCAGAACCCCCTATACTAAACCCCAAAAGTAGCTCTTTGAGTATCCCTTCAAGACCCTTTATTGGAACCCTGTTCTAATTGTTTGGGCCCCTATATTAAGCATCGAACGCTCTCTATAAACCCTGAACCCTACTGTAGAAGCTGCTTCGAGCCTGAGGCAGCCTTAGCCCCCGAAACCCGTGAATCTCCGGCATACGCCGCCTTGCTCAAACAGCGTGTGGGGCTTAGGGCTTATAGGTTTTAGGGGCTTAGGGGTTTAGGGTTTAGGGTGGGAGTGAGAGACATGACCGTAATATTCGACCTGGTTGGCCAGTTCTGTAGCATTATAGTGGCAGTTATAGTAGACATGGGTACCAATCCCCATAAAGCCTACACCTTAAAACCCTAAACCTGGCAAAAACCCTAGGCTTGACTCATTAATCCTAGCGAAGAGTACAAGGAGCTGGAGAAGCTTCGGCGAGAGAATGCCGCGCTCAGGACAGAGGGTCCTAGGCTCCCACTACTACCTCCTTCAGCTCCCTACCAATACCAAACCCTAAGTCCAAAAAGACCCTCAATGCCTCCAACCCTTAGTTCCGACACTTGAACCAAGTTGTTCTCCAACCTCACAGCACTCATCCATTCCATTCTGGCCAAAGGTTCCACAACTGCTGGTCTGATTCATCGGTCATTACGATTGCGGGAGCAAACAGCGTAGCGCCTCGAAGTGCGCACCGGCACACCGACCAATTGCCCCCACACTCTTCATTACAAGTGCTGTTGCGGTGTTTAGCTACTGCATGTCACTGCATCTCCTGTATGAACTCGGATGGTGCTTATCTCAGTATTGTGCACCTGTTCGTGTTGATAGTGATGCTGCTAGCTACCAACAATGCGGTTGCTGTATTGCGTATGCCAGCCCTAAACCCCTAAACCCTATCAGGAGCAAAGCCTCTACTTTCTCCGTGCCACCTGTTGCTGGCGAGAAACCCAAGGCCAATTCCGGAGGGTTCAGGTTTGTACTTGAAGTTAACGATGATGAAGCCTCCACAAGTGTCCGGAATAGAACAGCCATGCCACGGAGTTGTGGTAATTCCTGCAAGCCACCTGCCCGACAGTCCTTTTGGGCCCTGGCCCTTCAGAAGCTTTGCTTTTCGCTTGCAGACTCGCACCCTCAACCCTGAAATGCGCAAATGAAGAACACTTAACCCTTCCGACCATGGAACTCCTATTGTCCGAACCATATATAGAATGTCGGGTAGTTTGCAGAACGTAGACCTTATATAGGTATGCTTAAACCGATAAAGCAATAAAAAAGGCCTTACACCTGAAACCCTGACAATACACCCTTAAATGAAAGCCAGGCGGAGGGGGAGACAGCAGAGAGCACGGCCATGGGCTCAGACTCCTAGTCGCTTGATAGAATGCCTTCTTTCCCATGGCTCGGGTTCTCTCTCTTTGCTTACCCAACCCTAAACCCGACCCCCAACCCCACAACCGCACCAATCCCTGAACCAAAACAGCCCTTAACCCTAAAACCCGCGAGCCGTTCTCAGCAAGGCGGGTGCGCACGGCGTTCGGCGGTGCTCTGCCTCTTCCCATGATGGGACACCACGCTGGCTCCGCCAGAAGCACCCAGAGGTCACTCCTGCCGCAGGCAGAAATGCGAGATCTAAGATTTGTTGGACCTTCCTGAGCAGGGCGAAGCTGCTCGCCTGCTGGTGACCGTGCGTGTGCCCGCATGAGGACCCACCGGCCGACACACTCGTGCATTCGCTCTGGAGGGTGGCCGGACAAGTTTACCCGGCGCGGGGGCATGGGCCTTCGAGCTGAATGCTTCGGAATGCAGCGGCAAACGATCCGGGGGTCGCACCTCGTCATAGTTGAAGCCAGTGTCACTGGTTGTAATTGGTACTGCACGCAGTCACAGATCCCAATGTCCACAGCCATGTGGCGTGCGCTGCTGGCCACGGCTTGGGAGCTCAGTGGGGACTGCGGCATGTCTGCGTGTGCAGCACATATGAGTCGTTCCTGCGACGGTGCGCCACACGAAGCAAGAAGTGACGGTCGCAGACGAGCTCTTCGTCGAAGCACAATGCTGAAGCGATAGACCAGCTTGTGGTTTGTACAATTATACGGTGACATAGAAGTCCTCCACTTGTACTCGGCGGTGGGTCTAGAACGCCAATGCCAATACCCATATGTTGCACAGTAGTAGTCTTCAGCTGCGGGCATGTGACAACTGTAACTGTCAAGCCCAGAGCGCAGACGGGCGGATGCCGGGCGTTCCGGGGTCGTAGCCGAGAAGCAGCGAAGCGAGGCCAGTGGCGAGCCATCGAGTCGATGGTAACTGGCGGGACACGTACTTTGGCACTGCCGGACAAATGACAAATTGGCACAGCCGCGTGCTGTTGGCAAGAGCTGCTGGGCATCAACGTCGCCAAGATGAAGACTAAGAGCAGTGGTAGTTTATGAGCAGCATCGCGGGTTGGCTTTGTCCTATACAGTCTTTGTCCCCCGTATTGAAAGACGCATCTCCGAATTTCAAGTCGTGCCGTTGCGTATGGGCGACAAGCCGAAGTCACCGCCTTGGCCACATGTAGCTGCGCTCAAATCAGCTGCCCTTTCGACCAGTCGATCTTCTGGAGAGGTATGCTGTCTCTGTAGTTGGCACCTGAGGAATTCCGGGGGCGGCTGCGTGTTTATTCTTGTGTTTGGTTTCGTTCGAGCATGTGTTTAAGTCTCGGTACGGTACATCTACATCATCAGCATGCGTGCAAGTCTTGTCATCATTTGCGAATGCAGTGACTCCAGTGAGCCAGTAGAGTACAGGATCAAAAAAGGACAGTCCAGACTCACACTAGCCTGTCTATTCGGAGTTTCCTGTAGGCACCTAGCGAAGGTTTGTCCTGCAAGATTGGTGCAATGAACGACAAAAGGGAAACCGAACTTGGCCCACTGTGCATAGGACTTGATCTGGAGGTTGGACATGCCCTGGGTATCCGACCGGTTGTCAGCTTCGGGCTAGTTGTGGGCCTTTTCGAGGAGAGTCATGTCTGCAGTTGAGATTGTCGTGACCGGCACTTCTTGGCATATCCATGGGGCTTGCGGGGCAATCAACTACTCCGACAATCTAGTTTACTTTCCTTGCAGTGCGACCTCATCATCTAACCGAGTAGGACAAATGGCCTTATACAACCATATAACATAGCTATATAGTTATATATACATATAACCCCGCAGCCCCTGCTCTATGTAGACTCTCTATTTAGCAAATCGCCGGGGTGCGGTATATAGGGTTGGGTCGGGCGGAGGTGAGTTCAGTGGGGTAAAAAACAAACGAAGTAGGCATATGTTTTTGGCGTTCGTACAAAACAACGAAACTAATCTTGCCATAGTCCTGTGGTGGAAGTTTTCCCAAGTCTACAGGTTGGTGTTAAGAGGTTAGCAAGGTTCGATTCAGCGTCACAGCGGTGGCTGTCGTTTAGGCTTTGGGATTCTGTAAGGGTAAGTTACGGTTTTTGCGTTTATCACTAGTGTTCGGTTTTTTGTTGCCATCTGATTTTCCGGAAGTTTTCCGATGCATGGGTCAGACAGCCGAAACCACAAGCCTTCATTGAATGATCCCATGTTGGAAACAAATGGCCTCCAGTAGTTGCGGCCCCAGCAGTATTCCCATCCTCTAGGCCAATGAGTTGCCCGCCCGATGTCTATCTAATTGCGATGTAAGACAAGTAGCTTCTGGTATTTGCGGATTCTCGACCCCATTCACTACAAGACCCATTTTGTGATTCTCGTGTGCGACGATCTCGAGGTCGTGACGAAAGGCAGCCTGGGGTCGGGTTCAGCTTGCCCCATGCGTACGCTTTGCCCCAAAACACTGGTCAACTTGTCAACTCTACATCCCGAATACTGAAATCTTCAAGCACTCACTAAACCCAGGTTTGGAGCATTTGGAGTGGGTACTACTGCGCAATTAATATGTTCACAAAGATGGCACTGGATATTCAAATTTACGACGTCTTCAAGCCTCAAAATGATTCGGTATACTTGTTGAACATGACGAGCACAATGTGCTTAATTGTACTGTAGCTGCCTGTATTGCTACCATGAATACCTGAAGCCGCCCTGATCAAGCTTTCGGATAGAGGCCTTCAAAGATCCAGCAAAGAAGCCAAAACCCTCTTCATGATTCTGCCGGACGGGCCAGGCCAAATCAAGCGGATGAAGTTGGAGGCCAAGGAGGCTCACAGTTCAAGCTCGCAAAGTCCCTCAACCGCCAAACCTTGAACCCTAAACCCCGAACCTTACCCTTCAGACACTAAACCTGAACCGTACGTATACAGCTATGCAGGGGTTGGATGTTGGAAGTCAGAGTCGGGTTTTGATTTGGGTCATCGTGAAGGTCCTCCGTCTGTGACAGCTGGTAGAGAATCACCTGTCTCATTTCTGAGACGATTCTGGGGCTGATTCCCTTGAACCTTAAGGACCTGAAGTCACGGTAAAGTCAACTCAAGACGTATTGCAACACTGGAGCTGCACAAGTTGCAAGCCAACACTCCGCTATTGTTGCCCACCCCTGGGAGCATAGTCCCATCAACTCATGAGTATTTGTAGTCGTTGTAGTATATTCTAGTAACCTTTATGGACCCCTTCAAAAGGAACTATTACAGGACCCCTGTTCCAATAATTACTTGCAAGGCATCCGTATACCTAATCCCGTGGCTACAATGTTTGTTCCACAGAGAGCGGTTCGATTTTTGTGGCTTCCCAGCTCGAAAACACGATTACGCTAACCACTAAACCCTCAACCCAAGGCTATGGCCGCTAAGAGTTGTGTACACTCGGCCTGCAGATGTTTGACCAGGTCCTCTACCGGCCCATCCAAGAAGGTTTCGGCTTTAAGATGCTCCAAAAGTTCGGATGGAAGGCGTGGGTGCTGCCTGGGTTTGTCGGTCAGCTGTGGGCTTTCACCATCATGACAATCATCACGATCAGCATCATCAGTACCCAAGCCCAGCGATTCTCTGACCCTGTCTCCTAGCTCGTGACATCCAAAATAATACAGCGTAGAGGTCTCACTGGTTTAAACCCCTAGAGCAGGAGAAGACTTCCACGAGGCTTTGGAGGGCGTGAGCTTTTTACTCTACGAAGACTGCGGTGTGTTGAGTTCAAGCTATCCTGAAGGACAACAAGGGCAGATCCCCACTAAATACTCAAAGCCCAGTATCATCTTGGTTTGTCAAACCGTGCTACCTAAAGTCTTTCAGGCCTGTCATAGTACAAGATCATATTGCAAAAGGATACAAAACGTGCACAAGTGCAAGCTTCGGCCAGGTTAAGTCCCCGCAGACCAGTTGCAAAAACAAAACGTGGCCGAAGCGATTCAGCAAATGTTGCCGGGCGATGTCATGCACAACTTTTGCTTAAGATGTGGGGTTGAAGTCTTCATGCTCCTCAGAGCCCAAGCCGGGACCCATACGCCGAGACGGTCTCCTCAAGCCCAGCGAACTGCGGACTCTGTGCCATTAGAGGAGTCCGTCCCTAGCAGTCCTCAAGTCCCTCAACCTTTTCGCCCGTACCAACTTGAATCCTGCAAACAGAGGAGGGCGAAGGGCTTGGCAAGGATGAGAAGGGCCTGGCAACTCCGTTCGGAGCCTCAGGGGGCAAAGTGTCCAGCTTTTCGGTTTGGGGGCTTAGTGTTTGGGGCTTCAACTTTTGAGGAAGGGATGATCTAGATGATCATAATGTGAGCAGCTTTCTGCAGACGGTTACTCACTGGATGTGGCTCGCTCTGGCTGTACACTTTGGGTGAATATGCTAGTCCTGAAAATTCTTGTTATGGCGGTGAGGATGAGATGATGGTGGTGATGATGATGGTGGTGGAAGAAGCAGCAGGAGGCGGAGGAGAGGATTATAATGCGGAGGAATAGATGATGAAGAGGATTACCAAATTAAAGCCTTTAGCATTAGTTCTTTGGCACTCGATGTTGCGACCACGAATCTTCAACGTTAGGAAGAGCTTGGCATTATTGCCTTTGAAGTCTCTTCGCTTTTTCCCCTTTTTGAATGTCTGTTGTAGTACTTCTTTTAACCGGATCACGAGTCGGGGACAGTGGGGCAGCTGGCGGAGAGTTCTTGCGTGCAGGCAGCTTCAGCCTGTAACTTCGAGATTAAGGTTTAGGGTTTCGGGGCTTAGGGTTTAGGACAGCCCAAAATCGAAAATCTAAGTCCCCAGCTGTCGTTCAAGTATGGTCCAGCACAGGTGCTTCGTGGACTTTCATGACGGACTATAGACCCGAACAAAATCTATACCGTGGAGTAAAATCAAGACTCAGTGTATACCTGAGCTCCTTCGGCCATGCTTTTCGGTTTGAGATGTGTTAGTCTTCTGCGCAGACTGCGGGATCTGGTGGCCGGTTTTCAGCTCGAGGATTTGGGTCTGATTTTTCTGCCACAGGGGCATTTATTTGTGGTCATCCGAGTCTACAGTATCCAGGATGCAGAAGCCGGGCAAATTACAACTGTTTCATCGGTTTGCGAGTTGTTTGGAACTGGATACCACCCTGACCCCGGACTCTTGACACGAAGTGCTGGACGGCCACTGTCCCCGATCACACAAGACCGTTAAAGCGCTGCACACCAAACCCTGAACTGAAGCCCCACCTGCAAAAGCTCCAAACCCTAATCTTACACAAACCGAAACCAATTATAATAGTATTAACAATGATACGAATAAACCCCCAAAGCCCCTGCACCGAAACCAGGCTCTGGGCTGATCCTAGAGAAGGGCGAAGTGCCTGGCTCAGCGCTGCGGTGATTTTTTTTCGGAAGTGTGCCCGCCATTGCGGTTTAGGGGTTTAGGGTTTAGGGGTTTAAGGCCAAATCTTAGGTGCTAAGTAGGCTTAGGGCTTCTATATGTGGAATTGCCACAATATGGCTTGTGTAAGTATTCCACATTTAAACGCTTAGCATCCTTGGGCTAGGTGTCCCTGAGTGACGGCTCCTGATTGTAATCATAGTATAATTCCTATTATCATCATTACGGCACCCACAAAACACAGTGGACTCCCATCTTGGAGGTGGGTTGTTCTCCGCGCAAATGGGTGAAAGTCGGCCCCCTCGGCCATGCGACGAGGAGGAGGACTTGACTGCTCTTAGGAATCCTCTCTATTCTAGCAAAAACTCCACAGGATACTTAAAAGTTTTTGTTGATTTGGCTGCTAAGGGCGCTTAAGTATTAAGAGGCTGGAACCCAGCGAGGGTTTGAGTCTTGCGGTTCAGGGTCTTGGGGTTATAAGTCTTTTTGCTAGTAGGGCTCGAGGGCTTTAGGGTTTCAGGGTTTAGGGTGGTGCTACCAGAGACGTGCCGTGTGTTTGAAATTAAGGTGTTGCTTTGCCCTCGAATCTTAGAGACTCTCGGTCTCGATTGCACATTTGTCCGGGAGCATGGGGGAGAGATAGAGAGAGAGAGAGGGAGAGCTGAGAGCGAGACAGTAAGAATGAACTGTGACACAATGTGTGGACATTTGGTGGCATGTCCGTGCAAGAACGTTAGGCTCTAGTATTTTGAGGCCATGTAGCCACACACCCCACAATTCTCAACCCCGAGCCATAAAGCCCTTTGCGCTGTGGAGGACTGGATGAATCCGAAGCCCTTGGCCGCAAATCCTTTGCGGTTTGCACCTTGATGGGATTATTTCAGCATAGGAGTTTTCTTTGCCGTATATGCAGTATGATCAGTATGACTGAATCATTTTGATATATGTGTGCGTGCTATGTATGGGCAAAGATAGGCAACCCAGAAGCCAGGTTTGATTCAGAGAGTCCCAACTTGGTATGTTATACTATGTTCTGTCATATCATAGCATCTTATATTGTAGTGTACCATGTTATACAGTGATATGATTTTGTTATAATATACTAATATATTATATATTATGTATCATTATATATATATATATATACACATACATAGTGATATATATATATATATATACATACATACACATATATATATGGGTAGGTAGTCATTCCCCCACTCCTGCATTTTTGTAACTTCGCTCTTCTGTTCTCAATTCTGCTATCTGGTTTCGAAACTCGTGTTTGTTTCGAAACCGATCCGTAGGAGGCCCCAACCCAACCCATTAACCCATTAACCC
>BGNK01000580.1:201968-227409 GCA_003297005.1 Symbiodinium sp. clade A Y106 | reverse complement strand
GCATCCTCATCCAAGTGAGCCGGTCTATGTGTACGCAATGCATGCTCAAGCTTAGCAGTGTCCGACCAAAATGCACAAGGCTGGCTTGGGACTGGCTCTACACCGTACGTCCCTTCTGCAACAATCGCGGGAGGTCCAAATGTTACAGGTACCCCTTCAGCATGCTGCAGCTGGAGCTCTTGCCCTTCTACACTCTGATCTTCGATAGGTACTGGCGTATCACCCGCAGGATGTGAGGCAGATTGCCCCTGCTCAATGTCTCTTGCCGCCATGGCCCGCTACGAGCGCCAAGGCTCTTAACCTACTGATTTCCAAGGCGCGGTCTGTTTCTCGATGCTAAAAAAGCCTCAGTGTGCAGTGAACTGTTCGACCTTGGTATGCAAGGTGCTGGATCTCCGTCCACAGCACTAGCCTGGTATGTTCCAAGCACGCTCCGCCCAACACTAGCCAGGTATGTTCGTTGAGCATCTGCATATTACACTATACCATGAACAGGAAACAAGCAACGCATTGTGCTCGTCGGAGGCACCGGCCCTTGCCTCCTTGACTTCACGGAGGCAACCGGTCGCAATGGCTGGACCCTCACTGCCGGAGTCCCCAGCCGTGCGCCTGGGCTCGGGCTCGGCCCATCCCAAAGAGCCGTTTGGGCGTGAGGCTCGGGGCTTCGGAACATGTCCTTCAGGCGAGCTGGACAGCCGACTTCGGAGCGGATGCCTTGGTCGCCAGCGGCGCGCTTCTCCAGGACTTCCCGCGGCAGTGCCTCATTCGCACCAAGCCTTTTGAACAGAAAGGGTGTGGCACTCAGGGCAGGGTCGCAAGCATGTCCTATCTACTGCAACGGTGATCGCGCATGACTTGTGCCGTGTAAGGTGTGGTGCGCCGGAGGCGGCGTCAACGGCTTTCCAGTCGAGACGCTCGGACAACAGGAAGCTTTGTGGAGTTGGCTTCGCTTTGAGCAACTGGTGTGTGTCTGCTTTCAAGGCACTTGTGCCTTCGTGAGTAGTTGCTCAAGAACGCCTCGGTGTTTTCGGCACATGGAGCCCCACTTGTCATTTCAGGTGATACCCTGGAGCTGGCATCGGCCTTTCCTGCAGCCAGCCTGCCAGCTGTGCGCGATGATGCAACTTGGCGGGATGACCTCATGCTTTGCATAGTATGACGACTCACAAGGCTTCTCGTGACCGGAGCAAACCTAGGTGACCGCGCCTTTCACTGTGGCACTCTGCTACTGCGGCTCTGTCCCTTGGACCAAGCTGGCCTTGACGCGAGGCGGGGCAGGGTCGGGGCAGCTGCTGACTTCCTGCACCAAGGTGGGGTCATGCTCTGGGAGAGAAGACTTCGTTCAAGCTTTTGGGCGCCTGTACATGTGCCTTGGATGAGACTCTTCGCACTTCGAAGCGCATATCTCACGTGCAGTTCGTAGTGCATTAACCCCAACGTCTGCACGCCTTGGGATTTGTGGCCAAGTTTTTTGCCCAGGTGGGTCATTCACCTTTGCGATCGCGACGATTCAACCTGTGACCTCTCTAGAAGAAGTATTGACCTTTTGCTCCAGCACATGTCGTCCTCGCTTGCTTTCTCTCGCTCCTTCTTCCCTGCGAAAGCTTGGAGCCTTTCTGTCAGATTTTGGCACGGAGGTGATACCTCCTACTTGCGTGTGGTGCCGCAGCAGCGGTTCGTGACAAAGCCGCATGGCTGCAAACAGCTCAGAATCAGGTCCTTTGTGATGTTCGCTACGTTGTTCACCAGCTCTTTGTTCATACAGGGGTGCGAAAGGTTTCCGCGAGCTGAGAGAACAGAGCTGGAATCAGGATCTTTTGCCCACCCGGGGGCGCCTGCTTGAGCGGGACCTTGAATCGGATCAAGTTCTTGGAGGCTGGGAAGGAGCATGAAGGGGCCTGCACTTGGCAGCCCTCGAGCTCGATGAGCCTTCCAAGAATTCAGAGACTCCAGTATCCCTTAATTACGGAAATATACCTTAAATAAAAGTCGGACCCCAAGTATGATTTATAATGTATATTCCTTAATTAAGGGATATCGGATATTGGAGTCTCTGGGAGCCCTCGATCTCCTTGAGCCTTCCAAGAATTCATAGGCTGGAGATGCTCCGCCGCGGCCGACCTGGCGCACCGACAACCTTTGCCAGCAGCAGCCGTGCCTGGGCCGTTTCTTCGTGGGGCCCTAAACCCAAAACCCTGTGGATGCGAGTGTGAGCGTCGAAACCCAAAACCCTCGAGAAGGGAAGCTGCTTTCAACTGTTACTTCGAAGATACCCTGCAGTGCGGGCCTCGTCCTTGCTAGGTAGGAGGGAAAGCAGCCTAAACCCTAAACTTTAAACCTTAACCCACAACTGTGGGTTCGACAGTCTCAGACTCTTGGGCAGTTCGAAAAGTTGTGCAAAAAAACCCTAAACCTTAAACCCTCCTGGATTGTCCGAGTGTGAGCGCCGAAACCCTACACCCTAAACCGCTTCGCTGGCAAGTCCGAGTTGCGAGAGTGTAAACCGCTTCGCCTTTCTTGAGTAGAGCGCTGTGTTGACTCGCCTTGGCAAGGCGGGAGCCCTCTTCTGTCGCGTGGCCATCTGCAGGGGACAGCCTCTCGCTGGACGGCGGCTTCCGAGTTGATTACAAGGACACTTCACTGCAGAGCCATGCCATGACCCTAAACTCTAAACCCTAAACCGTGTGTGAGTGCTGAAACCCTAAACCGTGAGGGTCGGATGTCGCAGAGTGCCTGAGACCGTGGGCATGGGCCGATTCCGAACGAAGCATGTCGATCAGAGGTGTGGTCGACCTTCCGTGTGAAGCTCGCGGCGCCTCCGAAGACCACGTTTGTTGTCTGCTACTGTGGCATGGCCTGTTTGCTTTGACCTCGTCGCAGGGAGTTCGTTCGCGGCGTACTGCGGTGTATTGAGGGATGATAGAACACGATAGTGAGGCAGCGGTCTGAAAGTGATGGCGGATGGTTTGCAACAGTCGTTGATGCCATGCACATCAAATGTCGTGTATTTGATGTAGGCCTTCTGGTTTCTAAGCAGAGGCAACGAGGGCTGCGAGTCTGCGGAGAGCTGGCTTCAGGTGGGCAGCGTGCACCCTGGCCGGTGCAAGTGTGACAGATACACGGAACGGCAATCACTGTGTGCTTGACGCGGTTATGCTAGGAAGCTCAGTCCTGGGGTGTGGGCGTTGAGACTAGGCTTTCTTATGGGTAACGTGAGCTTGCCGGCTTCGGGTCGAGAGGCGAAAGCTCTTAACTGCCAGTTTCAAGGGCGCAAAGGACCTGTCATAGTATCCTCTGATGCTCCCACTAGAGTCATTGTATGTATAAAAAAAAAATATATATGTATATACACACATACACATAAACCCCAACAGCCTTAGTCCAAATACTTGCAGCAGCTCTTCGGACCCTTCGGGGCCGTCTTCGCCTTCGGCGGCTTCGCCTCCAGGCAAACGGTCCTGGCTTATGCACTGGCGGCCCGGACGATGCTCGGCCAAAATCGAGATAATCATGACAATACATTGATAATAATAGCAATAATAGCAATCAGAACGAGTGAACCCTAAACCTTAAGCCCTTGTGTTCTGGTTCTCTCTCTGGCTTTAGTAGTTTCACCTGGCCGATCCGAGCCCCGCCTGGATTGTCCGAGTGTGAGCGCCGAAACTTGAAACCCTAAGCCCTATTGCCCGATTTGTCTACTCTGCATGGTAGGTTCGTCCAAGCCAGGCGGGAAGCAAGAATTTGTCTACAGAACGCTTGTTTGAGTATGAGTGTTAAAAAAAACCCTATTTGTATCCCAAAGGGGGCCTCGTCCTAGCCTCACACACATATTCCTGCCAGACAGCTTCACCAAGGCTTGGTGTGTCACCTTTCTCCGTGCCAACGGAAACCATCCGATATGTGAACAAGCCAGGCAAGGTGGATGGTGCCGCCGAAGGCCTCATGCCTGTCATGTCATTTTTCTGCGGAGGTAGCTTCACGCTTTTCAGCGGCATCAAATCTAGTACTACCCCACTGAGCTTTGACGGAAACCGATTTCAAGGCGCCGACCTGAGTTTGAAATCGGGAAATTGGAGGTCTCAAGGTTTGTGACTCGCCCAGGCGATGCCCTCCTGAAGTATCCTGGCAAAACGGCTTCTGCCTGTAGAGTGAGCGCTTTCTGCATGCTAGTTGTGTCGCTTTTGTGGTCTGCAACTATATAAGGTTTCTTTCCTTGGACAATGAGGCCGCATGGAGCCGCATGGAAAGGGCAGCTTTCAAGTAGGCCAGGAAGAGAGAAGCGGTGCAGGTGGGAGCGGCAGGAGCGACACTAGTGGACACCTACGGTGTCAGGACTGGGTTCGTCGGTGCGGCACCAATGCCGTGCGATGCACAGATAGTAAATCATATTCATGGTGGTGGCCAGAATAACAATGACAATGATAGTACTGTTAATGACGATAACAGTAGCATTGAAAAGAAGAAGAAGAAGGGTAACAACACATAAAAATAGAAATAATAGAGGATGAATATTGAAAATAGTAATAATAATAATAACAATAATGCATAAGAGGAGAAAAAATACAACATAATAACAATCACAAAAATAACAAGTATAATAAGAAGAAGTCGCCAGCTTGGCATTCCTCGAAGGACCAAGGGCCAAGCCGAGCTTCAAAGCGCCTTAGATGGCGAGTGCGGCACGCGGGACTTTCCTCAGACCTTGGTGGACGCCCGGTTCGGAAGGGTTTACGGGTTTAGGGTTTAGGGGTTCGGGTTTAGCGTTGAGGGGCTTAGGGGCAGCGTATGGGGCCTTGGGCTTAGACGTTCACCGTTTGAGAAGTCGTGCCCTTCAAAGGAAGGTCTGCAAAGCGCAGAGGATGCCGTTGCTCATCGTGCTAGCGCCACCGACCTCAGCAGCTCCCTGGTGGAACTTGACACATGCATGTGCAAACTTGAAGCGAAGTTTCTGGAAGTGCCCCAGGCCACTTCTCCTTCGCTGGAGCGAACCAGGACTTGACACTACGGCCAGCGAAGGTGCCGCACGATTTGGGGGCAGCGTTAACTGAGAGCTGAGAAGACATCATCGATTGCACGTGAGCCAGGCTCTTCGTTCCCCATCCTACCAAGGCGGGTACCCTTGTGGCCTGCTACTGCGGTGCAATCTCCGTGCAGGGCACCTGCGGCGCCACGTGGAGACTTGGCGGAAAGAGCCTCGTGGCAGAGGGGCCGAGCATCCCCTTGCTCCAAGTACAGTAGGCTTTCTTGGACTGCTTTTGTTCGACTCTGCTTCTTTGCCCTTTGCGCTGCACGTTCAGGGCTCTCGGTGGAATATCTTTTTCTATACATGTAACGTAAAGGAAGTATACTGCAGCAGACAGTGCCATACTGTACTATATACTATGCTATACTATGCTGCTGAGGTTATTTGCAGGGCTTCTGCAGATTGCCGGCCCCGTGGGTGGACAGGCCGGAGCGTTCGGAAGGAAGGGAAGGGAATCAGAGAGGCTGAGTGGGGGTAATACTCAGAAGAATAATCATAATCTCATGATATCATAAGATATCCTAAGAATAATCATGATAAAATCAATGTCTGCAAGCAAAATAGAAAAGTTATTAGTCGTAGTACTGATAGTAATAGTAATAGTAATATTTCATAGCAACCGTAATCGTACTCGTAAGCACAATCGCAATGTCAATGGCAATGGTATTGGTATTGGTAATGATAGTAGTTACGGCAAAAGCAGTAGTAGTCATCATGACAACAGTGTATTGGGATAGTTGCAAGACGGGTTTGGTGTGGTTGAGGTTTTCCTGAGTTGTCCGGGTTCAGAGGAGGACATGGCAAGATACGGCAAGTGTCAAGTCACGAAGCTCCAAGATGCTGCTGCTGCCCTGAGGCTTGGGTGTTTCCGACCAGACTTCTCGTCGGCCTACACGACATTGCAGGCCAACTGCCGAATGCGAGTTCGTTGCACGTAGGGGCTAACAAGCCATAGCAATGCTCACGAGGTTCTGTTGCAGACGCTTGAACACAGCAAGCCCTCACAAGTTAGAGTTTCCCTACATGGTCGAGCCTGCAGAAAAACAGAGACGCTCGCCTGAAGAGGCTGGGGCTTCAAGGTCACAGACAACCTCCGCCTGGTCACATCTAGCGCACTCTGCGCCGCCTGGCCGTAGTGCAGTCGGGATGTCTGAAGCTTTCCAGGTCTTTGGTGGCTGGGACATGTGTGATTCGGTTGTACGGTTTTTCCGATGTTTCACATCAAGCCATTCTTGCATTAATGCAGTATTGACCAGGCCGGGCAATGGTGGAACTATTGCAGCACATGGCTACAGGAAAGCATTCTAAGATAATATCACTGCACCATGCAAAGCACACGGCTAGCGAGGAAGACAGTACTACGGCGAGGCTATCATAACATCTGCAGGTTATTGTGGAACAAAGCCATGCGTACTTATCACTGTTCTTTTGGACAGTATCCCGGACAGTCTACCATTATGTTGTATTGCACCATGATCTATAACATAATATGGTACACTATAAAATAATATAGCAGGTTTCGACTTGACACTGTTTGCATAATATAACATAATGTAGCATACCACAGTATACTATAATTTCAATGTAACATTACATAGCATACAGCAACATATCCTAACATATTACAACATACCTTAACATTACAAATTATAAGATAATACAAGATAGTGTAAGATACTACAAGAAAATATAAGACAATGCAAGATAACACCAGATAGTATGAGATAACTTAACATAATACAAAAATGTAACATAACACAGCCTGGCACAATACAACGTAACATAATACAACACAATATAGAAAGAGGGAGGATAAGGTAACATAATGTAGCATAAAATAGCATAGCATACGTAGTATAGTATAGTTTAGTTTAGTAAGACACAACAGAATAAAACGTAACCGAATAGACTAGAATAGAACATGATAATATGAAGCACCAGCTGCTCCAGACCTGATCCCCGAATTGTGGCACTAGGATGTGATAGGTCGTATGATATTTAGGCAGAACACATAGAACTACTTGTACCCTAAGCCCAAACCCTCCGAGTTGCGAGAGTCCAAACCCTAAACCCTACGGTAAACCACAATCTATCGTCTCGGTTCCATGAGTCTGCCTCTGCCTCTGTGAAGGATGGGAGCGACGTGCCCGGAAGTGCGTGGAATCCAGAAGGTACCACTGCCATCAAGGCAGCCAGGGTTGGTGAAGTGGGAGTTTCCGAAAATAGGGGACCCTAATATAGTACCCTAAATAGTAGGATCCTTATTATAAGGACACCAAAATAAGGTACCCCTATTTTCGGAAACTACCAAGTGTACAGTGAGTTTGCAGTCGCCTGTCTTTTCAGGTCGGATGCCCCTATGGCATCAATTCCTCCAAGGTCTGTGAGCCGTCATCGGTGAACGAGATGTTGCCTGTGCACTTCGGCATGGACATAAGAAATCCAAAACGGAGAGCTGACATGTAGGAGAGCTGCTCTATCGAGTTCGCTCCGGTGCGACGTGGCTGAGCGGGCGGGAAAGAATGCTCCCGCTTGCTCCCAGGCAGCTTTCTGACAACCTCCGGACTGGAGTCAGCATCGTGCACTGGCACCTGGGCAGAGACCAGCCCTTTGCCATTTTTTGCAGCCCGCTGCCTCTGCCCCATTACCCGGCGCCTGCTAGTGATGGCAATCGTACGGGATAGAGGGCACATCCGCTTATTGGAAGGTCGTGGGAGTTCCGCTGATGACTTGAAGCCTCTTCAAGCTTACCTTTGGTTAGTAGGGAATGGAGGAATGGGGTACAATTATAGCTACTATTACTACCATTCTTCCATTCCCTAAACCCTAAACCCCTAAACCGTAGACCCTAAACCCTACTACTATTACTACCATTCTGCCATTCCCTACTAAGCAAAGGTAGGCAAGCCGTGAGCTCCTCTTCGAAACCTTGAGGTTGATCGAGGGGCCGCAGAGCAGCGTGCTCACGTTTTCCAGCCCCGTGACGGGCCTGCTGCGAGACGGCGATGCTGCTTGGGCTTGGCACAGAATGAACTTCGGTAGGACGTTTTTGGAGTCAACCTACACAGACACAGATTGCCGTGCCAATCTATGACATAGGCAATCTACATCGAGCCGAACAGCATTCTCGTCGACGGCCGAGGTCTCGCTGCAACTCGCTCTTGGGTCAAGGGGAGCGGCTAAGGGGTTTGAGCTCCAGCGACGTGCAGATTTTCAGTTTCTCTATTTCCAGACAGGACTGTTGCCGTGACTTCCATAACACGCGAAAGCCAGCTCGGACTGTTGAAATTTTAGGTGCTCCTAAACTCTAAATTGCTCGAGCCAAGGCCATGACGGATACGGAAAAATTCCATGCTATGGCCTTGACAGGGATGGGCCAGTTCCAGGAGCATATCGGCGTCAGATGCAGCTTTCCCAATGCGATGCTGTAAAGGACAATGTCAAACGGGTTCAGCATCCAAACTCCTGGCACCAGGATGATGGCACGAACTTTCTACGGCACTGGCATTACGTCCAGCTGCTGAGCGCCAATGAGAATGGCCTGTCAGCAACATCGAAGGCCAAGGGGGCATCGTTACGGAGGTAAGGTCGAGGTCATGCTGGCACCTGCTTCGGATGCCTTTTCTGTTTTTCAGATGAATTGCAGGTACGAATACCAGTGGGGTGGCCGGAGGCCAGGCATGCGTGCATCATAGGATGCCTGTGCTGCGTTTCCAAATTGCCAAGGAAGCGCAGTGTAGATCAGTGTAGCATGGTTGCACTCTCTTCAGGATGTGGAGAGGCCAGTCATCGAGCTGGCCAGCAATCAGCTGCAGCATCTTGGCTCCGACTTTTGCGCCAGCGCGGGCACATGAAAAGCACTGGGGCTGTAGAAGTCGAAAGGGGGAGGCTCGCCAAAAACAAGCCACGAAGACACCATGTTTGCTGTATACAGTAGCTGTTGCCCTTCTTATTTGGGCTGAGGTGGTATCGAAGCAACGTGATGAGCTCGCAGGAGGAGTTCAGAGCAAACGGCGTTGTGGCGGACTTGAAGGCTCCAAAACACGGATGCAACAAGCGTTAGTTGGGCATCGAGAGCGACCTGCCCTCAGGTGTGCTGGGCACCCAACGAGTGACTCGACAGCAGTGTTTCTCCTGTTCTTGGCGGTCCTAGCAAGTCGAGTATCCGCGAGGGTTCGGTGCCCCTGCTTGTGCAATCCAGCAACGTCCGTGGTGCGCATGCGGCGTAATTCCTAGGGCTCATGTGACGAGGTTTGTCCATGCCTGCGAATGGGCTCAAGCGCCGCAGTCACCGATCCTCAGGTTTTTGCTCCGAAGGGTTTCCGATTCTTCGCCATGGCCAAGGCTATCCTCGAGGCGTTGAAAGCAACGGGTGCCAGCGACGTCACCAAGGCGATCGAGGCCGTCTCTGCCGGCCTCTTCAAGATCAAGACGCTGACGGGCCGTGAGATCCTTGATTCACGTGGCAACCCCACGGTGGAGGTGGATCTCACCACTGAGGGCGGCGTCACCGTCACTGCCGCAGTGCCCAGTGGCGCCTCCACGGGTGTGCACGAGGCCTGTGAGCTTCGGGATGGTGACAAGACGCGTTACTTGGGGAAGGGTGTCTTGAAGGCTGTGGAGTCGGTGAATACCGTTCTCAGCACGGAGCTCAAGGGATTCGATGTCTCCAAGCAGAAGGAGCTGGATGACAAGATGATTGCGCTCGACGGCACGCCCAACAAGAGCAAGCTGGGGGCCAACGCCATTTTGGGTGTCTCTATGGCTGCGGCCAAGGCCGCAGCACAAGCCAAGGGCATCCCTTTGTACCAGCACTTCGCTGAGCTGGCCGGCAACGGTTCCAAGCTCACTTTGCCAGTGCCCTGCTTCAACGTGATCAATGGCGGCTCCCATGCAGGCAACAAGCTGGCCTTCCAGGAGTACTTCATCATCCCGGTTGGAGCATCCTCCTTCAAGGAGGCCATGCGCATCGGAGCGGAGTGCTATCACACCCTGAAGGGCATCATCAAGAAGAAGTTCGGTGGCGATGCAACCCTTATTGGAGATGAGGGTGGCTTCGCGCCCCCCTGCGATGCCAAGCAGGGCGTGGAGCTCATCATGGAGGCCATCGAGAAGGCGGGGTACAAGGAGAAGTGCAAGATCGGAATGGACGTGGCTGCCTCCGAGTTCAAGGTGGAGGGAGCAGACTGCTACGACCTCGGAACTTGGTATGCCGAGGCGGAGAAGACCCCGGAGCTGAAGATGACCGGGGTCCAGCTCGCCGACTTCTATGCAGACCTCTGCAAGAACTACCCCTTGATCACCATCGAGGACCCTTTCGATCAAGACGACTGGGCGGCATGGACGGCCTTCACCGAGAAGGTCGGTGGCCCCACGCAGGTGGTCGGCGACGACTTGACCGTCACCAACGTCACTCGCGTCAAGAAGGCCATCGATGACAAGGCCTGCAACGCTTTGCTCTTGAAGGTGAACCAGATCGGCACAGTGTCCGAGTCCATCGATGCCGTGAAGCTTTGCAAGGTGAACGGATGGGGTGTGATGTGCTCCCACCGCTCCGGAGAGACGGAGGACACTACGATTGCCGACTTGGCTGTGGGTCTCTGCACTGGTCAGATCAAGACCGGTGCGCCCTGCCGCTCCGACCGCAATGCGAAATACAATCAGCTCATGCGCATTGAAGAGGAGCTTGGTGACAAGTGCGCCTATGCCGGAGAGAGTTGGCGCAAGCCAGTTTGGATGGCCTAAGCGCCCAGGAGCCCAAGGCCCTTCACGGCTCTGTCTCCCGCCTATTTCCCCCTGCTACCTGAGATCAGAGCGCAGGCAGCTTCAAGGTAAGTTGCCTGTCAAAGTGCTCGCGAGATCAGAGACAGATGTAATACATGTAACATATTTACATTTAGTACATGTTACATGGTTCTTTACCCATATTTGTTTTTACGTTGCATCTTCCTGAAGCTCAGATGATTTCCATTGTGCTTGAAGGTGGCAGAAGATGGAGAGAACGAGCCAATTTTGACATCGATTCGTCAGCAGTGACAGGGCTGCTTCACCATCAGCTGAGCTGGAGTTTAGCTGATGTGCTGGATCGGGCAGATACGGTTAGGATGCAATGTACCTATGGACATTCCTCAAAGGTACTGCTGGTCCAGGCCTTGGTTTCTGTCTCTTGCCAGCCACCATTTTCAAGAGGCCGCGTGCACAATGCCTCGGACCAGCTTTCAATGAGAAAAAGCTACGCTTGGTCGAACGCTGTGCAGTAAGCAGAATCACATGGACAATTGATATATCTATCTATCGAGCCAGGTAGCTGGCTAATTATCTGTCTATTTGTTCATCTGCCTGTCGATCTGTCTACCTTCCTGTCGATCTATCTACCCACCTTTGTTTCTTTCTGTGCTTATGTCACTTATGTCCTTGTATTGCTTCTGCCGCGACACACGTGCATACCACACACATGTGTGTAAATGCCATTTTACATGAAAAAAGCATTGTTAGGCAGCTCTAATCCTAGATCTTTTTGCCTATACCCTAAACTCCAAAGTCGAACCCTGAGCCCTATACCCTGAACCCTAAACCCCAAACCCTTCGTCCTTGCTACGTACTAGTAGGAGGGAAAAACCCTAAACCCTAAACCCTGAACCCTAAACCCTTGTCCGAGTGTGAGCGCCGAAACCCTAAACCCTCTTCTGGAAGCCATGGACCTCGTGACCACCACCAGTCCTCCAGAGGAGGACTTTCTGAACCGGTTCGGGATCCTTCGGCTCTTGTTAAGGAGTTTATAATTAAGTTACCAGAATAGGGATCTATAGGGGTTCCTTTAAGGGATCTATAAAGGGGTTTAGGGTTTAGGTTAAGGAGTTTATTTAAGTTACCATAATAGGGATCTATAGTAACTAATATGGTTTCCTTATTATGGTAACTTTAAGTTAAATCCCTTAAAGCAAGAGCCCTAAACCCTCCTAGGGCCCTTTAAAGGAACCCTTATTGTACCCTTATAGTAACCCTTTAAAGGAGCCCTTAAAAGTAATTATAGTAGCCTTTGAGCCCAGGATCAGCCTCCCCGCCCTGGTCTCCATCTCTCTGGGTCTTGGCATCTGCGGCTTGCTTTGCCTCTGCGTGCTCTGTCCGATCCTGGCCAGTCCTCGGACCCTGAATATCTTCCGCATGAATGCGCCCGAGTGCGTGGAAGCGAAGAAGAGGAAGCAGATGGACGGCATCTTGAAGATGAAGCGGGAGGTGAATAGTTTGGAAACCCGAGTCCAGGAGCACGCGACCGCGACAGACGATTGGGGCATGTCACACAAGGTGCAAAGCGAAGAGCAGAGAATGCTCGAGCGACAGCTGGATCGCAAGCGAAAGCAGCAAGCCAAGATGGAACGAGCTGCCGAATCAGGTGAACAGAAGCAAGTCAACAAAGAAGAGCAGGTGCAAAGGGAACGAGCAGACGACGAGCGATATCGTCGCATGAAGGAGGCCTACCGGCCCAACACCATCGCAGTGGACGGCATGGTGCTGCGAGCGCCGGAGTCAGTGCTCCTCGAGCTGGGTTTCGAGCCGGAAGCACTGGAGGCTTTCTCCATGCCAGGCTTTTCCAGCATGGACGCTGACGGAAAACTTGAGAATGAGGGCGAGGAGGAGGAGGAGGCTGTGAAAAATGAGGATGAGACTGGTCCTCTGCCGATTCCGGATGATGCTGCGTCAGAAGAAGCTTTAGACCTGGCTGCCCTCCAGGAGGCGGCGCGGAACGCCAAGTTCGACGACACGGCGCTGCGCATGCCTCCCGAGCTGGACGAGGCTCCGAGCATCGCCAGGGAGGGCGCCGGCCTCCAGCGCCGAGGGGCCCTGGCCGGTCCCAGGGAGGGCCAGGCCATGGACGTAGAGCTGCTGAAGCGCGCTCAGCGGAAGGCTGCCGGCCTCAAGCTTGGCGCCGAAAGGCACGAAGAAACAGTGGACAAGGGGATCGGACCTGGCGCAGAGCTCTCATCGCCAGACACTTCCTGCAGCCAAGCGGGCAATGTGCAGCTGCTGGACTGGGATGCACTGGACGTGGACGAGGAGGCGCTGAGAAAGGAGAAGATAAGGGAACAGGCCAAGGCCTCCTTGGCGAAGCAGCGGCTCCGAGCCATCACGGAAGGTGACAAGAAGTCCACCACCGCTGCGGCGGAGTCCGAGGACTCGCAGGACGAGGACATCCAGGTGAAGCTGGGGCGAGCTGCTGCACCCATGGCAGAGGGTGCCCTCATGAGCATCTTCAAGAAGGAGCCGGCCAAGCCCGAGGTTCACGCAGCTGGGGATGCCCACGAAACGGCCTCGGGATCGGTGCACGCTGGCATGCCAGTCCGGCCTCGGGGCCTAGGCGCCCCCCGTCGAGACATACGCCGACGCTGAGCAAAGATGGGTTGCCATGGGGCCGCTTCCGCGCGACGAAGCCTCTCTACCGGACTCCGGCGGAGAAGGCAGAGGCCGTCTTCGAGGTGGGAGAACCTGGGGCCGGAGCTCCGAATCCTACGAGCCCCTAGTACCGCGACGGACTCCGGAGCGAAGCAAGTCCTGGTTTTGTGATCGTCGCCTGCCAAGCTTTCGGCAGGACTACACCAATGCCATTCAGGCGTATACAACCGCAGAATCGTCCATCGCTCCGCTTGTACATACGAACATTTGACAGTGTGGACGCCGTGGCAGAGACAGCACAGGTGTGGGTTGTTTGAATGAGTGCTCGGGCTACCACTGCCAAGGTTCCAGAATGCTTCCAGATCTTTTGAAGTTCGCTGGAGTGGCTACAATGACGGTGACCGCAAAAACAAAATCTTTAGTGGAGATTCGGTCTCCTGGGCCCATATCTTCCAGGAGTTGAGTGCAGTGTCAATTTTGATCTGCCAGATGGCGGGCATGCCTGTTGAATATTGGGAGAGTTCATGGTTTAGTTGTCATCCTTTTCAAGGATGCGAAAGCTGGCTCCGCAGTGAAGCTGCTAGGGCTGCTTGCTCCAACTCCGGGCGGGGTGGAAAGCCTGTTGCAAAAAAGGCCTCACATGTTCTATGGATTCTGAGGTTTTTTGCAGATTGGAGGCTCCAGTCTTCCGTGTTGCTTACGTTGTCACATCAGTCGTCGTGCCGGAATCCGCGCCTGCATTGTGCGAGTGTGCGAGTCGAAACCCTGAACCCAAAACCCTCTCTGCCTGCCTGCCTTGCGCGAGCGTGAGCGATGAAAACCCTCTTGGGGTAGTTATAAGCGGGGTTATAAGTCCCCTAAATATGGGTTTTGATTATGGCATCATTGTGGTTACCCTACTGGCATAATTATGGTTACCCTACTTATGACCCCACTTATAACTGCCCATGAACCTCTAAGTAACCCGAAACCCTAACCTATAGTCTGGCAAGTCCGAGCTGCGAGAGCGTAAACCCTATAGATCCCCCTTGAGGAACTCCTTATTATAATAAGGAACCCCTAGACCCTCTGGATGCAAAGGCAGAGCGAGAGAGAGTGAGAGAGAGAGAGAACCCCTAGAGTGCTTCTTGCGACCCAGAAACGGGCTCTCGTTCTTCTACGGCGATGCGGGAAGGGCAACTTTCGCTGAGCCGCCCGAGCTCTTAGGCCGGGCAAAGCTGACGGCGGGTTTTTGACAGGTTAGGTTTAGTATTTATTGCGATTATTCTTATTGTTATTCCTATTGTTATTATTATTTCTAATATTGTTACTATGATTATACATAGGGTTTCAGGGTTTCAGGTGGTGTTTCAGGGTTTAGTTCAGGGTTATTACAATCCCCTGCTCAACTAGGGAAGGGTGGGCTTTCGCGATGAAATAGCCGGTTGCAGGCTTTTGGGCTTGATTAGGCCTTCACGAGTTGAATGCAGTTGTGCAGGGTTTCCGGAGGGTAGAGCCAGAGGTTTGGCAGTTCGTAGAGATGCTTCGGTTTTTGAGCGCGCCAATGGCAGTAACTTGCGTGGATGCTACAGGTAAGATACAGCACATGGTGGGGAGCTGGGCCCCGTTGCCCTGGAAGCAGGTGCACGGCTTGCTCTGACGACCCTCCTTTCAGGAGCATCAGGGCAGGTGGTTTGGCCAATGAGCACATACATACAGACATACATACATAGGACATTCATGCATATTGCCTACCCTGCAGACTAATGCATGCATACCACACGCACGTGCACGCAGACATCCATTTATCCATCCATCCGTCCGTCCATCCCATCAATCCATCCATCCATTTAAGCATGCATGCATGCTTGATGTATGGTAAGCACACACACATACCCAGAGATATGCATACGTAGGAAAACACACACCCGCTCATAATCTCACATGCTTGCATCTACTTACGCATATTTGCAGATAGATACACATGCAAATGCGCACATACATAGGTACATGCATGCATGCATGCATAAGCACGTACATACATGCGTACATACGTACATGCACACCCGTACATGCATGCGTACATACATACATTCAATCATACATACACACATACACGCTTATATATATATATACACACACGCACACACACACACTTCCGTAGATACATACATACACATTCACAAAAAGATGCACGTACACATGCACATGGCCACGCATACATGCCTGCATGCATGCGCACATAGATACATTCATATGCACGCGTACTTAGCACGTAGACGTATATTCACATATGCAGACATACATACACATACATGCAAAAGCTTGGAACATGCATGCACACACACACACACATATATATATATGTACATGTTTATATATATATAATATGTGCACATGTGCACACAGTTACAGACACATGAACATGCACATGCATACGTACGTGCATGCATACATACAGACATACACAAGTATGAACACCAACACAAATACATACGCACATACGTACATACATGCATGCACGCATGTATGTATGCATGCACGCATGCATGCATACGCACATGCATGTATGTAGGTATGAGTATGTCCATGTGTGTGTATGTACGGTCGTATGTATGAACGCGTGTACGTACGTACATATGTGCGAAGTTGCGTATGCATGTATGTACGTCTGTATGCATGTATGTCTACGTACTTTATATGCGCGGTTCATGGGTATGTGACCTGCTTGGGCCCCACTCCACACCCCCTCCAGGTATCACCTCTCTTGCATGAGGTGCTGATATCGTTCTCGCCAACCAGAGCGGTGGCCGAGTACCGCTTCTCGGATGGAAATATATGATTCATCGGACTAGGTAGGTTAGGCCTAGGGGTCAAAAGGGGCTTAAAGGGGTGTTGCATTGTGTTCCAGCTCTCTCCATATAGTGCTGTGTATTGTGAGACTTGTGCAGCACCTCTTTCCTCAACCCTAACCCCTAAACCCTAGCTCAAGACTCGGTGGCCTTCTGGCATCAGGGCGCTCTGTCGGGCGCATGCTGCTGGTGATCCGCTTTTTGGACACAGGCAGAGAAGCTCAGAGTTTTGCGGGGTTGGAGTTATATAGAGTGTCCTGATCTTCCATGAAGCCCTAAACTTCTGCTGCTCGTTCGATGCACTTGTCTCCAGCTGTTGTTTCTGCACCTGGTCCACTTACAACTTCCGCGCTCACTGATTTGGTTTGAGTGTTTGCACACCGGGGTCTTTCATGAAGGTCAATCAACTGAATCTAAACGCTGCCAGCTTTTTGCATGCAGCGACGGCCTTTTTGGAAGGCAAATTGCGACTGGCCACAACTTCTGCGCAAGGCAGGTCCCAGGCCGGAAGATGCTAGTTATAATAACAGTCACAATTGTGATACTAAGAACAATAATAACAATAATATGAATGCTAATTACAATACCCGGATTTGTATTAGTATTAACAGCAGATAGTAACAGTACTTCTTTCGGATGCTCCTGTGAGGGCCTTGGTTGGTAGCACAGCCTTCCACCTTCCACTCGCGCTGCAGATCAGACGACCTGAAATCGAGACCTCTCAGATCAGAAGATTCTAGCGATTTCCCATGTAAGTTTGGCACTCCACGGAAGAATTGGTTACTGTACTAATCTTGTGCAGCAGGCAGTTGATGTTGCCATAAGACGCGCCCGGACGGCCTACAGGCAGGCATGCCTGGTACTCCGACTCTAAGCCCTTTCGAACTTCCGTCGCCCATGCAAACAAAACCCAACGTGATGTGTGGAGGGCCGCCGAGTACAATCGAACACCTTTGAACAAGAGGCTGCATGAAAATATCTTCTAAGTCTTCAGCACACCCCAGCCACAGATTCAGATTCCTGAATGCCGCAACCAAACACTTTGACCGGAGGCCAAACGTCCAACCCCGAAAAATCCAGGCCGCCTGCGGCCTGCTCTTCCGAGAGCTTTGGTCAGACGCATTGGGCAGCTTTCCCGTGCCACGAGGTGACGTTCTTGTTTTCCACAGCTCGTGCTTCCCACGCGCTTCGCTGTGCAAGTTTTGTGCAAGGATGCTGGCTTGAGGATGTGGGTGCCAACGGAGAGACGGGTCAGCAACTCTGGCTTGCAACTGAAAATTGACACTTTACAGACAGTCTTATGGGAGTTTCCGAATGTTAGGGGTACCTTATTTTTGGGGTCCTTACAATAAGGACCCTACTATTTAGGGTGCGATACTAGGGTCCCCTATTTTCGGAAACCCCCTTATAGGTCGTCCACGCATGTCACAAGTTCAACACTGGATGAGGCAAGAGCTCTCCATCTTGTTCGAGCGCTTCTCCGGGCTGCGAAACCGATGTGGCACCAGCTCTTGCACCTACCAGTTCGTCCCTTGCCGTGATCCGTCCGTTGGGCATCTGAACCCTGAACCCTAAAGCCCAAACCTAGGCATGAAGCCTCCTACAGGATTGTGGCGCTCATGTTTACTTCTGGAGGGGCTTCCTTTGTTTCTGTAAAGACGTCCAACTCCAACAGACTTGACTTGACATGTTACTCGTAGGGAGCCACCGACAGTGCAAAGGTTTTGATGTCCCTGTCCGGTACGCTCCCAGACAGCGAAAAATATAGTGCTCTGAAGATTTCCTCTAGCCGCCGATGAGTTGTTTGATGCAAGCTCTTGTTTTTTGAAGCGGTTGGCTCCAAGGAGCTTAGGACAGTGCTGAAGCAACATGTAAAGGCCAGCACAGCTCCCNTGAAGATTTCCTCTAGCCGCCGATGAGTTGTTTGATGCAAGCTCTTGTTTTTTGAAGCGGTTGGCTCCAAGGAGCTTAGGACAGTGCTGAAGCAACATGTAAAGGCCAGCACAGCTCCCAACCGTTAAAAGGCGGAGGCCAGCTGAAATCACAAGCACAGCATGTGACAAGTCTGTGTTGAAAAATTAAGCGAGCGCTTTGCCCATGGACGGTGCATCAACTGCATAAACCCGTTTAACCTGGGCCCCAAATTCGTGAACTACAAGTTCGTACANCACAGCATGTGACAAGTCTGTGTTGAAAAATTAAGCGAGCGCTTTGCCCATGGACGGTGCATCAACTGCATAAACCCGTTTAACCTGGGCCCCAAATTCGTGAACTACAAGTTCGTACAGGTTATGAGCGCCCAAGACGCTGCTGAAGCAGGAACTGGGAATGCTGTGACTGGTGGAGATCTGGAAGCCAGAAGGAGTCCCTCACGAAACGGTTTACCTCACGGTCTTCGAAGAAGGGGAACAATCTTTCCTGGAAGGGATGGGACGTTGCCTTTGGAAAATCCAAATGTTTATGATCCTGCGCCGGGACGTGTAGTTCAGGAAGCAATACCTGGGATAGCTTCGGGTGGAGTCTTTCTGGGACAAATGGAGCCTACTTATGAACCTCAACCGCACTCGAACGCGGACGCTGTAACTCCTGAAGTGAGGACACAAGGCTTGAACACACCTGCACGCCGTGATCAGATAAGGACCCCGACCCCTACAAGCTCGACAGTGAGGGTTCAAGAGTTTTACTCAGCTGAAGAAGGCCATGGACCAGATGGAAGGGAACCTGATGGAGTTCGATGGATGACAAGGTTCACAGAGTTTCTGAGGACTACAGCCTCGCGCGGAGCTCATAGCATGGACCGTGTCTTAGACAACCTGGGACTCACAAATCCCCCGCCTGGACCACAAGATGGGAGAATGTTGAGGGCTGTTACATCCCTTGTTCGGTTCTCACCTCCTGAAGAACTTCCTCAGCCTCGTGAGACTTCAGGACCTCCAGTGCCGACTTCGTGGGCGTCAACGATGCCGCAACCTCCACTGTTCGGGCCTAATCAGGTCGCTCAGATGAGGCAGGCACAAAGGGACTTTCCCCAAATCTACGGCTAGCAGGCAGCTTCGGAAGGTGACAGTGATAGATCATCTCGATTGCAAGCAGAGGTGCAAAGGCANAATCAGGTCGCTCAGATGAGGCAGGCACAAAGGGACTTTCCCCAAATCTACGGCTAGCAGGCAGCTTCGGAAGGTGACAGTGATAGATCATCTCGATTGCAAGCAGAGGTGCAAAGGCAGCTAGATGAATATATTTCACGCCACCAAAGCCAAATGAGTACCCTCATGAGAGAAGTGCAGACGCTGCGTGCGGAAAGGGAAGAATGGAGGGCTAGAGCTACGTACGGAGAACTCGGAGGAAATCCACAAAGCCTATCAGTAGACCCTGGAGTACCTCGAGGGAGTTCGCAGCATCTACCCCCAGGAGATTCTGCTCCGCTACCAGAAGGAATATTAGGAGGTCAAGGATATCCACCAACCCTACCAGTAGACCCGGGAGTACCTCAAGGGAGTTCGCAGCATCTACCCCAGCGTGAACATGCTCCGCTACCAAGAGTCCACGTGAAGCTTCAGGAAGATCCACAAAGCCTATCAGTAGACCCTGGAGTACCTCGAGGGAGTTCGCAGCATCTACTCCATGGTGAACTTCGTGGAAAGGAGAAAGGCTCAGCTACCGTCTCGAAAGGAACCAAAGAGGACACAGCAGTCAGTCGCGAGTCCGAGCAATCGTCGAAGAATGGTCTAGGTCACCAACATGATCCCCAAAGCCTACCAGTAGATCCGGGAGTACCTCGAGGGAGTTCGCAGCATCTACCCCATGGTCATCAACAGATGAATGGCACAGGTGCGGATCCGTCATCTACCTCAGCACAGCAGTGGTTGGGCNGCCTACCAGTAGATCCGGGAGTACCTCGAGGGAGTTCGCAGCATCTACCCCATGGTCATCAACAGATGAATGGCACAGGTGCGGATCCGTCATCTACCTCAGCACAGCAGTGGTTGGGCACAGGTCAGTCTCAGGACGCCATGACGTTGATGGCAGGTGGAGTGGCACAGCTTCAAGCGGCAATGTTAAAGCAGATGAACAGCGATAAGCATGGTGATCGCTCTCCAGAGGCGGTTAAACCAGGTACGCCAATGTTGCCATCGCTACCTCCGGTGCGTCCCTCTTCATCGAGCGTAGACCTGTTGGACTGGCTTGAGCTCATAGAGTCACCTATGTCTGACTTGAGTGACGGAAGCGCGACTTGGTGGAGGCAGGTGAGATCTACCGCGTCTTCTGCCTACGACAAGTGGGTCGTCTCGGGACCCATTGAGCGTCTGGGAATCACCCCGGCGCTAACCTCGGAACTGGAAGAGGGACGTTGGTCGAGAGTGAACTCGCGGGCTTCGAGTATGATACTGGCCTCTTTGGATGAAACTATCCGCTCAGAGTTGGTTTCGAGGAGGATGACGGGTTCAGTGGCCTCAATCGTCTTCCGNCGTTGGTCGAGAGTGAACTCGCGGGCTTCGAGTATGATACTGGCCTCTTTGGATGAAACTATCCGCTCAGAGTTGGTTTCGAGGAGGATGACGGGTTCAGTGGCCTCAATCGTCTTCCGGTTGTTGACCTTGTACCAGCCTGGAGGTGAGGAAGAGAAATTCCGAACTCTGCAGCAGCTGCAAAGTCCGCCAGGAGAGACGGAGCCAATGAAGGCTGTGGAAACTCTCAGGTCATGGAACCGATGGCTACGCAGGTGTAAAGAGCTCAACCTTCAGGTACCAGATCCGAGTTTGCTGGTTAGAGGGCTCAATGTGGTCGTCAAAGGTGTCATGGACAAGCACAACGAAGCTAGCTTCCGAACCAACTTGGTTCGCTGGAACCTGAAGATAGACTCCAATCCAACGACGGACTCCGTCGACAAGTACTACAAGCACCTGATGGGTGAATGTGAAGCCCTCGCGACTGCTATGTCAACTACATCTACCACAACTGTAGTCCCCACGCCTAAAGCCGATCCAAAACTGAGGCCGATACGTGCGGATACCAGAACTACGACCCCGCCTCCGGCGCCAACTTCTCAGCCACCAAGGTCTCCTTCGCAGAACACTTCAGCGTCTGGGGGAGAGGAAGATAAGAGGGGAACTACTCCTTGCAAGTTCTTTGGAAAAACCTACAAAGGCTGCGGAAGGCTGGGAAAGTGTCCGTTCTTGCACTCGTGGGATGGTCTGGAGAAGGAGAAGGCAAGCCGATGCTTAGCATGTGGAGGGAAGCACATGGTGAAGGACTGCCCCAACAAGAAAGCTCAGGGCAACCAAGGAAACCAACGTGGAGCTCCGGAACCAAAAGGACCTCAGGCTACGCCAAAGGCTCCGGCAACCCCATCTACTACAACTGCGGCGGCTACGAAGACGGTGAGGATTGACGAGATACCCGAAATGGAGTCAGTTGAGCCGAGGACTGCAGCGAGTGGAGCTGTGGAGACTTCTACAGCGGATCTACGTGATGTTTTGGCCGATGTGGGCAAAGTTTTCAAGGCGATGTCAGCTACGACTATCAAGAAGATCTCTGTTTCCGAGGCGGTGGACGCGAGTGAGCCGGAACCAGAGACAGTACAAGAAGCTGCAGAGGAGGATCCACTCCCTAAGCTGGCAGCGGCCGAAGCGCGCCCGGAACACGACCAGGCAACAGGCCTACTTGATAGTAGGGCAAGCCATCCAATGAGACCGGCCTCGGAGCAAGAGTACAAAAATGGGGAGCCGGTTCGGGTTACCCTTGCAGGAGAAGACATCAGGGTCCTCAAGCAGAACGCCCAGGGCACGATCTTAGTGAAGGAGGAGGAGCAGTCCCCCATCCAGCCTATTGTGCCCCTAGGGGCGGTCATCGAGAACCTCGGCTACACGTTGCATTGGAGCCCTCGCAACTTGCAGCTGACCCACCTCACCAAGAAGGCCATCAAGGTGAAGATCAGGAATAGATGCCCAGAGGTGGCTGCTTGTGACGCTTTGGGTTTGATAAGAGAGCTGGAGATGAACCAGGTGAGCGAGTTGAACGCTCGAGTGGAGACTCTGAGGGCGAGGCTGGAAGTGATCAAGAAGGAGGAGACAAGAAGCTGGACGGAGCTCATGATGGACTTTGCTACTACAGGGGCAAGATCCNCCCTCCTCAAGGTTCTCCTCACATGTCCTTTCACCAAGGACCTTCCCTCAGATGTCCAGTCGATGCTCCTTCAAGGATTTGAGGCAAACGCCGGAGAGAGATACCTCAAGGCCTTACCTTTGTCAAGAAAGAAAAGAAGAGCACTAATTTCCTCAAGGAGATGGGTGGTTAACTTGGCTTCTGAAGAGGCGACCTCGAGCGACAGCCCCTTCAACGTGATGGCCCTCGCCGGCAAAGTCGTGCTNTCTGAAGAGGCGACCTCGAGCGACAGCCCCTTCAACGTGATGGCCCTCGCCGGCAAAGTCGTGCTTGATGTAAACCTGGCTAGGTCAAGGCTCTGGGACCTCAACCGTGAAGATGGAGTCTACCAGCTCCTGCTATGGGCGGCGGCTACAGGAAGGGTGTCTGATATCATTGCGGTGCCCCCGTGCTCAACATGGCCGAACTCGTTAGCACCTACGAGAGGCCCTGAGTCCTATCCAACGAGATCTACAACAAGCCCGTACGGAATCAAGGAGCTCACGGCATGGCAGCGACAACAAGTGGACGCAGAAACTGCACTCCTTGCAAAGCCAATGTTGTTGTGGGTTTTGGCGCAAATGAGAGGAAATCAAGATGTGGGTTTCCTCTTGGACCTGCCATCCGACTGTGAACGACTACGTCGAGATGACCCACACCGCGCCTCCGTATGGTCAACTGAACTTTGGAAATCTTTCAGGTCGATTGCAGGCATGGGAACAACTTCGTTCTACATGGGAGCGTATGGGCATCGGGCTAAGAGGCCTACAACGATGGCTACAACATACCCAGCTCTTCTACAGATGGACAACAACTATGACTTCCATGATGGATGCGTCCCTCCCTCCTTGCTCAGCTACCAAGAAATGCGAAAATGGCCAACCCTATTCAAGGAACTCGTTGCGGAAGCCATCGGCGACTACCACTCAGCAAGATGGAGCGATGAGGAAGAGTTGGTGAAAGCAGGGATCAAGCTTAGCAAGNCACAAAAGAGCAACGGGAAGCTTGGCAACGGCATCTACTCAACGACCACCAGCCCTATCGCTCGGACTGCTCAGTGTGCATAAATGCCCAGGCCACTGGCTACCAGCATCGACGCCGAAAACATCCCGCAATGTATACTGTGGCTTTCGACTTGGCTGAGGAGTACATGAGCGCCAAAGCACTTTCAGAGCTGGAAAGGGAGCTTTATGTTCCTGATGAACCAGAAGACCAAGCAGGAGATGATCCCATGGCTATGGAACCAGAATTAGTTGAAAAAGAACCCCTTCGGGAGAGGAGGAGGAGGAAAAAGAAGGAGCTCATGACGGTGGAGAAGGCCAACTCCAAGGACCAGAAACTCTGGACGAAGCGGTGGAGGGACTTGAGACACAAGAAGAATCGGCAACCATTTATGTCGCGAGACCTCTGAGAAGGAGAACTACGCAATGTGTCGTGCAGGCGGCAAAGGAGATCGTGCTCCAACTGAAGCAGACGGGGCTACATGTAGGAGTGATCCACACGGACCGTGCCAGGGAGNCGAGACCTCTGAGAAGGAGAACTACGCAATGTGTCGTGCAGGCGGCAAAGGAGATCGTGCTCCAACTGAAGCAGACGGGGCTACATGTAGGAGTGATCCACACGGACCGTGCCAGGGAGTTCAAGGCGAAGCTGTTCAAGGACTGGACGGTTGACACCCAACTGAGACACACAAAGACGGCTGGAGGTGATCCAGCAGGGAATGCCTCGGCTGAGTTGGGGATCAAGTGGGCAAAAGCGAGGGTGCGAGCCCTCCTCACTTCAGCAAAGGCCCCCTCAAAGGAATGGCCAATGGCGATCGCGCATGCTTCAGCAGACCTATGGNCCTCGGCTGAGTTGGGGATCAAGTGGGCAAAAGCGAGGGTGCGAGCCCTCCTCACTTCAGCAAAGGCCCCCTCAAAGGAATGGCCAATGGCGATCGCGCATGCTTCAGCAGACCTATGGCGTTTCCCGACAGCCCTTGGACATCACCTACGGCAACAACGTTTGGAAACGAAGTATGGTTCAGGTCGAAAGCCTACCAAGGAAAGAAAGAGCTGAAGCACGAGGCTGCTGGGATGAGATGGAAGCGTGGTTACTATCGGGGTCCAGCTGTGGATGTGAGCNAAATGCGAAAATGGCCAACCCTATTCAAGGAACTCGTTGCGGAAGCCATCGGCGACTACCACTCAGCAAGATGGAGCGATGAGGAAGAGTTGGTGAAAGCAGGGATCAAGCTTAGCAAGATCACAAAAGAGCAACGGGAAGCTTGGCAACGGCATCTACTCAACGACCACCAGCCCTATCGCTCGGACTGCTCAGTGTGCATAAATGCCCAGGCCACTGGCTACCAGCATCGACGCCGANCACAAAAGAGCAACGGGAAGCTTGGCAACGGCATCTACTCAACGACCACCAGCCCTATCGCTCGGACTGCTCAGTGTGCATAAATGCCCAGGCCACTGGCTACCAGCATCGACGCCGAAGACATCCCGCAATGTATACTGTGGCTTTCGACTTGGCTGGCCCCTTCAAACAAAAGGGAAGGGACATGGAGCATGATGACTACAAGTACATTATGGTTGCAGCCTACAGATGTCCTAAGGAGTACATGAGCGCCAANGACATGGAGCATGATGACTACAAGTACATTATGGTTGCAGCCTACAGATGTCCTAAGGAGTACATGAGCGCCAAAGCACTTTCAGAGCTGGAAAGGGAGCTTTATGTTCCTGATGAACCAGAAGACCAAGCAGGAGATGATCCCATGGCTATGGCACCAGAGTTAGTTGAAAAAGAACCCCCTTCGGGAGAGGAGGAGGAGGAAAAAGAAGGAGCTCATGACGGTGGAGAAGGCCAACCCCAAGGACCAGAAACTCTGGACGAAGCGGTGGAGGGACTTGAGACACAAGAAGAATGGGCAACCATTTATGTCACGAGACCTCTGAGAAGGAGAACTACGCAATGTGTCGTGCAGGCGGCAAAGGAGATCGTGCTCCAACTGAAGCAGACGGGGCTACATGTAGGAGTGATCCACACGGACCGTGCCAGGGAG
>BGNK01000580.1:184102-201952 GCA_003297005.1 Symbiodinium sp. clade A Y106 | reverse complement strand
CCTCGGCTGAGTTGGGGATCAAGTGGGCAAAAGCGAGGGTGCGAGCCCTCCTCACTTCAGCAAAGGCCCCCTCAAAGGAATGGCCAATGGCGATCGCGCATGCTTCAGCAGACCTATGGGCCAAGGCGTTTCCCGACAGCTCTTGGACATCACCTACGGCAACAACGCTTGGAAACGAAGTATGGTTCAGGTCGAAAGCCTACCAAGGAAAGAAAGAGCTGAAGCACGAGGCTGCTGGGATGAGATGGAAGCGTGGTTACTATCGGGGTCCAGCTGTGGATGTGAGCNTTGGAAACGAAGTATGGTTCAGGTCGAAAGCCTACCAAGGAAAGAAAGAGCTGAAGCACGAGGCTGCTGGGATGAGATGGAAGCGTGGTTACTATCGGGGTCCAGCTGTGGATGTGAGCCGAGGCCACCTGATCATGAGAGATGATGGAGGACTCACTGTTGCCAAGAGCGTGAAGTTCAATGTGATAGACCCAACAAGAGATCTGAAAGAACTTCTTCCGCCAGCGATTGCGGATGGTCTTCCAGAGCAGCTTCTTTCTTCTGACGAACCACCTACACGTCAGGAGCTAAAGGAAGAAGTTGAGTTCCGAGCACGCATGCTGAATGAGGCCGAGAACTACGACTTAGACGAGGTTGCGGACTTGTTTACAGTGCTGGAGGCTCTTGGAGACACCGACCAGAGGACAACTAAGAAGACCTCTTTCTCCTCCTGGTATACTGGTTCATTTGTTCATGGAGGCGTCGCTGGGATTAGGAACAACCTGAAGGAGTTTCCCCAAACGACTCACTACCTGACCAAGGTGGCGAAGCACCACTGTGGCGATGTAAGGTTCTCAGCCTTGGGCTTGGCAAAGAACGCGCAGCTCGGCCTCCACAGGGACATCCACAACTACCGCCTGTCGCAGAATTATGTGTTGCCCCTTCGGGAGTTTAAAGAGGGACAACTTTGGGTGCAGAATGAGGAGGAGACCAATCATGAGGGTACTGAAAGAATCCTCCCCAATGGCAAGGTGATCTACGGCAACCTCCTCGAGATGACCAAGGGCAAGGTTGTTGGTTTCTCACCAAGAAGGTGGCATGAAGTTCAGCCATGGACAGGTGAAAGACTGGTTCTTCTGTTGTATACCCCAAGGGCTACAAAGCTTTCGGCTGAAGGAGTGGAAACTCTTCAAAGGGCCGGGTTCAACGTGGATCCAAAGTCATTGGTCAGAGAGGAGGATGACTCTGATGATGAGGAAGACCATCGTGATAAACTTGAAGTTCTACAACCTCAACTAGTGGTCAAGACAATCCGGACCCACGGTGGAGACTGGGTTCAACTTGGATTTGAGGAGATTGAAGACTACGAGATTTTTCCGGGTACCTCATCAGGCCTGGAAGATTACACAGCAATCCCCAAGGCCACCGTCAAGAAAGCCGAAGTCCAATACACTCCGAACATCGAGCAGATCATCAAGGACCATGAGGAAAAAGGGAAGCCACTCGAAGTGACGCACACTGTGAGCCTGAGCGATGTCAAACGGAACATTGAAAAATGGCGACCTTCGGCCTTGAAGGAGTTCACGAACCTCACTAAGTCCAAAAGGGCGTTTACGGTGAGAAAAAGATCGGAGCTACCAGCTGGCTGCAGGATCGTCCCCTGCAAAGGGGTTTATACAGTGAAGCCCGATGAGGGCAACCTCGGCTACCGTCGTAAAACGAGATTTGTGCCTGCGGGAATCATGTTCCCGAAGATGAGACGGAGTGTGACCTGTTTGCTGCCGGTCTGGACGCAACGTCCCTTCGCACCATGCTGGCCTACAATGCAAAGCAATCTTGGCGTCTTGGCACAACGGACATTCGACAGGCGTTTGTGTTGGCGAAGTGGCAGGGACAACCGGTCGCTTTGGAGCCGCCTGGGATAGCCTACGAGCTGGGCCTGGCAAAGCAGGGCGACATGTGGTACGTGGAACAGGCAATCTACGGCCTCAGGGAGTCGCCAGCACTCTGGTCAAAATACAGGGACGAAGAACTACGGTCCGCAAGTTGGAAAGCTATGATTGATGGCAAGGAAGTTTTCCTCAAACTCCAGCAATTGATTTCGGACAACCAGGTCTGGAGGATAATCAGCGAGAACGACCCGAACATCATCTACGGCTACTTGCTGGTGTATATCGACGACCTCCTAATTCACGCAGATGAAGGCGCGATGAACAGCTTCTTTCAATGGGTCGCCTCAAAGTGGGAATGTGATGCCCTCAATGTCCTCGACTATGACCATCCTTTAAGGTTCTTGGGTATGGAGCTACATAGAGTTCCAGGAGGAGTTGAACTATCTCAAGAAGGTTTTATCAACGAGATCCTCAGAGCCCATGATCACAAGGGACAGAGGTCTCAAATCCAAGGACCAAGGGAGACGCTTTTGCTATCTGACGAGGAGGAGAGAGCTTTGATCGATGCCCCCTACGAGCCAGTGGACTTGAAAAGCAAAGCTGTTAAAGAGGCTCAACGGAGAGTTGGAGAAATGCTCTGGTTAACAGGCCGAACGAGACCAGACCTCCAACACACAGTGTCGGTTATGGCGGCGAGAATTACTCGTTGNAAAAGCAAAGCTGTTAAAGAGGCTCAACGGAGAGTTGGAGAAATGCTCTGGTTAACAGGCCGAACGAGACCAGACCTCCAACACACAGTGTCGGTTATGGCGGCGAGAATTACTCGTTGCCCTGAGATGGTCAACAAAGTTGGAAAAAGACTCCTGGACTACCTCAACGAGACGAAACACTACCGCCTCGCGTTCACGCAAGAATCCGATGAAGTGATAAAGGGCCTGGACGTGTTCACTGACAGCTCTTTCGCCCCGAGCGGAGGACGCTCTCAAGGAGCAGCCGTGGCGTTTTATGGATCCAGTCCTCTGACTTGGAGAGCGTCAAGGCAGCAACTGGTGACTTTAAGCACAGCGGAATCCGAGTTGGTTGAGGCCGTCGATGGCACTTTGCTTGGACTTTCAGCCCGTTGTCTACTTTCTGAGTTGGAGAAGAAGGAAGTGCCGTTGACGTTATGGGTCGATAACAAGGCCGCGATAGCCCTACTTACAACCTCTTCGGGATCGTGGAGGACGCGTCACCTACGNAAAAGCAAAGCTGTTAAAGAGGCTCAACGGAGAGTTGGAGAAATGCTCTGGTTAACAGGCCGAACGAGACCAGACCTCCAACACACAGTGTCGGTTATGGCGGCGAGAATTACTCGTTGTCCTGAAATGGTCAACAAAGTTGGAAAAAGACTCCTGGACTACCTCAACGAGACGAAACACTACCGCCTCGCGTTCACGCAAGCAAGAATCCGATGAAGTGATAAAGGGCCTGGACGTGTTCACCGACAGCTCTTTCGCCCCGAGCGGAGGACGCTCTCAAGGAGCAGCCGTGGCGTTTTATGGATCCAGTCCTCTGACTTGGAGAGCGTCAAGGCAGCAACTGGTGACTTTAAGCACCGCGGAATCCGAGTTGGTTGAGGCCGTCGATGGCACCTTGCTTGGACTTTCAGCCCGTTGTCTACTTTCTGAGTTGGAGAAGAAGGAAGTGCCGTTGACGTTATAAGTCGATAACAAGGCCGCGATAGCCCTACTTACAACCTCTTCGGGATCGTGGAGGACGCGTCACCTACGGCTGCGAAGCAACTGGGTCAGGGAAATGTCTAAAAAGGGGGAACTTGATATCAAGTTCTGTTCAGGAGAATTTCAGCGAGCCGATTTGGGAACCAAACCGTTCACTCGAGAGAGACTGAAGCAGCTGGTTGCAATGTGGTCTATCAAGGACCGGAGGGCCGAGGTAGAGGTGAAGACCGTGCGTGTGGTGATGAACCCTACATGGTTGCAAAAGCTACTCCTTCTTTGCCAGGTGTGTGGAACCGTTGCACAAAAAGAGGAAATTCGGACCGAGATCCCATGGGACCTCTATCTCGCAGTGGTTGTATTGGGAGTGGCGATCATTGGACTGTGGGAAGGCTTTAAACATTGTCTTCGAGGACGAGAACCAAGGGTAAAGACGCTACGAGTTCAGGCCAACCAATCCAATGGGAATAAGTTGACGAGAGCTGAACTCAGGAACTTCAACTACTGATGACGCTGGAGCCCGAGGACTTGTCCCCAGACCAAAAGGAGAGGCTGTGCGACCTTAAGGAGAAGTTTGATACGACAATGCCTTTGGGAACATCGCCCCTACCAAGGTTTCCTCTGGATCAAGGAGGACCTCCCCTGCCACTACCACCTGATCCTCCCAGTTCGTCGACTTCCACGTCCTTTTCAGCTGGGAGAAATAAACAGCCAAAGACTAAAATGATGAAGGACCAGGACACCCAGACGGAACCCGAGCCAGCGTTTACTCGGGTGGAACCACCTCCTCTACCACGACGAGAAGTCATCGCAGGCCCGTTCTACCAGGTACCCGGCAGAGATCATCTGCATGTCTTCAGGGAGTGCTGGGGCTTGAGGAATGCTGGGAATGTCCAGAAGGTCACCATGTGTAGATGTTGTATAGAGAACGGCGGCCATCGCAGCTACTAGCAATACTTCTGCCCTGACGGTGGAAGCAAGGAGGAGTGAAGATTTCCTCTAGCCGCCGATGAGTTGTTTGATGCAAGCTCTTGTTTTTTGAAGCGGTTGGCTCCAAGGAGCTTAGGACAGTGCTGAAGCAACATGTAAAGGCCAGCACAGCTCNCACAGCATGTGACAAGTCTGTGTTGAAAAATTAAGCGAGCGCTTTGCCCATGGACGGTGCATCAACTGCATAAACCCGTTTAACCTGGGCCCCAAATTCGTGAACTACAAGTTCGTACATGCTCATATGGTGAGGTCATTCTGGTGGTTCAGGCCGGCGTGTTGGCGGCCTGCATCATGCAGTGCGAACGCATCGTCATTGTGTTGACCAGATGGTAAACCCCCACCAATGTTGATGGTCTCAGCAAAAATCGTTTTGCTTGACGAAGTTGGATAAGTTGGGGAGCTGGAGACACATCGCTGAATTCCCCCGGGTCCGCAAACCATACACCCTTGTGTGTAAAATAAGCCTCAAATCCCCAGGCCGGAGCCAAATGTTGTAAGCTTTAGAAAATATGGCTCCTGGAGGACCCAACACAGATCACACACAGAGTCAGCCATGAGGTGTTGGATGCAGTGGCGGCGAACCTGATCCCACTGGAAGAGGTCTTGGACCTGGATGTAGCTTGCTTCTATGCAGATGGAGGCAGGCCCTAATAGAGCAGCATCTTTCATTTCCACACGTATTGACGACCTGAGACTGACTTGCTGTAGCCACCTGCGCAAACGAGAGAGAGTGGCAGTAAACCGGTGAGCTAAGCGGAACGCAGACAATTTTGGTTGAAACGTGACATCGCGAGCGATTCGGGTTTGGGTCGTAAACCATTTGTTTGGCCCTGGACCTAATCCTTCAGGGGTCACGCTTTTAAGCCGAGCTTTGACTGTAGGGTAGCTGCCACTGCGAAGAAAAGACTTGAAATCGCAACCCCGAACACCACCCTTGGACCAGCTCGATCACTTCAGCCATCAAAGCAGCACATTCGGATCCTGCTTCGAGACCCGGATGCATGTGTGAGAAGGGCTTGGTCCGGCCTTGCTCTGTTTTGCCCCAAGCCAGCAGTAGACTTGCGCGGCCCAAACTCCCTTCGGATTCCGTGCAGTGGGGTTTGAGATGCTCGGGTGTCCCTTACTTGAGGTCCCGCAAGGGTTGATCGTTGCACAAGATAGCGGGTTTGCTTCTGCGCCCTGCGGAGAGGCTGTGCGAAGCGCTACCAGGTGTACGAGCGAGCAAGTAGTCTCGGCTGCATTGGCCACTGCCCGTGTTCTTGCTTGTGAGTGGGATCCACCTTTGTGTGCTGCTTTCGTGAGCAGTTAGATCCAGTTGCCATGTTATCAGATGCGATGATGTTACCCTAAACCCTAGGGGGCAGCTCTCGAGGCGTCGAGCTGCGCGAGGGAGGCACCGTAGCGGCTCCCATCGCTAGCTCTGGGCTCAATTTTGAGCTCCAGTACACAGACAGTGAAGCTGGGTATCGATTTGGGATACATGTTTATTTTCCCTTATTGTTTAACTTAGAGCCCTATTTTTATTTTTATAGATAATCTAGTGGACTGCTGAAATCGACCTAGGAGAGGGTACAGCACCTCGTCGCTGGGGCGGTAAATCTGACACTGAGCCTCTCGGCATCAAACCTTCCTGGCATTGAGCAGGGCAGCTACCTCCGCATGTATCTCCTGCCCATCACACAGTGGAGTTTGCCTATCGGCGCATGCAGCTCCTCTTGTGCCGCTTCTCCGGGCTATGACTGTGGGATCCCTGACTGCTTGGTCGAGCAACTGCTTCCCATGGTCTTCCGGAGCTACCTGGAGCGCTACGTGGTCCTGCGCGTGCAGCTGCCCGCGACTATGGACACTGCCGTCGGCAACATCGTGCACACGCTTTCCATCTTGAGCTTGCCGAGCCTCGCCTGCAGCCGGTCGCAGGGTGGCAGGTGTTCGGGACCGACTTTCGTGGCTATTGATGCACTTGCTGTGTGGCCGCAGCGTGCAGGAATCCGACCACCGATCTGTTTCCTATGCAGCTCCCAGCCCAGCTTACCAACAGTGAGGATGCGGAGCCGCAGTCGCATCGGCTGCAGATCAGCCTGCTCCCCACCTCAAAAACTCTAAGCACGTTCCGTTGAGATGCTGACTTCAACTAATGCCAAGGTACCTTCCAAACATTGGCTATCTCTCCTACCTCTCAGAAGGCAGCTCGCCCACTCTAGCCTTCATGCCGGACGGACTTGTGATGCTGGTGCCTCATGTGCTCAGGAAGCCCATCGTCCCTGGCGCGGATACTGCAAACTGGGCGGGAGGCCGTTTGCTCTCTGTCCATGTGATCGCTGTCCGCCGGATGCTCTTTACAGCTGGGTCTGAGTTTATTTAATTACACAAGCAGCTCTCTCCGTCTCTCTTCTTTTCTTGGTCGATCATGGTACGAGTGGAGAATGAAGTGGCAGTTTGTATCAGTTTGTTTTCTGTCTTGTTTGATCCCGAGCCAGGGCTCGGGACCTCGACCGTTCGTCGGCCAGCGGAACATGCTCTACGCAGCTTTACTGCAAGGGGACCTATCCTGGCATCACTTCGACTAGGCTGGCAGGCTTTCTATTTGCACCCGCACAGACAGGTTCAGATAGGCTTCGGTGCGACTACTGGAGGAGTCACCGCGCTCGAGCTGCACCGCCGCAAAATGGTTTTGCATGTCATTTCCATGTTCACAAGCATATAACGGAGGCAAGCCTGTGCATGAGGTGCAAGGATGTGGTTCCACGACTTGTTGTGAAGGCTCCGCTCGCATCCTGAATGTTGCAGCTTCCGAGGTTGCATCCTCCTGCTGAGTTGGCATGTCAAGTCCTCGACGGGGGCCACGTGCCTCATGAGTTGGACAACAGTGACTGGGTAGCACTTGCCAGGATGGCGATTGTCGGCTTCGGTCGGTTCCGAAGCTGAACGCCGAAGTGACCAGGTACAGCGCTGGTGAGTGAACTGCCGCTGGCTGGGGGCGAGACGGCTCCCTTTGACGATGACGTGCAGCCACTCGCACAGTCACAGCACGTGTGGAGGTATCCCTTGAATTCTTGAGGATCATGACATTCGGCGGGTTCCGAGATCCCTGACATATCACAGTCAGCCGCAGCTGACTGAGTCGCTGACTGCGTGCCCCCTTCGGTCTACCCGGCTGTGGGAAAAGTACAGGCCTTGCACTTTAGGAGTCGTGGAATGGAGATGAATGGAGGCAGTCAGAAGTATTGACGGTGTTCAGTAATGTACAAGCTACGTCGCAACTGGCATCGATGCCCTCATGCTCCTAATGTCTGTCTGACTGCTAGACGGGACTGGGTCGGCCGGTTAGGACCCTATTTCTGCTGGACCGGAACCTGGATGGCTTCCCCGACTTCGTTCGAGGATTCTCGCATGCCAGTTGCAACGATTAGGGTATTATTGGGGTATTATATTTTTAACTGCTTCTGCAGTTTGTCTGGAAGTCCGTGTGCCGACGAGAGGAGAGTTGGGCGCTTCTGGGGAGGGCTCTTGGCTGACGTCTATGGGAATGACACACTGCCTGTACACGTCGCTTGGCGAAAATACTAGAATATACTCGGATATCATGCTATAATGCCACTTTGATGCTACCCCCCCAAAATTCCATAATATTACAGAACAATAAAACGGTAATACTATGCTATTGCTATGCGTCATGTCGCGAAGCCGGCCGGACAGCTTCCCAAGTTTCCTGCAGGACAACCATTGCGACGGTTGGGTTGGGATCAGAGCATATCAGAGGTAGTTAAAACACGTACTGCAAGCTGCCTAGCCTGCTTGATTCAACACCCCAAACCTCGCATCCCTGAACCCCACTACTCTAGTTGAGGATCGTGCGCGAAGCGGAAGCTGACTCCCGTCACCATCCAAACAGACTCGCTAAGTTCTCTGGCGACCACGATTCCAAAAGCGGGAGTTGTCACGACGTATGAGAAGAGCAGGAAAAATCCCTCCAGTGCACACTGAAATTTGCTATTCTGCATGCCAGGGAACCATAGGGGAGCTGCCATGAGCAGAGGTTTGCAGCTGGCCAAAAGATGCATGCCGGGCAGCGCGTCTTCTTCACCCTGCAGACATTGAACCCACTGGAGCCCATGACGCAGTGGCTGGGCAAGTTGTCGGGAGTGCGGCGTTCCGCCTTCGGATCAAGATCACTTCACCTAGTTGCCTGCTTGTCTGCTTGTTCAATGAGCATTGAAAATGTCCTGCATTCATCCCAGAAGCTGGTTGTTATGCAACTCTAAACCCTAAACCCCAAACCCACTTGTGGATGGCCTTGCCAAGGCTCTCTGCCTCTAATCAGTGGGAAGTGCGGCTATCAAGCGCGGGTGAGCAGCTGCCGCCTGGATGTTACTAGAAGACAGCTGCCTCACTCCAGTCTTTGGCGTCGTCACTGCGCAGGGCGCAAGATCTTTGGTTCTTGTTTGCCAGCCAGGTCGAGCACAACATATACCCTCGCCTGGAACTTCAGTGCGTCAGCGGATCCCGGGGAGTCAGACCTTTGGGCAGCTGGGCAAAGGGTTCAGCTCGAAAAACCGGATGCGATTGATCGTGCACTTGTTTGCACATGCTCGCGAGGGCGCGGCTCTTCATCCTTCAGTAGATCCCGCAGCTGAGGTTTCAAATGTTGCTGTGTTGGAGAAGCTGTCTGCGACAATGTGCCCTGGCCGGCTTCCGTGAACACATGTCGCCTTAATGCTTATTTGCGACATGTTGTAAGCAGCACAGCGTCAAACAACCAACTCGGAAGTGGGAATCTGCAGCGAAGCTGTTCTGAGCTGCAGGCAACCAACCGTCTTCACGGTCAGCAGCCAGATCATCCTGAACGTCTTCATATCCTTGGTCCAAGACCTGGGCCCCAGCGGCACCATCGCACCTCGAGTGCATATTTGACGCTACTGCCGGTGTTGAATTCGACCTTGTTTCTGCCTCCGCCAATCTGGTTGAGGTCGCCACGTGCTCGAAGTAGGCCCAAGTAGGTCTTTGTCATTGGAATGGTGTTAGACAGCCGTGCAATGCCTCCCTGTCTTCCCAAGGGTTGCCACGTCTGAAGTCTGAAGAGAATTGCCTTAGGCAGGCCCTGCGTACCGGGTTCAACTGACAAGCTAGATTTCGAAGGCATCCCGGGCTACAGGCACGGCCGTCAACAAGTACTTGAAGGTTCATGGGTAGTTCTAAGTGGGGTTATAAGTAGGGTAACCATAATTATAACCCCTATTAGGGGACTTACAACCCCACTTATAACTACCCATGAACCACCAAGTAGAGTGTTTTTCACCATCTATTTGCCTCTGGCAGTCAGTTCCTTCGGCTCAGGTGATCGATGCGCCCGTGGGCTTCGACTTTACGGGTTGTATCCCCAGTCATTTGAACGAGCTGATCTACAGCACTGAAGGTTTGCCAGGCCAACCCCGGGGCTGATGTTCAGGGGAAGGGGCGCTGAGCGGCTGGCTGCTGGTCCAGGGGAAGTGCTGTGTCTATGATGTCTCCTTACCACCTGGAAGTGACGACTACTACTACTAGCCGGCTACGACCACTGCTATCGCTACTGCTACTGCGGCTGCTATCGCGACTACCACTGTGCTGCTGCCACGGCTACTGCTAACTACTGCAACGGCTTCGGCTACTGCTACGGCTGCAGCAACTGCTACTGCTATTTTCCTCAGTGTGCTCCTTAGTTGCCGTCAGGACGAACCGTGCCGCTGCCCGGCCTTGGGAACTGCAGTGCTGCGCAGACACCCCGGCAGAGAAGTGCAGGTGGCTTCCCGCACTGCAGTGGCTGAGGGCTGTCTCGGAGTTCCAGCATGTTGACTTTGCACATCTGTGAGCCAACAGTAGTAGCAAGAAGGCTATAGCCCGAGCCCTGGCTGTGTGCAGTTCTTTGAAGGTACAAGCCGGAACCGAGCTTTACTGTCGGTCTCTGGGTGGCTTCTCGCGGATCGGAACTACGGCTTCGGCATAACAGTGGTAAATGCAGCCAGCGAGAGCGACGTGGGCTTCTTCATCTGGACATCTTGAGTTGCATGTGGTGCGTGTTGGTGGGTGGCTGCCTTTTCTTTCCACTGAGCCGCCGACATCTGCTTCAGGACGTTGGACTCTGCTGGAACGGCCGTGGAAGGCTCAGAGAGTCCAGTCGCATTCCAAGAGGCGAGCAACAAAGAGTTTTGTGCTTCGAAGCAGTCTGTGGCACACTTCAGCCACCGGATCCTGCCACAGGGCGACGCTTCAAGCTGGCATCTGTACCAGGACCCATGTCGCCTGTAGGTGTCAATGCAATCAAGTTGTATAGTCGCGTGCTTTGAGGATCATGTCATGGCGCCGGTGCTCTTCGTGGAGAATGGCCCCTTGGACCATCACTGCCTCCTTCTTGGGGACCCAAAAAGCACATGAGCATAAGCATTTTATAGGGATATCCCTACCTTATTGGGCTTCATTGTAGGGGGATTTATTGGGATATCCCTATCCTTATTTTTGCTTATGTGCTTTTTGGGGGCCCTACCTTCGCTACACTGCCGCCGTCAGAACCCGTCTCAGGTTACCTGCATCCATTCTCGGTGTTTGGCGTTCCGGAGACTTTGGTGGTCCAGGCAAGAGCCTATAATCCCGTTACCCGGTAGTTCTGCGTGCACGTTGCGTGGGTCCTAAATCCTTTGTGCACAGCCAGTGGCTGGAACTTGACAGATCGGAGCTTAGAGTAGGCTTCCAGGCTAAAGCGTCAAGAGGGTATAGAGTCTAGAGTCCGACGATCTTTGCAGACAGCCTCAAGCCCAAGACCATATGAACTGAATGCCATCCGAAAATAGGGGTACCTTATTTTGGGGTCCTTCTCATAAGGATCCTACTCTGTAGGGTGCTAGATTAGGGTCCCCTATTTTCGGAAGCTCCCATATCGAGACCACAGAATTCCAGGAGTTCCGGGTTTCGAAAAGCCCCCTAAACCCTAAACATCCCTAAACCCTTATTCTTATCCTGCGTAAACCCAAAAAGTCCTGTAAACCCTAATTCTAAACCCCTAATTAAGCCCTAAACCCTATATACCATTATTCCAGGGTTCTTTTTTTTTTTTTTAAAAAATATATATACCCTTATTCCAGGGTTCCGGGTTTCGGGGAGCCCTGGCCCAGGGGTTGCCGGGCTCTGCGTCTTCTTTGCGCCTACTTGGGCCAGGAAACGCGCCTTGCTGTCCACGGCAGGGTAGTCCTAAACCCCAAATTACTAAACCCTAAACCCTAAACCTCTAAACCGTTAATCCATTATACCCTAAACCCTATATGTTCCTTTAAAGGAACCCTTATAGTACCCTTTAAAGGAATCAACCCAGACCCCCTAAACCCAAAAATTTCGGATTCGGTGTTTGAGGTTGAGAGGAGGGAGTTTAATTGCTGAGAGGAGAGCCGACCGTTTCGAAGCCTTTCACCAACATGGCATTCGCTTTTTTTGTGCTCGGAGCACAATGTCTGAGGTGACAGTTCGTAGAACATAACCCGATGTAGCTACTGTTGTTGCTTAGGTCCCCACCATTTTGACAAGATAGCCCAGCAGGTGTTAGCGTGACGAGGTTCAGTTACCAGCTAATTACTGCTGCAAGCCGATGCTCCTGCATTTTTGCAACGTTTCACACGCAACAGGTTCGCTGGAGCACCATGCTTACCGTTTTAGTTAGACGCCAGCCACTAGCACCACCGCCACGCCACAACCATCACCATCACCATCCACATCATCGTCATCCATATTCCTGTCACGATTACTAGGACAATTCGTGGGTGCATTCAGCCAGTACCGCGATAGAAAGCCAGACAGTAGAGGGTAGCATCAATCCAAACCACCCACCAAACAACTTCCGCTCCTGCCTTACCATAGGATAATATAGTCTATTATCGTATGTTATAGTATAAGATAGTCTCTTATAGTGTATTATTATATTATAGCTTATATTCTAGTACCAAGGTGCGCTTCCTACGACCCGGCCTGGAGACGGTACCCTGGCTCTGTGTAGCGAGATGTAGCTGCAGCCTCCGGCTCGTCTGGGTGTTGCCATGACGAAGCCCTCAATCCGTAGCCTTGGCTACCACGGTCGCCGTAAATCCTTAGACCCCAAGAGTTTTCTGAAGACCTGCAGGCGAAGGAGAAAGGCGCTCAACAATTCCTAAAACCATGGCTTAGAGGGCTTTGCTTTGCGAGGAGTCTCTGCTTGGAGTCGTCAGCGCGTCGGACCGGAAGCTTGTATGGGCGCCCTGTCCAAGATCAGAAGCGAGATCGGCGGTCGCAAGCTGGGTGTCATATAGAAGCCTGAGTCTAGTTACTGCTGTGTTGTACCGCAGAACCCTATTCTAATCACCAAGGCCCCTATGCCAAACCGTACTAAACCTTCATAGTAACCCTGACGAACCTTTACGCGAACTCTTCAAGGAAACCTAGTCTAATCATCAAGGCCGCTATGTTAAGTTTAGGGTCGCGGTGCTTCCAAAAGCGCCCAGGAGTCGCTCCAGCTGCAGCCGAACAAAACCTACTCGTTCCAGGCTCGGCGTCGCCAACATTTGCATATCACATGTATACAAGTTTGCGTTTTGAATGTATATTTACCTGTACACGCAATGTACATGTGCATATCTACTTATATCCATATGTACATGTTGTACATATTCATGTTTATATTTGCCTTTATATGGACATGAATCTGCAGCATACTCTTATGCTATTATAGTATATGGCGATATGTGATGGCTCATGACATCCTATCAAATGATATTATTGTAAAGTTAGTATCTGAACGCACGGATCTTTGATCATTATCAGACTTCCCGAACACGTATTGGAGAGCTTAAGAGCTCTATGCCCCTAATTGCAAATCCTAAACTCCACTCAGGCTAAACAGAGAAGAAACAACACGGATTTGAGTTTTCCTGTAAAGTTGGGGGGCAGTCCGGAGACATGCGTGGTGCTTGCTGCGGCTTGCGATGCGAAGGCCAAGACGGCTAAAGCCTAAAGGCAAACGCTAAAATAGATGATCCCAAATAATAGCTAAACCCTCAACCCCTACCCCTAAACTTTAAACCCTAAACGATAGTCATGATAACAAGAATGGCCCTTGGAATAAATTGTAGCAGCCCTTCGCTAGTCCTTCCAGGTCTCCTTCGAGGTCGAACTCCCGGAGCCCTACTTCTCGACCCCAAGCTTCTACCTTGAGCTGAGCCTCGGCTTCGTGCAGAGCCATGAGGTTCACACCTACTTGGAGGTTCCTGGGTAGTTATAAGTGGGGTTGTAAGTAGGTTAGCCATAATTTCAACCCATATCATTCCCGGAAGAGAGGAGCTTCAGGACGGCGTAGCATAGCCGCGGCGCATTCCAAACTTATGTCTAGTTCAAGAGAGGAGAAGGATTTAGTGTCCGCCCTCTCGCTCGAAAACTCTGTGCAGCTACACGCATACACGCATGCATCACATGCATGCACAAGCGCACGCCCACACACACATGTACGTGTATATATATATATATATGTGTATGTGTGTATATCTATACATCTTTATCATATATCTATATCCACAGTTGTATCTTTTTCTACCTAAACCTATGTCTGTATCTATATCTATATCTAGATCTATATCTATATACCTGTATATCTATATCTTCATATCTACATCTCCATCTCTATCTGTACTTGTAGAGAGCCCCGGACTGAGTAGACCATACTTCTGATCGGAGATAGCAGGCAGCAGCAAGCCGACAAGCGAAGGCACCAGACCGAAATAGCGTCGTGATCCTGGCACCCTAAACCCTAAACCCTAAACCCCTAAACCCTAAACCCTAAACCTTTAGGGAAAAAAACCTTTAAAAAGTGCCAGGCTTGATCCTGCGTCCCCAGCTGGCCCCAGTTCCGCCGTCCAGAGCACCTCCTGGTTACTCTTCCCTTTGGTTAGCAGGGAATGGAGGAATGGGGTACAATTATAACTACTATTACTGCCATTCTTCCATTCCCTACTAACCAAAGGTAGGTACTGCAACAACGAGTGTGACTGAGGAATGGGATTGTGGCTTTCGCTTAGGGAAATGGGCTTCATTACAAGGGGGTTTATATGGGATATCCCTATCATTATTTTTGCTTATGTGCTTTTTTGGGCCCTATTACATGAATGCCGGGATAGTGACTCCGCAACCTCAAACCACACATGACGGTAGCAGTGGAGCCACTCCGTATTCGTCTCCTGCTTACGACTAATCTCTTCCCCTACGGTCCATGTGCAGATATACGAGAGTATGCCCAAAGTAGCCCCATTCCATACAAAAGCAATGCCCCCAGAATATAGGGGCCTTGTTAATTAGAATAGGGTTTTGGGGTCCACTATACTATACTTATAATAAAGGAACCCCCCCACAATATTTAGGCCCCTGTGTTACCCCCACGCCCGGAGGAACTTCAATGAGCCACTACCCAGCCGCCTCGGTGTTGCAGCCCTGGTGGCACAGCTGCAGGATGATGGTAGGGCCTTCGTGTTTAGGCTTCAGGGTTTAGAGTGTATTACTAATGTATTGTTGTATGTTATAGTACAATGGTACATTGGAACATTATAGTATGTTGCTAGCAAATTCATAGTACCTTTAGAATATCTTAGTTGTAGAAAAGTTTAGGGTTCGTAATGTTTCGGCTTTCCGAGGTTCAAGGTTGAGGGCTTCTGGGACTTAGGCGGTAGCCGCAGGTAGGGCTTGGAGCTTAGGGTTTAGTTTAGGGTTTAGGGTTTAGGGTTTAGGACGAAGAGCCCAGCTGCAAAAAAGGGTTTAGGACTAGACCGTTCGCTTGGCTTTAAGGTGGGAGTTGTTCCGAAGTAGGGGTCCCCTTCCGGATAAGGGTGTTTGATCGGCGCAGGCACGACACCTTACAACGATCCCCAGGATCGGAGAGTTTGGGGCTTGGAGGGGTGCTTCGGAAAATCTACTATCGGAGCCCCAATTTATAGATGATTAAGATCCTTCGTGGGTTCATAGTTCCGGAATTCTAAGCTCTATACATCCAAAAGCCTATGTTGCGTGTCGGATTCTGAGACTGAGGGTTTAGGAATGCCGTGCTCAGTGCGGCACAGCGATCCGGCGAATGCCTCCAGCGCACTTTGAAGACGATGCCGGTCCTGCCCTGTGCTTTTGGAGGCTGAAGCGCTCCTTTAACGGTTCCTTAACAGGTTCGTTCAAGCATGCTGTAACACTTCTATGAGATCTCTATTTTGAGGAGCTTTGGTCTCAGACGGAAACGTATGATTCGTGGCACAACTGTAGGTACATACAGTAACAATCAGCAACATGAACAACACACGCAGGAGCAAGGGCTGCAAGGTGGATTAATGTTAATATTGCCTAGCGCCATTACCGTTCACACCATTATAGCTCATGCTATTACTTTTGTACTAGACTCTTGCTATTCGCTTGTACTGTCACTTAACACTATTACTATTGATACCATCACTACCAATACTAGTACTATTTCTACTGTCACTTAACACTATTCCTAGTATTATTCTACTTCCGGCATAGCTCCCGAGGCTTTGCCGCCTCTGCGTGCTGTGCTGGCAGCCGGCGTGGAGAGCCCCAGCAGAAATTGCCGGGTGGCAAAACATCATAGTATACTCTTTCAGAGTATAGGCTATACCCTAACATCCAAACCCCAAGCCTGAAACCCTCGCCTGCAGAGTCCGAGTTGCGAGAGTCCAAACCTTAAGCCCTGTCAAGCAGGTCAGAAAAGGGCCGATAAAGAAGAAGCCCCGAAATGATATGTATATATGTATATAAATATACACATACGGCATGCTTGCTAGAAGCTGGAGTCATTCTGTGCGCTTGCGCAGTGGGCAGGCTGTGCTCGAGCTCCTGAGCACTTGCAATCACGTCTCCATAGCTCGTACTGGTTACGTGTGGGATTGTGGGATTTAATTTACCTAAGTGGTACATAGGGTTTTGTCGTGGTTTCTTATTGTTGCGACTCGAATCTATTTAGCCTGGAATGATGTGGCCGACAGAGAGCATGCCACGCTCGGAATGCAAAGGTGCAGCTCACGCTGGCCCGGCGATGCCTCCAACACAATCACTTTCCGCTTCCGTCTGGCCTCCCCTTTGGCCGCCGCTGCTCGCAGTGATCTGTGGAACTTAAGGGTTGATCTTGGCAGATCCAGGTAGCTGCATGTGGGCTCCCGGAAAATAAGGACGGCGCCCTTGTCATCCAGGCAGACGCATTTGGTCTGCGGCTCTTCTGTCCACTGCTGTCGGAGCGAAGTGCGAAGAACAAGAGTCGCGTCAGGTTGACCTAATGCGCCAGTGGCTACGGTAAGATTTGATCAAGCACAGATCAACGTGTCTCAGCCTTGCCTTTGCCTCTTTTGGTTTGTTTTTTCCGCAGGAGCTGCGAGCGCCCGAGCTCGGCTTCGGTGCAACACTGGCACTGCCTTCTGACACTGCTTGCGCCCGTGGCTGCATGTTACGTTGAGTTGATGTGCGTGTCTGGGGGCGGGGGGAGGACTTTCTTGTCGTAGCAAGGGTCCACCAAGCAGGACACCGACTATAAAATGCCATAACAAGGCAGAAGCACAACCAACAAACCAAGCCACCCACCCAGCCAGCCACCCACCCACTCACCCACCTACCCACCCACAAACCAACCAATCAACCAACCCACCGACCAACCAACCCACCGAGCGAGCGAGCGAGCGACCGACTGACCAACCAACAAATACTCACACACACACACACGCACACACACACACACAAACACACACACACACACAACACACACACACACAAACACACACACACACAAACACACACAAACACACACAAACACACACAAACACACACAAACACACACACAGAGACACACACACACAAACACACACGCACACACACACACACACAAACACAGACAAACAAAACACACAGACACACACAAACACACACACACACAAACACACAAACACACACACACACACAAACACACAAACACACAAACACACAAACACACAAACACACAAACACACACACACACACAAACACACACACACACAAACACACACACACACAAAAACACACACACACACACACACACAAAAACACACACACACACACACAAAAACACACACACACACACCCACACGCACACACACACACAGACACAGACACACAGACACACACACACACCCACACCCACACCGACACCCACACCCACACCCACACCCACACCCACACCCACACCCACACCCACACCCACACCC
>BGNK01000580.1:163745-184019 GCA_003297005.1 Symbiodinium sp. clade A Y106 | reverse complement strand
GCAGCTTCGCTGCCGTGCTGCTCTACAATTCATTTGGCTTTAGGCCACCCACACAAACACACACACACAAACACACACACACACACACACAAACAAACACAAACACAAACACAAACACAAACACAAACAAAAACACAAACACAAACACAAACACAAACACAAACACAAACACAAACACAAACCCAAACCCAAACGCAAACGCAAACGCAAACGCAAACGCAAACACAAACACAAACACAAACACAAACACAAACACACACACACACACAAAAACAAACAAACAAACACACACACACACACACACACAAAAACAAACAAACACACACACACACACAAAAACAAACAAACACACACACACACAAAACAAACAAACACACACACACACACACCCACACCCACACCCACACCCACGCACGCACAAAATGTGTGTGTGTGTGTGGGGTGTGCCTGTATACGTCTGCCGACCGACTTTTTTGATCTGCGAACTCATCTGAGGTGAAGCTGGAGCGCTTGGTCTCGGCGGCCTTCCTGCTTGGCGACTCTTGGGCCCAGAAGCCCGAAGTTGTAGCATAGTAATAGTGCAAGCAATGTGCAAGCAGTAGTAATAATAGCGTACAGTTAACAGTAGAAGGCGAGTCCCGGGGATGTCCAAAGCCTCGCAAGATGGGAAATCGCAGGATAGAACCCTACTATAGATCCCTTATAGACCCCTTTAAGGGATCCCTTTAAAGGAACGCTGTTCTAACTATTAAGGCTATTAAGGATCATTTTCTGCTGGGCCGAGGCCTGCTTCCTCGCCAGGGCATCGAAGCCGGTAGCTACGCACTCAGCGGACAAGGTCGGACGACTTGGAGGTTTGGGAGGTTGGGTTTAGGGTTTAGGGTTTAGGGTTATGGCGGTTATTGATGGTTGTGGTACGGCGATGTCGCAGTGAGGGTTGGAGTTCAGCTGCCGGACACTCGAACGAGGACAGGTCTTTGATTCTAGGCCTACGCGCACGGTGTTTGCGGGAGAGGCCCCGTCCATGTAAGCTACATTTGAGCAGGTTCGAACCCGCTCGCTCCGATCGGCTTCGCCGCGGCTCGGCAGCATTTCTGCCATGGGCGGGCGCAGCAGCTTGTGGCATGCACGTGTTGAAAGGTGAACTGGACCATCCGGACCTACGGCAACGTGTCAGGACGGTTTCCGGAGCTTGCAGTGGGGCCCCGAGGTGCTCGCATAAGCTCACCTTCCCTCGCAGGAGAGTTCTGGACTGGAACCGTTCTCGCTGCTCCGGGCCTTGCTAGTGGATGTTTGCTCCGTTCGAAGCTCCCCTTCGCTGCGATGCTGGGGGCATCGTCCTTTGACACGCGGCCGCGGCGCCCGAATCAGGCAGGCACTAGTAGGAGTAGGACCAGGTTTTGCACCCCAGTTCCCTGAACAGAACGCAATACAGACATGTCGCGTATCTTTGTTTCTCGCTTTCTCTGTGCATATATATATATATATTTGATTCTGTATGCGCATAACAGAACCCTGGCTGTGTTGGCCCGGCTCCTGTGCTTCTGAACTTGGCTTCCAAAAGGCTTGAGGGGTTGAAGAAAAAACGACAACTTGATCTGGATGATCTGGAGAGTGCAAAAGTCCAGAACCTAAGGAGGGCACATTTCCCGTGGGCCCTTAAACCTGGACCCTGCCGACCCCACCACCCTGCATGTTGGCTTGTCTTTGCGAAGTAGGAGAGAACACATGCCCAGGATTCAGGGTCTCTGACATCTGGCTTTCCGAGGATCCATCGGGATGCTTTGTCGAAATGCCCAACCAAGAACCATGCAATGCTGCTGTCGAAGAGCCTCTTGCAGTTTTGTGGATATCGGAATCCGAAGTTTGCTGAGTTTCTCGTCCGCGGAGGTGGTCCTGGCGTTCCAGCTGCCCGAGGCCGAGGCAGTGCCCAGCACCACTCTCCGAGTGCGCTTGCCTGTGGGCTACAAGGCTGGGCTCTCTTCGTGTGCCGTTGCTGTACTAACAGCAACTCAGGGACCGGTCAGGTGAATGCTGACTGCCTCGGGGACGTTCTCCCCGCCAACTTACTACCATCGGCTGGCAACTACAGTCTCCCGGCAAAGCAGCAGTTCCTTGCTCCTTTGGTTGCTACCTTGTTGCACGACCTTGTGAGGTGTGGTTGCGCCGATCAGCCGCTGTCTGGGATCCGCGCAAGCGGAGCTTGTCCTGCCCGAGGCAGAGCCAGATCACGGGACCACGGCTCTTCAAAAAAGCGGACGAGTGTGCAGGGTTTCCGAAGTGAGTGTCTGCTTCCCAGGGCCTGTTGCCAGCCACCTATGCCTTCGGCCTCGCCGTTCAGATGCCGGTCTCAAGCGGCGCTGCCGACCACTTCGGCTTTGGATCTTTGGGGTCTGGTTGGTGTCAGACGTATTTGTATGTATGTGTGTGTGTATATATATATGTATGTGTCTAAGCTGTAGATTCTAGATACAGGTATTTGTATCTATCTATCTGTCTATCCACCTATCTATCTGTCCATCTGTCTATCGTCCGTCTATCTCTCTCTCTCTCTCTGTCGCTCTCCCTTTCCATCTCTGTATGTGTATATGTATACACACATACATATGCATACAGGGCACCGGATGTCGTGACTTTGCCCCTCTCGGGGCCCTACAGGTGGCCACGGTCCAAGCAACTTCCAAACTTGGGGGTTTGAGTTAGGGGTTTGGGTTTAGGGTTTGGGCTTTAGGGTTTAGGCTGGATTAAGCCTTGAGCTTGGGGTTTGAGGTTTCGGGGCATTGTCGAGGAATGCGGCGACCCAGCCGGCTATGAATTGGTGGAGCTTGGAACTGGATGTTTATGCTTCGAGTGCGCTTCAAGGGACGCCCGGCAAATTCCATCCAAAAGTTCATGTGACTGTGGTTCAGGGTGATGATGACATGAGAGCAACAAGAGCAGACAGAATGCTTAACAGCATCGGCAGCACAAACTAGGATAATACCAATGACCGATGACCAGGATCACCATGATGACGATGATGCAAACGACAGCAGGTTGTATGCTGTTGATAAGGAGGGATGCTGACGATGCTCGCCATGTTGGTAAAGGTGGAGTACGAAGTGAATGCATCTATCATGAATCCACCATCCCGAACTTGTACTACTGCAGATGCTACTGGTTATTTTTGCTTCCACTTGTTCTGCAGCTTCCGGTCCTCCTCCTCGTCGTACTCCTGATGTAGAAGCGGCACTGAATCACCTTCTTGCCCTCTGTCTTCCTCGCTTTCTTGGTCTTCTGATGTTCGTCGTTACGACGATGCTGCCTGGGACTGGTCCTAAGGTACCCTCTGGCAGAGATTCGGTTCCCGCTCCCGCTCGAGCCCTGCAACACGGCTGCTGGACTCGGCCAGGATGCTCCTGTTGGAGTGTGCTTTGCCGCAGCCTCAGCGCAGTGGGACGCGAATCAAAGGATGGTGGCGACCGCGGTGGTTCGATGATGTGGAGTGCTACTGCTGGTGATGTTGAAGGAGCGAGCGTGGTGACAATGTGGTGTGCTGATGACAAAAAGACATACCATGGTGGAACAAACTTCTACTTCGAGGTTGCTCAGAACGGTCAGTATACAGATACGGGCGGGCATTGGTGCTTCAAAGCTTCATGGTGCTCGTTGAAGACAAACAAATACCCTAAGCCGTTCGTATTCGCTCACCGAGCATCGGAAAGGTCTTGCAGACCCCACTGAGCAACTCCTCCACTCTGCTGCTCACGGCGCCCTACGAACCTCGGCCCCATGGATCTGCGGGTATGCTATGACTATAAGTAGTAGAATCAGTAGATCACGTAGCATAGTGACATAGCAGTATAGTAGAGTTATACTATAACTACTGTATAATACAGCAAAGGTTCGCCAAGGCGCCTGCTCTTTTGAAGTGCAATTATGCGAGCCGCTTGGTCCGAGGATTACAGGCTTGGGAACGTCACACGGCTTCTTGGCACCGCGGATGTGGCAGTGAAAGCCGCTTGATTTGACAGCAGTGGCATTCTTACCAAACCCTAAGCTGCAGACCTCGCCAGGCTTGTCCGAGTGTGAGTGTCAAAACCCTAAACGCTTGAGGGGAAAAAAACCCTAAACCCTAACATCGGGCAGAGGGTGGGCCATGCTTTGCCTTGCTCGCGGAGCCTCGCAGCCATGAGGTCACTGCGACCAGCAATGTGGCAAACATTACCATCGTCGAACCGAGCCTTGTGGCCGGGCTCACGTACTGCGCCTCGTGCACAAACTCTTTGAACCAGAGCGGTTTAGGGTTTAGGTTTCAGGGTTTAGGGTGACCCCACTTCTATTTCAATGCACCAGGTCTGTCCATTTATGTGTTGAACCCGGCTGGAATACCCGCAAGCATGCGAGACTGGCAGCTTAGCGGCACTTGGAGACAAATCGGCACAGCTTTGGCTACAGTTTGAGATTGTGATGAGAGTGCAGAGGTTTTTGGTGTGTGGGAAGTGCACATCGAAGGGTATTTCCGGGAATTCGAGCGAAGCGCACTAGTGGGTGGACTCTGTAGGATGCTGCAATCCTTTGATCCCGACGGTGGCCTGGTGGACGAAGGCTTCGTGGAGGACCTGCGCTAGCGATCCCTGCAGATGTTCTTTGCAAAGGCTGGTCGAAAAGTGCCGCATGCCCTGGTTGCGAAGGAGTACCAGATGTATCCTGCAGCTGCACTGGCAATTGCCGCTATGCCTGCACCAAGTGTGCCAAGGGGCGTGGCAGGGACACCAATGTTTCGGGAGACTCGGGCTCACAAAGTCGAATTCAACAGCCAGTTCTGAAAGAAGCAGGTTCCTCGCCACAATTTCGGGAGCAGGTGCTGCACTGTTTTGAATCTTCGCTCGTTCGAGGGCCGTCCTGCAAGGTCAACATTGACCAGCAGCCTTACAGCGATCGTGCGGTGACGGCACGGGTCGCCGCCAGCTTGCCAGCTCCGGTGCGCTTCGGAGATTCGCTGGTTGTGCAGGCAGCGGTTTAGCAAAGCACTTGCAAACTCGGAGGTTGTAGCAGGATAGCTGTATTGAGATCGTGTGATACATGGGGTTGCTCGAAACTTCTGGAACCACGTGGTCCTGCCCTGTGATCTGGGTCAGTCGGTAGGTTTGCGGATGAAGGGGCAAGCAGTATGAACTCATGCCACGAAACGCATTGTGAGAAGCAAAACCGAGGTGAGCAGCAACACGTAGCAGTCAAAACTCTATGTATACATATACATACATATATATATATATATATATATTTATTTATTATATATTTATGCACACACACACACTCTCTCTCTGTCTCTCTCTCTCTCTCTATATATATATATATATATATATATGAATGAGCCAAAACCGTGCAAACGGGCACTTGGCAGACTCTGAACATTGACCGACAATCGCCGATCCGTCAAATAAGCCCCGGCTCCCCAAACCGGGAAAATCTCAAGCCTATATCACCCATGATACCAAGTACTTTCGTTTCATGCACTTGCAATCGTCATGTGTGCTGGCATCTAGCAAGTCCACTGCTTCACAAAATATCACCCTCAAGTCCAAACCCTTCCGTTTGCTCAAGCCTTATTGGCTGAGCAATCATCCTGACAACTCTAGACCTTAGGCCTCGGAGATGATCGGAGCCTCGAGCCCAAGGATAGCCCTGTCAGCGGCAAGCCGAGGACGTTTTGTGTTGCCCAAGGCACTAAGCCCCGAGCCTGGAAGCGATCCGACGCCCTTCGAAGCCCGGAGCAGCTTGCGAGAATGAGTTGCGTCGGCTGCTGGCAATGGCTCTTCGGGTTCCGGGAGGCCCGTCGTCCCAGGAAGGGGGCACCCTCGGTTGCGGGCGTGCTTTCCGCTCGGCTGAGCGCTGCGGGCTCTGCGGGCTCTGGCGCCTCTGGGCCTGGCCTGGCAGCTGCCGGCGACGGGGACCCCTCGCTCTTCCGGCTGCGATGTGGTCCCGACTATCTCCGCTACGGGGCCAAGGCCACGCCAGGCCCGGCGCTCTACAGCTGTTTCGGTGCAGAGGTCTTGGAGGCACCTTGCCAGCTACGCAGCTGCACAGAAGGCTTGCCCTTGCCTCCGAGGAGGGCCGAGAACCGGCTACTCAGCCTCCCGCACATCATTGTTGTGAATTTTCAGCTTCCCTTTGAAGCCGGTCCTCTGAGAGGGCCTCACCCACCCCAAGATCATGGCTGCAGCGTCGTGCTGGTTTTCAAGCTGAAGGAGTCGGCAGAAGACTGCCCTGCTGCCCGGCTCCTGGCCAGGTTTCTGCAGGAGGAGGGCCATCCTCGGCCCGAAGGATTTTCACAGAGCAGTTGCCTGAAAGTGGTGGGCATCCTTGAAAACTTGGAGGATCTGGGCATACCGTCTGTCCTGAGGCCCATAGTTCGGAAGTTCAATGGCAAGCCCGTCCTGATCGAAAAGGAGAGTGCTCGCTATGGCGACCTCTCCTGCGGCTTTGTAGAGCTCGCCGTCGACGTACGGGGTTTCAATGCCGTGGCACGGAACCTGCTGCGAAGGCTCCGCAGTCGGCTTCCGCAGTCAACGATGCAGCTTGGCCTGCTTGTGCAAGGTGTAGAAGACAAGGAGCTGCCAGAGGGATTCCTCGGTGTGGCACGACTCCAGGGGCTGGATCTCGGCCGCGGCCGCGCAGTTGCGGCTTCCGGCGAAACATGGCCAACACGCTACCTCCAAAGTGAGGACGATAAACTGCCAGTCACGCAGAGCTTTCGGCCTGGAGCCCGATGGCCTGTGCTTGCAGGGCTGCTGCCGCTGCGCTGCTGCTGCCGGCGTGCGAGACGTCCTGAGAATTGATCTGCACCCGCCAGCAAAAAACGGAGCAATGCTTAATTCCTTGCATGGGGTTTCGTCGAGGATTTATGAATGTATGTTTGTCTTGGCAGCTCCTGAATCCCCAGGCGCCCGATGGTTTCCTGCTGCCTGGTTGCCCGGTGAACTGGCTCCGCTTCGTGTCCTCAGCGCCGGAGCCTTCGCCGAGGCCGAATGGAGGATGTAGGGCGTGGCCTTTGGTTCTTTTTTGGTGTTCGGGGTTAGGGGCTTGAGGATTTCAGCATGGGGCAGTAATAGGCTGGATGTGGAAGTGGTTGGGCAATAGATGGGTTTGAGGTTGAAGTTTCTTGGTGTGGGGTTTGAGGTTGGGCGTGGGGCAGTGCACGGTGAAGGGTTGCTGCTTGGGTAATGCAGGGTGGCATGCAATTATGCCCTCTACTCCTTATGGCCATCCGTCCATCCTGTTTTCTGCACGTTCCAGGGCAGCTTGCCCTGGGCAGGTGCGCATGCAACTTCGGTCCTTGATGCCCGGCCGCAGATCAATGCCGAAGCTGAGCTCCATGTTGTCAAGCGTGACAGGCAGGTAGAGGGGTCGCTTGTGACTTCTGTCGGGTGTCACTTGTGACTTCTCTGCCGGTGTCGCTTGTTCCTCAGTTTCTGCCCTTACAAATTGCTGCAGTGTTCTTACTTGCGGATCCTTGGTTACCTTGGCGACCCTTCCCCGCTGAGAACTGGAGGTGCTTTCGTTTGTAGCCCAGCACCGTGCCAGTTGCGCGCACGACGAAAAGCTACTGCAGTTCCGGTTGCAAGAAGCCTCCTGGAGCGGCTCTCTCTGCAGATGGGCGGGGCGGCAGCAAGTCTGAACGACAACGCTACACGGAGCAGGGCTGCAGAGGCAATCATAGACAGTCCACTGCTCAGCATTGTAGAGTGGTAGCTGGTCAGCTAGTCCACGTCGCTGCTTTTCTCAAAAGGCAAGAGACAAGACTGCTGTCACTCCGCCGNAGCATTGTAGAGTGGTAGCTGGTCAGCTAGTCCACGTCGCTGCTTTTCTCAAAAGGCAAGAGACAAGACTGCTGTCACTCCGCCGTGAAGCCGAAGCCTTCAACTTCAAGCCCTAGGCGCATCGTGACAAGACCCAGCGAACACCCTGAAACCCTAAACCGAAGCCCCCTAAACCCTAAACCTCAAAACCCCGTAACCCTAAACTCAAAACCGAAGCACCCTAAACCCTAAACCCTAAGCCTTAAAACCCCTAAACCTCGAGCCGAACCCCCCTCAACCCGAAACCATCCGAAACCTAGCCCAAAAACCCCTAAGCCCTAAACCCTAAAACGGTTTGCCCTGAGCAAACCCTAAACCCTAACCCTCAAAACCCTAAACCCTAATCCCTAAACCCTAAACCAAAAGAAACCCTAACCCCNGCCCTAAACCCTAAAACGGTTTGCCCTGAGCAAACCCTAAACCCTAACCCTCAAAACCCTAAACCCTAATCCCTAAACCCTAAACCAAAAGAAACCCTAACCCCTAAACCCTAAAACCCCCCTTAAACCCCAAACCCTAAACCCTAAAACCATGAACCCCGAGCAAACCCCTAAACCCCCTTGTTCACGAATCCATTAAGGTTGGTCCGAAATTGCCTTGTTCACGAATCCATTAAGGTTGGTCCGAAAGGTTTTGGGCCTTAGGGTTTCGGCTCTAGGGTTTGGGCCTTAGGGTTTCGGCNGTTTGGGCCTAGTGTTTGGGCCTTAGGGTTTGGGCCTTAGGGTTTAATGAAACTTTGTATTTTCTTAATGTTTTGGGATTCTCTGGCTGGGTGGGTATTATTCGAAGTCGAACTTGTAAGCTCGACTAGAAACTGCTCGATCCGGAGCTGCTGAACCCTCAACCCTAAACCCTAAAACCCTTTGCCCTGAGCAAACCCTAAACCCTAACCCCCAAAACCCTAATCCNTCGAACTTGTAAGCTCGACTAGAAACTGCTCGATCCGGAGCTGCTGAACCCTCAACCCTAAACCCTAAAACCCTTTGCCCTGAGCAAACCCTAAACCCTAACCCCCAAAACCCTAATCCGTAAACCCTAAACCAAAAGAAACCCTAACCCCTAAACCCTAAAACCCTGAATCCCGAGCAAGCCCCTAAACCCCAAGCTGAAACCCGTAAACCCTAATCCCCGAACCCTAACCCCCTAAACCCTCAACCCTAAACCCTAAAACCCTTTGCCCTGAGCAAACCCTAAACCCTNTAAACCCTAAACCAAAAGAAACCCTAACCCCTAAACCCTAAAACCCTGAACCCCGAGCAAACCCCTAAACCCCAAGCTGAAACCCTAAACCCTAAACCCTGAACCCTAACCCCTTAAACACCAAACCCTGAAGCCTAAACCCTAAACCCTAAAACCCTTAACCCCTAAACCCTAAAACCCTCAACGCCGAGCAAACCCCTAAACCCCCCAAACCGTAAACCCTAACCCCGAACCCTAACCCCCAAACCTGAAAACCCGAAGCCCCTAAACCTTAAGCCGACGCCCCTTAAACCCTAAACCAAATCCTAAAAAAGCCGAAGCCTTGAGTTCTAAAACCCCAAGCCCTGAACAAACCCTAAACCCTAAAACCCTAATCCCTAAACCCTAAACCAAAAGAAACCCTAACCCCTAAACCCTAAAACCCTGAACCCCGAGCAAACCCCTAAANCTAATCCCTAAACCCTAAACCAAAAGAAACCCTAACCCCTAAACCCTAAAACCCTGAACCCCGAGCAAACCCCTAAACCCCAAGCTGAAACCCTAAACCCTAAACCCTGAACCCTAACCGCTTAAACCCCAAACCCTAAAGCTTAAACCCTAAACCCTAAATGGCTACAGGCTCAAAGACTCAAGACTCAAAGGTCTCTTAGTGTTTCTGACGCTCTCTGGGGTCCTTCGGGGTTCTGACTTTCTTGGCTTGCTTGCGCACATGTCCCAAGCCGAGAAACCGTCTCATTTCCTGCCGGCCGTGGGGCGACACACTGACGTGCTTGAGAAAGAAAGGGAGACTGACCGAGAGAAGAGTGGCCCTAGTTCCCGCGTGAAGGAAAACCCGGCTAAAGATGGTTTCAGTAAGGTAGCTCTTCGGAGGCCCAGCGTTGCCGAGACTCCCGAACTCAAGAGAGCTAAACTTGAAACAGCTGATGCCGAAATGAAGCAAGCTGGTATATCTCTGGGGGATGAGATTCTAGGGACACAGCCAGAGGGTTCCCAGACTAGTTCTGACGCGGAGATCCCGCTTCTCGAGCAAGCCAATTCGCCGTCTTTTGCTACACAGGCAGCCGAGATTCCTGGGTTCCCTGGGCTCTCCAAGACGATCCCGGAACAAATCGACCTGACTGAACAGGATGCAAAACTAGAGGCGGGACTAAAGTCAGAGCAGGATGAACTTGCCGATGCAGTTTCGACGGCGGATGTTGGAGCGGGTCTGCTTAGGCACCTTAATTCAAACCAAGGATCGACAAACCCTGCACTCTTTAATGCATCTTTGCAAGCCCAAAATCACTTAATTGATCCTTTGCAAGTATCTAATTCAGGTCCGAACAGGGCTCCAACACACCTGGCGTCAGCACCTCCTGAGATGCCTGCGTGGCTGCAAGAAATTCACCAGGGCCTCCAAAGCCTCCACATCAAAGCCGATAGACAATACTCTGAAATTCACACAGGGCTCCAGTCCCAAGACGTTCGCATCTCGCATGTAGAAGCAGTCACAGCTGAACACAGTGACCAACACAAGCTCACGGCTGCCAAGCTCAGGTCCATCGAAGATAAGATTAAAGAGCTTGAAGCACTCAAGGATGCAGCACCTAGATCCCCAAGACAATACCCAGGCACTGGCGCACCTCGTTCTCCTCGATCCCCCCGATCTCCTAGGAATAGTCATTTCAGCAACGACCAATATGATGATGCACCTGATATGGACCTAGTAGCAGGAGGATGGGTGGACGCTAGAAGGGATGATGCTATTGAGGAAGTTAAAAACATCCTAAGAGATGTTTCAATGTTGGATCAAGTTGACGAGATCTGGGCACCATACAGTCGAACTAGCTTTGTCAAGATATGCATTGCCTTTGAGAGAGATCTTACGATTGCCATGAAAAGGAAAACACAATCTGCATTCCTTGAAAAACTTAAAGCCAAGAAATATGTCAGCGGGGTTCCAGGGTCTGAGGGCATCAAACTGTGGGTCACACGCAGTAAGTCCCCTGAAGAGCGCAGGATGACCCGAGCCATTGTCCTTTGCAAAGAATTCTACGCTAGACTCCCGAACAAAGACCCCAGCCAGCCGAACCCTTTCTCCCCGGGGATGATTGATATATCGTGGAATGGCAAAGTCTTCATCGGTAAACATCAGCTCCTCGGTTGCGTCCATCGGGATGGAGAACCCGGGGTCAATGACATGCTGCTCACGGATGCCAGGGGCAATCACCTGGAGTGGTATCTGTTCTCTCCGGTGTTCGCGCAATTGACAGGGCGTTCAGAAGAGGATTTGCATGCGGTGTGGGATCAATTCAGGCCTTCTGAAAGGGAGTGACTTCAGAACCCTACCCCAACTAAACCGAAATTGGTTCATTGTGCTTCGTGGAATGTTCAGGGCAAGGGCATCAAAGATACTGAATCAGCTTGGTCAGAGTTAAGCCTCTCAGGCATGGACTTCATAGGAATTCAAGAGCTAGGAGGGCAAAGTGACCTCACTCCACCATGGCAAAACCTCGAAGCAAGTCTTGACGGACTTTGGAATCTCTTTACCTGTAATCCCCCACTTGCTCATAGAGCGGTAGCAGTTGGTATCCCAGCCCGGCTCTTTCCTTTCATTGAGAAAGTTACAACGCTCAGCTGCGGTATTTCCATCATACTCAAGCAGGACTCAATTCGAACCTTTGTAATTAGTGCTCATCTGCCCCACCGCCAACGCAGTGATTGTATTCAAACATGGCAAACCTTCCAGGTCGAATTAGATGCACTGCTCAGCAGACGACGTCTGCATGACACCGTAATTATCTTGCATGACACAAATTATGAATTAGGAAAAGTTGAATTTATGGCAATTCCAAATTCCTCAGATGAACGAGGGTGTCTTGCAAGATCAATTATGCAACAGCACAATCTCACCGCCACGAGACCCTCTGATTATACTTGGAGCAACACTAGGGGGTCTACATCTAAAATCGATTTTATACTTGTCTCTACTCCCATTGAAGAACTTCTACAAGACAAGGTTCATGTTGGTTCGGACTTTCTTCCAGGTTGCGACCATAGGACTGTTTCGGTTGCTTTCAAACAAGCAATTCCCACTAGATCTCACGCTAGCCCTAGAACTACGAGATCCCGTCACAGATGTGGTCAGTGGAAGATCGATGGGACGAAAGCTTTACCGGCCTGCGATGCTTTAGCCGAGCAATTGGAACTAGGAGGCCGAGATTTCAAGATTTCTGACCTTGAGAAAGTAGCACAGCAGGTTTCCTATAGGCCTAAGAGTTACAGGTATAGAGACCCGCCTCACATTCTTAACCTCATCAAACATTGCAAATGCCTTTCAGGAAGGGAAGCTAGGAATCTCGGCAAAGATATCCTTCGACTACGAGCCAAAGCCAAAGCAGAATGGTTGACCAACCTCCTTGATAAAGGGTCCCAAGGTGATTTTCGTGCAGTTGCGTATTTTAAACGTAGGCAGAACGTACTTACCATGCATAATAATTACGTTGCACGTGCAGGCGGAGTTTCAAAAGCTTCACAAGAATTAAAAACCTTTTATCGAATTAAATATACTCCTCCCGAGCTTCCCCCCTCCCCTGACTTTGCTGTCTCTCTCTACCTGCAAAGAGTTGAGTCCTTTCCCAAACCGCCGCTTATTACCGCTTCTGAAATTCTTGATGCTCTTGGAACTACTAAAGCTGGTAAGTCTTGCGGTGAAGACGGGATCTCGTATGAGTTTCTTGCTGTACTTATGCACTCACAACTTGGCCCGCACCTTGTTGATCTTTTTAATTCCATCCTCTTTCAAGTTATTGACCTCCCTCCATCTTGGTTAATTTCTCGTCTCACCTTCCTCCCAAAAATTCCGTCTCCATCCCTCCCCAAACATCTTCGTCCTATTGTTCTCTCTTCGACCCCTGCAAAAATTTTCTCGAAAATCCTTCCTATGCGCCTTCGACCTACCTTCCCACCTGTCTCTGGAAATCAACTTGCATGCATCCCAGGTTCTCAAACCCTTGATGGCTCGACGTGTCTTCAGCATCTTATCCACCTCTCACAAGAATATCGTCTCCCCCTCATCGGCATTAAACTCGATGTCTCTTCAGCTTTCGACCACCTATCACATGACGCTGTCGCCAGTTTCCTTGCACTAGGGGGCGCTAATCTTGAATCACTTACTTTGCTCAAGATTATCACTCTTTCTAAAGTTGCTTTGGGTATCTCTGGTGTTTCGTGGCAACAAAAACTTTTCAGAGGCTTACTTCAAGGCTCTTCATATAGTGCTGAAATCTTCGGTCGCACTCTGGACTACTACCTTGGTTTCCTTCATACACAGTGGTCCATGTCTGAAAACACCTGGATTCAGTCTCATGATGATTCTGGTTCTGTCAAGAAGCTTTTTAATCTACTTTATGCTGATGACATCATCTTGCTTGCTACTTCATACTCTCAAGCAAAAAGATTGCTTGAAGGGGTAATCGATATGCTTGCTGCTATCGGACTTACACTTGCCATTGATAAATGTAAATTTATTGTTTCACCTGGGCTACCTCGTAGACCGCTACGTGTTCGCAGCATCGACGTTTTGCCTGTCCGCTCCTTTACTTTCCTTGGTGTCCTTATGGGCTTTGACATCAACTGTCAAACCATTTTGGCAGCCAGACTATCTTTAGCTAACAACACTTTCTGGGGATACTATAAAATTTTGCGCAGGAGAGGGGCCCCCCTTCGCAAACGTCTGCACCTCCTGAATACATACGTTACTTCGAAATGGCGCTGGATGAGCCCTTGTGTTCGTCCAGTTTCCCCCGTAAGTAACATGCTTTCGGTTATGCACAATACTCTACTGACCTCGCTCTGCGGTCTTACTTCTGATCCCTTTGTTACGGCCACCTCTAACTGGGTCTGTCGTCGTCGTGCCAGTAAAATGTGTGCTCAAGCCCTCGCACACCAGTCCTGGGCAGGTATTCAAGCCCTTGCCTTCATGTCTTATTGGGGCCATGCAGCACGTCTTCGTACCTACCGTTTCGCACCTATTAGCCTAGCTATTCGCATTCGCGACACTTACTGGCTCCACAGGAACTGGAAGACTTCCCGCAGGTGTTTGGGCTTCTGGCCTAATTCATATCGTTTCATTCAACTTGCATGGCAAGACCTCCGAGGCTTGGGTACACCACCCTTTTGGGAGGATGCTGCCCTTGACAAAAAAGTTTGGCGCTGTTTCGTCAACTCTTGGCTAGATGTCAAAAAACTTCAGCCACTGATCTACTACTCCGACTTACCTACTGTTGACCTTCTTGGTCGAAGCCTTCTTCAAATTGGCGAAAAATTCGTTCTCCTTCCTTTTCGTCATGTGTCTATAGAACCTGTATACGAATCCTCTTTTCGCTTTATTCCGGAAGTTTCCATTTCTGATAATGAGGCAGCTGTACAGGTTTGTTCTGATGGTAGTTCCCGTGATTCCAAAGGNCATGTGTCTATAGAACCTGTATACGAATCCTCTTTTCGCTTTATTCCGGAAGTTTCCATTTCTGATAATGAGGCAGCTGTACAGGTTTGTTCTGATGGTAGTTCCCGTGATTCCAAAGGTGCTCTCGCGGTTGCCTTCTCTGCCCCTTATTCTCTCATTGAAAATGCGGTAATTGCACAGGCACTTGTTTATGGCACCTGTACATCCACTCGAGCGGAAATTCGTGCGGCAGTCCAGGCTCTTAAAATGAGTCGTGCAGCACTCCCCTTTCTGTTCGATATACCCATCATTTTCATGACCGACTCCACTCTCGTGCTTCAGATCCTTGACGACGAAATCAATTTTTCTTGTCATCCTCATGATGTTCATGAACTTCATGTCTGGCGAGAGGTCTGTCATAGAGTCACTAAACAACACGTCAGAGGGCATTCAGGTCATCCCCTTAACACAATAGCAGATAGTGCGGCTAAGGCCGCACTCCACTTCCGACATAACAGAACCCTGTACCGAACTTCTGACTTCAAACAGGTTTTCCTTGTCCCTCAACATCAATCACCCCCTCCGTTTCATGCTTGGCTTAGGTAAATAAAAGAATCCCTGAAATATGTTCTTTTTGAAACTCTTTGCCTGCACTTGCAACTGAGATAGGGGGGGGGGCAGGACGGTCTCTAAATTCGCCGCTTACATGTGTAGACAGTCCGCAGCCCTGACAGTTCACCGCGTGTCAAGACCAGCTCCAGACACCATGGAGGCACCGCCGGTCGCTATGTCGGAAAGCATCGCACAGAAGGCGCAGAGCCTGCATGTCCCGGACCTTAGTGAGATCATCGATGCAGGCAGTGTGATCGTGCAAAGCCGTGCGTGGCCCTACACTTGGAGTCTGCCGGTGTTCATGATGCTTCTGGTGTGGCTCCTGTTTCTGTCGTGTCAACAGTTCCGACATAACAGGAAAATGGCCCAGTGCATGCAGATGACCATGCAAGCACTCCAAGATCTGCGCGAGATGGCTGCTCAGGCACCCAGACCGGACACTGTCGCACCCTCAACTGCAGACCTGGACATGTCGTCGCTTGAGAACAGCTTGAAGTGCGTTGATGCAAAATTGCTGCAACTGGAGCAACAAAGCCGCTTCATCCGTGGCTTCGTGGACCAGTTCGACAATGAGCAAACTCTCAAGAAAATTGAGACCCTCATCAAGGAGACCTTTGAACAGGCTAGCATGTCAAGGGAACTGCACAAGCAGTGGACGGACAATGTTCCCCCAAAGATCAAGGATGCCTACGCCCTCTTGAAGGACGTTCACACCTTCACAACACCGCTCAGCCAAATGAACAAGGCCGTAGCAGCTCTGGCACTCGACTGTCAGAAGCAGTTCGCGATGGCAGAGACGGGTCAAGATGGTGTGCTCCGACAGGGAAGAGAGGCATTGCAATACACACAGAACGAGTTCAAGGCCTTGGGAGAAAGAGTAGCAGCGGTTGAGACCACGCTCGAAGCCCTCCGCGCCGACAGCAAGCAGGCCTCCATGGACCTACACGTTGCTCGCGCTAAGCTGGAGCAGAAAGCAGACAACATCCAACAGGAGTTGAACAAGCACGTCGGCTGGTCACACTCCAACATGAGGGGACTCAACGTGGTTATCCCGCAAACTAAGGATATCCAAGATTGCCTCAAGGACCTCACTGGCTATGCGGTTGCCGCTAACAAGCGTGATTCGGAAGATGAGAAATCGGTCCTTCAGATCCTTGAGGCTGCCAACAACACGGAAAACAGATTGGCGCACATGGAAGGCATCATAGGAAGTTTGCAGCAGGGACTGGATGAGGTGGGAGACATTCTGCAGCAGGTTCGGGAAGCTCAGACACTTCTGCAGGATAACTCCCGACAGATCCTCGGGAGAACACCTAAGCTACAGAGACGCAACCCGCCGGACACCCCGACAACGACGCCAAGCACTTCCGCGACCCCGATGCCACCTGCAACGGAACAGGCGTCCCACCCAAATCCGGCTGTCCGAGCACTTGCAGCCTGTTATGCCCAGAGATGCAGCAAACATCTACATGGTGCCGAACCCCAACGTCGGCAATCTGAGTCACGTGCCCACCAGTGAACTGCTGCGCACCCTACTGGCCAGAGGACAATTCTAAATTATCCGATACTTCCCCCTATGTTTTAACCCCTAGGCTTATCTTTCGTTTTTGTTGGGGTCTATTCCTCCTGTTATTGCTTTCGCATTTGTTTGTCCTCTGAAAGCCACACTGCAGCTCAGTAACATATTTTTCAATGCATATTGCTCAACGACGATCGGGCGTCCCAGACCAGGCTCGGACTAGTAAGGTCCCAAAGGTCCTCTGCCTAATTAACGCATGCATGCCAAATTTCTGCATGCACTTTGCTTTTAAATGCCAATATATGAATTAGTCGTTGCAAGCTCTAATTCATTTAATTCTCACAACCAAATGCATTCTAATTCATAATTTTCGCAAACCAAATGCATTTTAATTCATAATTCTTGCATGCTGTCCATAATTTAATTCACTCCTAAACCGGGCCGAAAGATTGTTGAATCCTTTCATGTTTACCACCTACAACGCATGCTGGCCCGAAATTCGTAATTCTTGCATGCTCCCTTTCCAAATAAGATGACAGGGAGTGTCTTCCGATGGGTTTAATTCAGCTTGTTGAGTCCCATTAGCAAGTCTTGCTACACTTTGTACTGTTTGTACTTAGTTTCTTTTGGTCTTTGAACGGGTATAAATACATTGGGAACTCGGCAACACGAGTACAATTCGAGCTACGTTTTTAATTGACTCTAATTCGCGGACTCCTAATTGACGCCCAACATGAGTCCTACCTTTCGTTGAGCTGCTGGAATCCTTCAGGTCTCGGAAAATGACCTCTGCGCTCGTGTACCCCGAACCTAAATCACTTCAGCTGCTGCATCACCGACGACTTTTTGCACGGCGGAGTCTGCCTTGGTTCGCAGGATTCACTTGTAGCTGCACTCATGAAACGAAACCTGGATGAACAGCATCCCCCTGTCGCTGAGCTCACTTGCAGTCGCAAACAAGCACGGGTACCTACCGCGCCAAGTGAATATGGCCTGCAACAAGATCATGTCCACATCCTTGCTGATCGTTTGGGAGTAGATAAACGCGTAGCCCTTGCAGAAACTCTGGCTCACTGTGCTTTACGTAAACAACAGAGAGGAGAGTCCTTGCTTCGAACCGACCTCGTTGAAGCCTGGGATGACCTGCCAGACTTTATCTTGAGTAAGGATGATACCAACAAAGAAGCCCGACTCTTAATCCTTGGACTTAACCCTCGCAAGCCCACCGTCACAACAGTCGCAACGCATTCTCTCCCCAACCTTACCCGCTTAATTAGCACTTATGTCTCTACGCTATGCCCAAATCTCACCTTCACCACCCTCAGTCTTCGCCTGAACGCTGACAAAGGCCCCCATAGAGATTTGGGTAATAGTTCTGATCCTGGCTGCATACAAGTCCTCACCCCCGAAACAGTTGGAGGTAACTTGTGGATTGCTGCCGTGAAGGGAAATGTCTCGCAGTGGGTACATGGTAGTCGGGTGCCGGGTAGAATTGTAGAATGTCACACCATTCCCTTTCAATTCAACAGTAAGCACACCCTGCATGCCACTGAAGCATGGACAGGACCTCGACGACTTGTTTTAACTGCTTGGACAATTATGAGTGCACAAGACATATCCCATACCTGAGCTGAACTACAACGAACTTTTGGCTTCCCGACTGCATCCCTAACCCTTCCTCCGCCCCAACAAGTAACCCTACAACAAGCCTTTGAGGCCGGGGCTCGTGGACAACATGCAGACCCCGTTACAGAACTCGTCATACCTGTTTCGTCATCTGAGTCGTCGTCACAGAACAGCCTTAGCCAGCCGCGCAGGAGCACACAATCATGTCAGGTATGCCAACACGTGACTGATCAGGACTCTGACAGCTTTACTCCGACCTTACAGGACGACGAATAAAGATGGAGAGTGAGTGTGAGAGAACAGATTCTTCTGAGATGCCTGGGTAATTAATTCGTGGTCTGTCGTCACCTGGAAAACCACAAAAAACTTACAAAAAACGTGCCGCACACCGACCAACGCCCTCTGGTGCACTTGCTGAACCTGCCACTCTCACACGTCGTCTCACCGTTACCGCCGCCGACAACCTGCTCCGTGCCTTGCCAGTTCAGGGCCCAATGAACCATACTTTCATAGGCCAGGACTCGCGTTTTGGATTTGGGTTTTTCGGTTTTATGACACTACTTATCACTTTCAGTTTTTCGGAGACATGCAGCTGCATTACAGCCCATGGCCCTCGCGCAACTGACGGACCGCTGCTCTCTGCGACCTTTCAATGCTGCAAGACCTGGAGCTCTGATGCGAGCGCTGTCAACATGTGCGCTTGACTATGTCAGTCTGCCAGACATCCCCACATTTTCCGAAGTGGGTGCAGTGCATGCATGAAACAGGGAAGGCATGCTGGACAAGAGTCACACCTTTGCTGGGGTATGATTACGCTGGCCGCAGACGACTCGACACCTGTTGAGCTGCAAACCTATATGGACCTCCTGTACTGAGGATGGGACGACTGACACAACTCTGGTACACTGGTTCCCACGGAATATTTTGGTGGGCCTTTCTTCAGGAGCAGTCTGTGACTGCAGCTTGCCGCTGTTGTCACAGCCTGCATGGAATTCTGAATTGATTGCTTAATGACCAATCGGACCTGCACATGCATCAGCTTGAAAGCTCGCAAGCGGGAGCTGTGCGAGGTGTTGTGGCACCCCCTCTCACCGGGAGGACGTGTGGAGCATATATAGATGCGGAAGTCAGAAAGCCTTAATCCAATGACGCTGCTTTGCCTACATGGACTCCGAGGAAACTGGTGTTACAGGCCACAAATTCAACTGCATTGAATTCTGGAATTCTGGTATTTATTATCTTTGCCCTGCTTGAGCCCCTCCAGGAGTTGTTGGTGGTCACAAAACTGCAAGGGTCAATTGCATGGAATTTTGGAATTCTGAATTCTGATGATACCTGCATGACGATGGCTGGAGGTTTGAAATCTGCATGGAGCGGTGGTATAATTAGGTGCAACTGCAAACAAGACGCTCTGGAGGTGACGTGGAAGTTCTATTCCCGTGTCGCTGAATTCAATGCCCCGTGATGGTAATTTGGTGCAAGAAAATGATAACACGACTTCAATTAGGTGCACATCCCAGAAAACCGGGTGCTTGAGTTGAACGAGATGTTCACTTGGTGTCTGGTGTGCTGGAGCGGACGTAAAGTCCTGCAAGTGCAAGTGCTTGAGTGTGGCATTGCTTTCTTTGAGCTTTGACGAGGAATTTTTAGTCGCCTTTCTAAGAAATGGGACTTTGGACTGGGATTCGAAAGGAATCCGTACGATATCCTGTTCGCGCTTATAGCCATCAAGTTGCTTGAGTGTGGACATTTGTGGAGACAATGGCTCTACATTCCCAATTCACTTCCTGAAACCTGGAGTGGTAGTCAACTGTTCTTCGAAGTTACCCTGCATTGCGGGCTTTGTCCTTGCTAGGTAGGAGGGAAAAAAACCCTAAACCCTAAAACCCTGAACCCCGAGCAAACCCCTAAACCCCAAGCTGAAACCCTAATCCGTAAACCCTAACCCCGAACCCTAACCCCTAAACCTTAAAACCCGAAGCCCCTAAACCTTAAGCCGACGCCCCCTAAACCCTAAACCAAATCCTAAAAAAGCCGAAGCCTTGAGCTCT
>BGNK01000580.1:122249-163565 GCA_003297005.1 Symbiodinium sp. clade A Y106 | reverse complement strand
TCATGCTTCACCCTAAAGACCCGGAGCAGTTTACAGGGAAAATATTCATGCATTTTTCATCGAAAAGTCGGGCCCGCTGCCCTAAACGGAAACCCTGAAACCGTAAACCCTAAACCCTGCACCCTTCGGCTAGACCCCAATCCCATGACCGTAAACCCTGAACCCTAACCCCAAACCGCGGACCCTTGCGAGAAAGTCCAGGATGCAAGATTGAAAGCCGATCCCAAGCCAGAGAAGTCNTGTTGCAAATTCGCTGGCTAGAGAAGTCAGAGGTGACACCCGACAGAAGTCACAAGCGACCCGCCTCTCGAGAAGTCACAAGTGACACCTGACAGAAGTCACAAGTGACCCGCCTATCTGACAGGCATGCTCAACTATCGACTTGTTTCTTCTTTCCGTCTGTGTCCACATGTGTCCACTAAAGCCTCTCATCGCTGCAAGTAGAAGCGATCGAGGCACTGTGACGCTACCCTTCCTCTCCTCGGGCTGGCAGCTGGGCTGCGTTTTAAAATGCCGCATCTGGCGTTCTGCGGTCTCGCGCGGGCGGCTCGTGACCAAGGCAGATGGAACTCGAGCTCGGTGGCATCGCCTACGCCGCCAGTCGGGAGAGCTGAAGAGAAGTCTTGCGGTGCGGGCGCCTTCCAAGAATGGGCCGCCTCTGTCCAGGAGCTGTCCATCACCATCGCGACGAGGAATCCTATGAGCGCCTGGGCATGGGGTTTAGTAATTTAGGGTTTCAAGATGATTGCAGGTCGTAGTCTCGCTACACCTAGACTTAGACTCGAGTCCCGTAGCGAAAAACGGGTTTAGGGATTTCTACGAAAGAGCCATCAAGCGTCGCTCATCGCAAGTTTTCTCAGGCAACCCACCGCCAGAATTCTCATACTGGCGGCTGACTCACCAGGGCCCAACAGCCACGGAGGCCGGGATTGCCTTTTTGAAGTTTCGCAAGCTTCGAGTGGTAATCTGCTCTGAAGTAATGGCGCATGTTGGAGCATCCCGGTCCTCAAGGATGGATCCGCATCCCCGCTCACAAGGGCAACTGCTGTCGCGCCAGGCGCCTGACCTGAGCTTCCAAGCGCTTCTTTTCAAAGGAAGAAGCAAAAGCAAGAACATGATACTGAAGGGCTCGAGGTTATCAACGGTTAAAGCTGACTCCTTCGGCCGGCACACTCTGCGATTGAGTCTGGAAAGCCTGACGCCCTCCACAGCGAGGCCGCGGAAACAAATGTGCCCCTTTGCTGTGAGGCTGGGTGATTCTGCCGGAGTTGCGGCGCGTCTTCGTGGAACTCGTGGGGTCGAACCAGGCCGCCGGTGGGCATCTTGTGTTTATGCTACTATACTATTACAAAACTATACGATACCACATGATACGATACTAGAGCCAGTCGGGGTATAGCTGCTGCAAGGTAAAACAATTCTTCAGAACTCAGGACAACCTGCATCGGCCTGTCAATTGCCATCGCCACCGTTGTTGCAACTGCGCTTGTCGTCGTAGAGGCAGTGCCGCCATGTCTGTAACTGTTATTCTTGGGGTTTGACTTACACCTGCTGGACTACTCCTAGCTACAAGCATTGCTGCTGGTGCTATTACCAGGCTAGTATACCCCGCGGAGCTGTCAGTCGTGTGCCAGGTGGATGACAAAAATTACTGTTGCTAGTACCAGGTACAAGTGTTGACGGAGCAGCAGCAGCAGCAGCACCAGCGGTAGCAGTGGGAGCAAGAGCAGCAGCGGTAGCAGCGGTAGCAGCACGAGTACTGGTACTGCTGTTTCTACTTTCGGGGTAGCCCTTGCTGAGGCTGCAGGTGCTATCTCTGACCTACGCCTCGCGTGGCGTGGTGGCAGTCGAGTAGTTGTGGAGCGGGACAGCAAGCTTGCAGGGTTCGGGGTAAAGGGATGTTCAGGGTAAACCAATCCGTTGGCCTTTGCAAGCTTCGCGCAGTCCGCGTCGCGGGGATGTGCGATGCGGGCGAAAAGCAGTGAGGAACTCTGAATTGGAAAACCAGCGGTGCAACAGGCCCTAAGCCCTAAACCCTGTGCGCTGAAGCCATGCCTGCCTTGTGCGAGTGTGTGTGACCAAACCCTGTGGGCCAATTTGCCTCGCCTGGATTGTCCGAGTGTGAGCGCCGAAGCCCTGTGGGCCACGACTGATCGCAAGGTTTGTTCCGGAAAGCCCAGCGATTGCGGCGCGGCTGGTCGCAGAATCCCCGCCGGAACCTGGGCCTCTCTAAAGGAACCCTATTCTAATTATTAAGGTTTCTATGTGATAATATTAGTACCCTTATAGGTCCCTCAGCAGCTTCCTCGGTCCAGTCACCGGAGAAAAGAGTGCATCTCGATCAGTGGCTGAAGGAAAGCGCACAATTCGAGATTGCCAGCAGGCACCCCCCCCTTGGTCACCTGAGGATGTCTCATTCGATGGTGCAGAGGCGCCGCTCAGAAAGCTTTGAAGCCAAAAAATCACCAGATTTTTGCGGCTGACCTAGATAGATGAAAGCACATTTCTGATTTTGAATCGTCTTGGTTTATGCAATCATATGCATAATATATATATAGATATAGATATATATATATATATATTCACTTCATTTTTTATTTGCATGCGCACGCACACACACAGAGACGCGCACATGTGCATGCACTGACATGCTCGTGTACATGCACAGCCACGGACACATATTCATGTACGTATACATGTACGTCTACATATACATGCACATATACATATACATATACATTTAATTACGTATACATATACATACACCTACACCTACACCTACATCTACATATATGTATACCTATACATATATACATTGTCATACACATGTACATATACATGCACATATACATATACATGTACGTTTACATATACATCTACATATACATATACGTATACAGTTACGTCTACGTATACATACACCTACACCCACACCTACACATACGTATACCTATACATGTACACACATATAATATATATATATATACATACACCTATATATATTTTTTTTATTTGTATATATATATATATAGACACACATAGGTATATACATGTACCTGTACATACACATACACATACACATACACATATACATATGCATATACAAATATATGTATATACATATATATAAATATGTATATATATATATATATACAGATATGAATGTGTAACCAGCCAGCCAGCCCCAGCTGGCTAGCTAGCTACCCACCCCCTACCCAGCTCTTACCCGGTTCACATACTTGCCCAAGCAGCATAGACTATGCGATATGCAGACTATGGTGTTTGTAACCGGCGTTCAGGAGAAGCCTGCTTTAAGGGACCTGTGAGCCTTTCCCTAAACCAGAAACGCCTTGAGAGGAAAAGATGCGATCAAAAAAGAAGCCTAAACCCAAAACCGTACACACTATGTGGAGCCTTGCCTCCTTGACTTGTGCGAGTGTGAGCGTCGAAACCCTACAGAACCCGTGAAGCCGTGCCTGCCTTCGTGCGAGTGTGCGCGTCGAAACCCTGCAATGCCGGCTCGTCCTAGCTTGGTGGGAGGCAACAAAAGCCCGCCCTAGCTCCTTAGAGGAACGCCGAAAAAAGCCCAAGCAGGTAAGCGTTAAACCTGAAACCTTTAAGAAGGGCTCCTTTAAGGGATCCTTTAAAGGGCTCCTTTAAGGGGATCACTGAAGGGCTCCTTTAAGGGACCTCTGAGAATATTCTTCGGGACAGGTGCGCGCTCCGGCCTCAAAAGGCCTGGGGACGGCTGGCCCCGCAGCTCGCCACGCATTCTGGGATCTCTTTGGGGAGGGGGTTTGGTGTTTCAAGGTTCTGTTTTTTTGTTTTTTTTGAAAGATTTTTTTGGGTTTATTTCAGGGTCTTTTGGGGTTTTTTGGGTTTGGGGTTTGGGGGTTTAGAGGTTTCAGGTTCGGATTCCAGGAATAGGGGCCCAGGGCGATGCTTCAACGAGGGAGGGCAGAGATTTTCAGAAGCAGGTTTAGGGTTTAGGGGCCTGGAGATCATCTGATTGAAGGGATATTCAGCAAGCGCAGGCAGCAACAGCTTCAGTCGGATTAGTTTCAGCAGATGTCGCCGGCGCTGGTTCTTTTGGGCCTCTTCGACTCAGCTCGGTGCCTGTAGTAGGTATGTTCCAGCTATCAGCTCGACTCGGTTCCACCTTCAAAGAGCAAAGCCTCGTCAAAGTCTGTGTCGAAAGGTCCTCGTCCTCAGCGGCTTGGGTCTTGTGGTGGGTGTGGAGGCATCCGTGTTCGTCACATCGGTGCAGCTTGGTCGGGGCGGAGGACGGTTGGGTAAGGGTTTTGGCTACATGAGTGCTTGGTCTTTTCCAAACGCAGCGCAGAATGGTTCTCGAGGTATTTTAGGCTAAATCGCCCCGTGCAGGGTCTGAAGCCCAGGCATAATTCCAAGTCCACGGGACGTGTGTTCAGGATGGTCCTGGAACGAGCTACCAGTAAGTGGCCATTCCACACGAGGCTTGTCCAGTCATGTCCAGACAACGCAAACTAATGGGGGACACATTCGGGGTCGTGACTCCTATCGGGTTTCATTCTTTGCTGAGCGCTTTCAGGTAAGTTTCTTTGTGCTAGAGTCATAGGTTTGGGATGGGGTTTCGCGCTGCACGCCGAGTGCTGTGAAGCCTAGCCGGCCTAGCCTTCACAGGACAGACCGTCTTTACGCTGCAGACCTTCAGCACCCCCACGCTGTCGCTCTTGGCGGACGAGCGCTTGAACTTCCCCGGCTACTTTCAAGCTGGGTGTCTTGCTCCCATTCGGTAGACCCAGGGTCCATCCCTAAACCCTAAACCCTACACCGTCGGTCAGCATGAAGCCGTGCCTGCGACAGCGAGTATGCGAGTCGAAGCCGTCGGTCGGCTCTGGGAGTTCTAAGCGATACATTAAGCTCAGGAACGTCCTGGTGGAGGGAAGCCTCCAGGGCGGGCACGCCTCCTGGCAGACCATGGCCACCCAGCCTCGGCCCTCATAGGATATTTTGACCACTTTTGACTCCCTTGGTCGAAAGTCTCTGGAAGGCAAAAGTACTGAGGTGAGCCCATATTATTCTTAGGGTTCCTTTCTATAACTATAGTATAACATACTCTAAGACCCTATTCGAATTATTAAAGCTGAGGTTAGCTCCTCGAATCCCCTACTGCAGAATCTGCCGCCGCGGGCTCTGGAAGTGGCGGTGGTCGTCCTGCGCCTTGTAACTTGATTGAATTGGCACGTCAGCATGCCGCCGAGGGCCTGTGTTCAGCCTCAACGCATTTCCTGAAAGTGAGCCTTGCAAACCTTCCAGTCAAGCTTGCAATAGCCTCGGTTTCTGACATTCTTTCCTTCGATGGCGGGGAACTGCATTTCAGGTCTTCTCCTTGGCTGTTGTGGTGGGAGACACGCTGATCGTGACCTGCCGCGGCACCGGAGCGCACCCCGTCTCATGAGCTGTTCGACGAGGGATGAAACATAAGCGCCTTCCTGCTCCTCAACCGTTGAACAACAGTCGTACTTGCAGCTACTACGGTAAACATAAATTTTTATCACACTGGTTTTAACATCCATGTCATCCCTCCGAGGTATCGTCTCTTGGTGGATGAGGTGTTGGCCATGCGAGTGCTTGGTGACTTGCCTAGAAATTTGGGAGCCTGCATCCGAGACGTGCTTGGGCAAGGCTTTGTGCTACCCCGCGAAGCAGCATGATTCCAACCCGAACCCTCAACCCTAAACCCCTAAGGCCTTAAAAAAGGCAATAACCCCGAACCCTAAACCTTGTGCTACTGCCTCGTGCGAGTGCGAGCATCGAAAAAACCTTGTGCTCGGTTTGGAGTGGGTCCCAGGCTTCGAAGTTTCTGGGGGTGCGGGACTTCTGCTGCCGCTCCTCGCTGCCAACCGGGGCGACCACGAGATCGTGTTGCAGTTCCTGGGCATGGAAGGCCGGACAGGTTGCTCTGCTATTCTGGGTCGATGAGGGCGCTGCATCATGGTAGGCTTCCTTATGAGACGCGAAAGACATACGAAAGCTTCGAAATTCGTAGCCTACAGGCCTGAACTCGACCCAGATCCAGTCGGCACAGTTCGCAGAGCTCACCTTCCAGGCCAGGTGCAAGTAGATGATGTCGAAGCCAGGCTCTTTGAACCCACCGTACCATAGCAGCTAGCAGTGCATGCGGCAGACCTAGACCTGCGGCTTTCCTCAAGAGTCTCTTAGAACCTTGAATCCGAATTAAACCCGTGGCTTGTCCGAAGCATAATTCAACCCATAGTAGTCAGTTGGCCGAAACTCTAAAGGCCCATGCAATAGATACATACATATATAATCATATATGCATATATATATATAAATATAAATGTAAATATAACTATACATACACATATGTATATATATATTTATGTATATATATATATATATATATATATATATGTATCTCTCTCTCTCTCTCTTTCTTTCTATATATACATCTCTCTTTCTCTCTCTCTCTATATATGTATGTGTTTGTCATGCATATAACCTTGGGTCCCATGAGGCCCTCCCAAGCTCCGGGGTGAACACCTGGAAGATTGCGAGCTACAGCCGGGGAGCCGCAACCCGGCCAAGAGCACCAGAGGGGCTCAGAAAGGGCACTTAAGGGCTACTTTAAAGGGTTCTGTAAGGGATCCTTAAAGGGTTCTATAACGGTTCTATAAAGGGTTCTATAAAGGGATCCGTAAAGGGGTCTATAAGGGATCCTTAAAGGGTTCTATAAGGGTTCCTTGAAGGGTTCTATAAGGGCTTTATAATGGTTCCCTGAGCTCTTTTGGGGCTCTATAGGGGTGCCGTAAGGGCTGTATCAGGGCTTTAACAGGGTTCCGTATGGATTCGAGAAGGGCTCTACACGGGGTTTGCAGAATGCTAGAGAAAGTGAAGAACATCGGGGGCTTTTGGGGTCAGCTGGCCACAGCCACAGCAAGTCGGGCAGCAGGCGTTCAGTCGACATCGGTGTGCTGTGCATGGACCAGGTGAGTAACACCAACGATGGCAGCTTTGCCGGCTTTCAGCCCGTGCTCCAGCTCGCCGTGGAGTTGGCACCCGAGCGCTCCCCGCCCAACGCGCTCATTGCGGTGAACCTTCAGGTGCGGATAGGTCTGTCACTTCAGCAATCGCCGCTTCAGAGGTTCTCAGGCACATACCTGCTCCAGGTCTTTCCGGCCAAGTAATCAGGGATGATGCGAGCTTTGTTGAATGTGTGGGAGGGTGATCAGATCAGGTGTCTGCCGACTTGAACCCCGTGGCGACGCAGCTCACACTTGTCGCCCCGCCGGGCTTCTCCTTCCCCACACTTTGCGGAGAGCTCTGCTCCTCGTTTGGGGAGTTCTTCGCGGGGACCAGCCGTCCTGTTGCGAATCTCTTGACCACAGCGGCGCCTTGGACTGAAGGTCCTAATTAAGGTCTGAAAGGTCCCACAGAGCTGTGTTCGTTTTCGAGGTTTCGTGTTTGCCGAGGCCGTGGGCTTATTGGATCAGCAGCTGGTCTTCAACATCCAGACGCCGCTCCGCACGCCGCAGGTCCTCACTTGGCTGGTGCAGGCCTTCGATCCAGCTGGCAACCTCCTGGGCTGGGGGCAGGCAGATGGCTTCAAGGTGACTCCCAGCTGGAAAATAAGAGTTAACAGCACGGGTCTTGTGACACATGTGGCATTCTTTCTGGACAGCAGCCGGCAACCACCCCAAATAGCTGATGCGAGACCTGTGATAGCGAGACCGTCAATGCGAACTTGCGGGACAATGCGCGCATCGGCACCCGACACAAGCAGTAGATGCGATCGATCGACAGAACTTCCAGCCCCGACAAGCCTTCTGTAGGGTCTGAGTGTTCTGATCTCGAGGAATCAGATGCGCGATGCTCAAGTCCTCTACGGCGGTGTACCAGGCCGGATATAGCTTCGACCGTCTCTTTTAAAGGCGTTATGTCGGAGGCAAAGAAGTTGTCGCGGCGCGAGATGGTTTCCTGTAGACAAGCACCTGAGTCGATGCCTGAGTCCGGGTGCCTGTGAAGGCCTCCAGAATGCTCAGCTCGCCTTCGTCTTCACACTGGAGACCCCCTCCTTGGAGGGAACTTTCAGGATCGTGGAGGTCGTCGCTCCATCGGAGATATCGCTGTCCTGACTCTTGGAAGTTATTGGAGCTTCAGACTTGAGGGTGCCTCGTTGCAGGGGTTGTGACAACAAAAGTCCCGTCTGTCGCAAAGACAAACCTGTCTCCTTCAAGTAGTCTCCGGTCTTGACATGTCATTTGTACTCACCTTCCGCACGACCTACGTGCTGCAGGAATTTTGTCGTTGCAGGCGTGGCAGTCAGAGCGGTCTTGTTGCAGAGAGCTGAGAGCGGTAGGATTCTGTTTGCCAAGGCGACCGACTCGAGCATTTAACGCTGCCAGATGCGGTGTGTGCTGAGCAGGCGCCCGCAGCACGAAGCGACGAACGGTAGCCTCTGTCTGTCCCATGCTGAGTTCTTCACCGAGTCAGTGCATAACTTCCCTATAGACTCCTGACCGAACCTGATTGGACCCCCAGCCCAAGAGTCCTGTGCGAATCGGGCTTCGGAATGCGAGAGGCAGATACTATATTATATGATACCAGGTTAGAGCATGTTCGAACATACGTTGAAATATTAAAATAAATGATACGACATGTACGTATGTGTGTATGTGTGTATGTGTGTATGTGTGTAAGTGTGTATGTGTGTATGTGTGTGTATGTGTGTATGCGTGTATGTAGGTATGTATGTATGGATGGACCAATGGATGGATGGATGGAAATGTACATGTACACACATGTTTGTATGTTCATGATAATATATTCCATTCCATTGTTATATGTATATATATATATATTTCTTATTGCAAGACCAAGCTTTGTAAGTTTGGCAGGGCCCCGGCTTTGCGCGACTGGAGTTGGAGGAGTCCTTGCAGCCAGGACCCCCTCTAGCTTTGCGTGGTAGTGTAGGCAGACAACAGGCGAACAGACCCACTCCTGCCACTCCTACCACTCCTGCCACTCCTATCACTCATACCACTACTACTCCTACTCGTCACTACTACTGCTACTACTGCTACCACTGCTACTACTGCTACCAGTGCTACCAGTGCTACTAGTGCTACTAGTGCTACTAGTGCTACTAGTGCTACTAGTGCTACTAGTGCTACTAGTGCTACTAGTGCTACTACTGCTACTACTGCTACTGCTGCTACTACTTTTATTACTGCTACTGCTACTACGACTACTCTTGACAAAGCCAAAAAATTCAGCCGTATCACAGCAGCGAGAACAGCAGTCATGGTACACATAAGAACCATCGTAAAAGCCATCACGGCGACGGCCAAGCAATCTGAACTCTCCTTCGCTCCTGCCAGGAACCTTTTCCTTCACAGTCACGGGCGAGCTTCCAAGCCCCCTTGCTGCAAGCCGAAGGGCCGACAGATGCGAGAGTGCAGAGCTGCCAGAGCAAGACGATGCCATCCTTCCATAGTGCGAGCATGCCACCATGACAAGACAACGACCATGCGATACCCGGTGCTAGCATATGTAGCAGCACATGGCCATCTTATCAAAGTGCCGATTACCTCGCAGTGAAGGCCAGACCCCGCAGCAGAACGTCTTCTCCATTGTCATTCGGCGGTCACCAAGTCGCCTGGCGCCACGTGCTGACATGAAAGCAGTCCTTGCATCCCGAAGCTCCCCTGGTCCTTCCAAGAACATCTGCTTGCAGCTTTTGGCCGGAGGTGAGCACGTGGTGGATGCTGCCTTTGACTTCGTTGGCTGGCAGATCCGAGACGCACCCTGGAGCTAATGAAGATCAACTTTGGGGACTTTCGGGAGATGCTGCGTAGCTCCCAGATGCCATCGGATGCCATCAACTTTTCTCCACATGCCCATGCTGTGCTTTGTTGTCATAAAACGTCCTTGTGGGGTCAACGTGGTTGTTGTTTTGCTTGTTGCATGGTCCTGGCAATCGCACTGTGCAGTTGTCCTCGTTGTTGATGTTGGTGTTCGCATTGAAATTTCGTAGCTGATGCTACATGCAGCCCTGACATATCTGTTGTCGCTGCTTGTTCCGGTAATTGTTCTTGGTGTGACCGCTGCAGTCATCTAGTGGTAGAGGCGATGGTGGTGGAGGTGGTGGTGGTAGTGCCAGTGGTAGTATAGACTGGCAGTAGCAGGAGCCGCAGCAGCAGGAGGAGGAGTAGTAGTGTTGTGGTGGTGGTCGTCGTCGTGTTCCTCGCCTCCTCGTCCGACATCATGAGCATAATTACCTTCAGCTCGGTATCGTCGCCGTTTCACCGCTTTTTTTTTTTCACTTGCTGCCCTCCCCATCCCCCGCTGCGACGAAGAAAGGTGTCGATCTCCCAGCCAGTCCTGGCGTGGTCTACAGCCAGCTTTCAGGAGAGCCCTGGCATCCTGGGCCAACCCCCCGAAGCTTTCAGCCTTGAAGTTATGTCAGAGGCGCCAGCAACATGCCACGCAGTGTGGTGAGTTCCTCGTTGTCTGCGGATTTTGCGGTCAGCCAACACTCGCCCAAATCATGACCTTGCTCGTGTAAAGAGGTCCCCAGGACGACGTAGGTCGAAGACGAAGGATTCCGAGCGAATTGGTTTGTGGATTGGACGTGCTTGCCCTTGAGCTTCAGCACAAGCACCGAGGATATCCACTGTTACCATGTCCTTCACAGTGCAACTAGCCACCATTGCTCTCCGGGCCATGCTAATTGGCTGCTCGGCGAGATAAAGCTGAGGGCCGCCAGAGCCTGCTTTCGCAGTTTCGGTCGTCGCTTGCACGAGGAATGAACACATGAACCGTTATGCGGACCCACCGACCCGAGAACTTCTGTTCTGTGCGCATCTTTGCAAGGTTTGCCTCCTGGCTTTCAGCACCGCGTCCGAAGTGTGGAGGAGTTCAAGGTCTCAAACCAGCGACCCTTGGGAACAAACATTCGAGAAGCGAGTAGTCGGAAGGTGTGAGCAGGCCCAAGGCAGGTGAGAGGCCGTGGCCCGTCGTGCTCGCCTCGAACTCAAAGCGACTGTCTACACGAATAAAGTGCTCAACGGCAATTTCACAATATACTCTACATAGTATAGCATAAGATTGTATAGTACAATATGATGTAATGTAAAAGCCCATCGCTCAGGATTGCCGCTGCTTAAGGGATCGACGGACTGGCTGGATGTGTCAGTGTTGGACCGTATCCTCATCTCCCTTGAGCCCGAGGACGATGGGCTGCTTATAGGGTTGTGACTGGGAGTGCGGAGGCAGCACTAGTGTGCGAGCCAACTTCGATATGCTTTTGACAGTAAAGTCGATGGTGCCGCAGGATCCTGCAGTGGACGTGGGGACCTACATGTTCTCGTTCCTAGTCTCAATCTTTCAGATCTGCCGCCCGGGCTTCGAGAGAACAGACCACCCAATCGACGATCATTCGATTGTGCAGTCAGGGAACCCCATACGTGCTTTTCTTCGTAGGTGTAAGCCTGCAGTGACTAGGTCTTTGAGGCTCGTGAGGGCGAGCCAGAAGCAGTCGTTATGGAGATTTGGGAGTTGCCGAAAATAGGGGACCCAAATATAGAACCCTAAATAGTAGGATCCTTCTCATAAGGACCCCAAAATAAGGTACCCCTAATTTTCGGAAACTCCCATTTCTTTCTCAGCTTGCGCAGAGGGGCTACTGTGATGGCGGTCAGGTTTCCGGTCGAGATGCCAGCGCTTGCAGAGCTTCCGTCTGTGAACCTTTGGCAGCTGAGCTTCTGCAACAGCCGGTATTGTGCCGCTTGGACTTCAGCCAGTGAGTGTGCTGGTGTGAGAGCATTCACGAGCAGTGCTGGCACGACTTCAACATTAGCCGGGTGTGCACTGATCCTTCAGCACGCCATCTCATGCCATGTTTGTGCAAGGTCCACCCCAAGGACGAGGCGAGCCCACATGCCGACAGAATTGAGCCTGTACTCTGCATGCAGATTCTCAGGAGGACAGAGGCTTGAGTTAAGATCCGCTCCATGGCTAAGCTTTGCCTCTTTACTTGTGACAGGCTGTGCTCGTCTCCTTCCCACTCCCCGGCTTCTTGCCGGGTGATGTCTCTTTGCTGGAGCAGCGCCGCCAGCAGCTCGCGCAGGAGGCATTTCGTAGGTTGTAGGTGTGGGGCAATCTGCAGGAACTGCAGGAACAAGACAGGTCCAAAGATATCGAAACTCTTTGGGCCCTACACCCTCAAACCCTCAAGCCCTACCTCCTGAAGCATGCTGTGGCCTTCAACCAACCTAAACCTAGGCGGTGAGAAAAGAGGGTTCAAAAAAAAAGAAGCATGCTGTCCACCCCTAAAGGCAGCCGGACGTCCCGAGACCGCCTCGGCACGTATGTGCTCCGGCCGCAGCATGCATGGCTGCACGTCCCTTTCTATGGGTGTTTCTGTATAGTACAGTTTAGTAGAGCATAGAATAGCATAGCACAGCATTGGACACTGTAGTATTTTATAGTGCAGTATAGTGCTGTGTAGTATAGTTTTCTGTCTCAGGATGCGCTGGAGCATTCTTGCGGGCGCGCCTGTGCTTCTATGTTCCTAAGAGGGAGCAGAGTCACCAGAATCACAACTGGAACATCGACGACCCCAAGAGCCCCTGGACGGCGGGGGCTGATGTGCGAGGAGAAGTAGGGCTGCAGCGAGCGGCGGCAGAACTGTCATGCGCCGCCCTGGTGCAGCGCTGGCTGCCTGTGGAGATCCACAGCGTCTAGAGCGAGGTCGGGAGTAGGACTCGAGGCTGTGGGAGCTGGAGGTCGCATCCATGGCCTCGCTGCTGGGATTGGAGAAGGGAAGCCCCAGAAAGTCCCTTCCCTGAAGCGCGACAGAGTCTGAGGAGTTGAAGCTATGGCGAGCGCCTCTAGCCAGAAGTGTGAATACATGATTGCCAACACGGTCTCGAAGAGACATGGCAGTTCTTGCACAGGTTTCCACGACTAGGAAGGGACCAGGATTCCAAAGAGCTTCCACCCCTGCATGCGACGCGAAAAAGATGCTGTGCCATGCCCTGCGTCGTAGTGGATGTCAGACACAGATCTTATCTGGCAGAGGCAACACAGTCCTCTTTGCGCACGAGAAGGCAAAGCACTGGGCACAGCTGGTTAGAGAATAAGCTGCTTTCTTCCGGTTCTGGGAGCCTTCACTCTGAGAACGTCACAAACAGTGATCCGTTCGAAACAGCCCAGAATCTCAGAATCCTGCTCAATTGCTGGTACAGTGAGCTCTTTGAAAACACTGAAGCAACCTCTCGGGCATGCCATCCCCTAAAGAAGGAGAGCTCTTATAACGGCTGCAGAATTAAGTAATAGCACCCCGTCATAGACAACATATAAGTTTGCCATGATGGACCGGCCCCTATGACATTATTTCTGTGCGTGCTTAAACCCAAACCCCTAAGTCGTAAGTCATTTTGGCTCAAGCATAGAGGACTGCTCGGATTTAGCAGAGGCCGGGCGGTATTTTTGACAATTTCTTGCCTTGTCGGACTGACCTGTCCTACTTGGGGACGGCCGTCGGAAGTGTCCTTCCTGGAGCGATCGAGCCGGAAGGGCCCGAGCTCCACGCGCTTGGATGGTTCATTGCTGGGCAAGACGAACTGTGGCATCGCTGCTTGTTGCAACCATTGCCCTGTCCATATCAATGTGAACGTCGATTTTGCCAAAATTGCTTGCGCTTCAATGGGGGCGGACATCAAAAAACTGGATTGGTCAAAATCCAAGATGCAATGGCTGGGCGAGGCTTTCCAGGCGTCAAGCCTTTGCTCGAGACCCATCGAGAGAATGGCGCTGGATTCTTGCAACTGGGAGAGGTCTTCGGTCTTTTACTGGCCGTGCAATTTTACGGCAGTGCTCAGCTGTACTGGGCTTTGCTGAAGACGTTTGGAGGCAGCCACACTGTCGACCTGGCCGGCTACAACCGGCCGCAGAATAATTAACCAGATAACCGCTCCAGGAGCAGCTGCTTGCTAGTTGGGGTCGCAGCCAGTACTTACATGCGTGCCTTTGGGATGGAGGCTGGAACTGTGCCGTCGAAGAGTGCGACTTCCACAGTGCATTTTATGCATTGCTAAACCCACTCAGGCCAAACTGTTATTTTTGCAACACCATCTCCGCAGGTTCCTACTTCCAGATCTCACAAGAAGAGGCCTCGGTCTTCATAGCCATAACACGGCAAACAAATGTGGTGCTTGGGCTTGGTTTTTGTCCCCGACGATCGGTGTTGTCTTGGAGTGTTTGATTCAATCGGTGCGCCCGTGGGGCGGTACTGTGTGCATCTTCCAAAACCTGCAGTGGACTGTCGAGCAGCCTGGCTGACTGTTTCGACCAACCAGACTCACGCAAGCGCCGATCTTGGCGTGTATTGTGAGCCCCATGGCGGGCGCTGAAGTCGGTGTTGCTTTGACGCTGCTAGACCACGCCTCCTTGCAGCTTTGTGCGGGTGATTCTTGTGAGCTTGTCCCACTCGCACCTGAATGAGACAGAGATGAACATCAGTACCAGTTGGGAGGACAGAGAACTACCTCACCGGATGGATTGTTTACGAGGGATGCAAATGCATCAATCCTGAAGAGTGGGTGACGGTGTCACCTAAAGCCGGTGCTTCGGGGCTTCGATGTGCAGCCTTATGTCAACACGGTTTCCTGTCGACAAGGAGTTATGCGTCCTCTTCCTCCAGTGTAGACGGCGCGTGCATGTGTAGCTGGGCTCTTCCGCAAGAAGATTGTCCAGGCGAGTGCGTAGCATGCCCGCAACTGCCAGCAACGTGGTGCTCCAAGTCCAAGAACATGACCACTGCAGCCATCTACACGTGGGACTCCGACACCGGCAACCTCCAGTTTGCTTGGCGTGCTGCGCAGATTGCTCCTAATCCGAGCAAAAGATGGCACATCAAAATGAGAAACAGGCATTGGCACTGGTCACTCCTTCCGGAACATATTCCGTCATGCGGTTTCCTTGAGTACTTTATCGTAACTCATGCTGTTTCTTGCCCCTATCATATGTGAAATTTTCCTGAGTAGCTTCCGGACTTCTACAGTTTTGAATCTGGCTGTTAGATTCTTGTCTTGGGAGAGAGAAGTCTTTTATTGATATCGTTTTGTTGGTTTAGTTCCGCCGGGCTAGATTTCGCAGTAAGGCTCGGCGTCAAAGTATGCTCACCCTTGATCCAGCGCTTGCAAAGTGGTTCTTTGCTGGCTTGTGCTATGCCCTTGCTTGTTCTTTTGTGTAGTAGTGGCCGACTTGGAGTAGCTGGTACTGTAGTTCGGTAAGTTGTTTTGACGCACACAATGAGACCTCGACTGGCTTGTCCGAGAGTGAGAGCGCGCAAGCCCTATTCTACTTAAGGCCCCCATCGTATTATTTCACTGCGTGCAACAGGCTGACCTCTGGTCTCGGGCCCTCCAGCTCTGGAGATCTTCCGCTTGCCTGGGTGCTCCTGGCCCGGGATTTGAGGTAATGTAGCATTCCTTATTGTAATTAAAGTATAGTATACCCCCAAACCCTATTCAATTATTAAGGCCCCTAGCTATAGGGCTTGGGGGTTTTGGGGTTTAGGGATTGGCATCGGAAGATCAGCCGACTACCCGAGCCCGAATGCAAAAAAGTGCAACAAGGGTTGAGGTGGAGTGCGCGTTTGGGCCGGCTTGCCCCAGGACGAGGGCCGAAATCCTAACTTGCACATCTTTGTTCGTTATTGTATTATCGGGTTGAGGGGCTGGCGGCCTGGGCCAACGAGACGGCCGCTTGGACCGCTGAGTTTTGCATGCTTTGGGGAGCTCCTTGGGTTGAATGGTGCTCTTGTTCGGTTTATGAGCCAGAGGACGTAGAATCGCTGGTGAAGCTTGGTGACGGCCCCTCTGCAACAAGAAGCTGCTGCTCATCCAGCAGTTGATGAAGGGAGCTTTCTAACCCTCGGACGGTTCCAATGTTTCTGTTGCCTTGTGACCCAGTGGATCTGATCCTTCCCAAGCCCAGCCCTGAACCCCAAAGTGGCTGCGGCTCAAGGTGCTGTTCCGAGAGTGACCGTGCCACACGAAAGCAATACCTGACGTGACGCAAATTGAGTTAGTGCAGAAAAATAGCAGGTCTACAGCCTCGTGTATGAATTGAGAACTCACTCAAGCTCATGAGTCGGTTTGGCATGTCAACTCCAGAAGCAAAGCAGCAGGACCTCTGAACACCTTGCGGGAGCCAGGCAGGCTCCGCTTCAGCAGCCATGGGCCGGCGAAGGTCGAAACTTCGGCGTCATCCCAGCCACACGGAGGCAATCTCCACTTCATCCTTGGTGCTGGCGAAAGCGCATTCAGCCGGAGGGTGCGGTTGCGCGCACGAACGAGAGCCCGACCACGAATCGGGGCCTTGAGGAAAATAAATATGACATCCAAAATATGACATCCAGGGGAACGGGAACCTCCCGCACGTGAGCTTCGGTTTTGCAGAAGAGGCGGCAGAAGATCACAAAGGAGTGAAGCACCGCATTAGCACTGGCAGCGACGACGGCAACCACGCAACGGCAGCATCTTCAGCACCAGCACCGAGACCAGCACCTGCCTGCCCGGTGACTATGTCGCTCAGTTGCGGACAGAATCCAACAAGTGTGCCGCCAAGCGGGGAGACTTGAAGACCGAGGTGGCAGCTCCATCTGATGGAAGATCTGACAAGCTCCAACGGTAACGTCTTGCATCAATGGGCTTGCGCTAGTATTTCCTCGCTGAGCAAGCCTCAGCTTCAGATGTGTGCGTCCCTTATGGTCCAGCTGTTGATGGACGCGGACGTAACCGAAGAACCAGTGATCTGGAGGCTGAGGCTGCTGTGCCTGGCTGATGACGACCTCACTCGAACTTACATTGAGGGACAGAAGCTGCTGCGGACTCTCGCGAAGTCCTCCGCAGACCTGCAAGATGTTCTACCTCTCATGCACTGCAGCTGTTGCTCAAGTCTGCAGATCCCTGGCTGACAGTTTGCCGAGGCAAGGTAGGACATGTGTCAAACTCCACCCTTGACCATAGCCTGCGGCCTGCGAATCGAAAGACCTCACCTCGCCGGACCGAGTTGTGCGAGCGCAAACCATCAACGTCGATAGCAAATCCGTAGTCGGCTGCCTGTCATCATGTTGCAATAAATCCGACGACCAGCCAGTGGCCTCATCTGGCGAGTCCATGTGTGAGGGTGTAACCCCTAGACCTGGAACACCTTTTCTGTATGGACAGCCTCGCCCGCTCCACCACGAGTGCCCAAAACCCTGAGCTCTAAACCCAGCCAAAGATAAATGAACAGGATAGGCTTAAAGTGCTTACATGGCAGGCGTCGATGTCGTTGCCTATGGCCATGGCCTCACCTGCTTTTTGCAAATTATGCTGTTGCGAGCGCACAGAGCCAGAGGGATGAACACATAGATGAATAGTTGGGTAGTACAGAGGCGCAGGTATGCACGCACAAACATGCATGCATGGTCCAGCTGAGACTAGAGTATGTGCGTTGGTGATGTGTGTGTGTGTGTGTATTATGTGGCTAAACTCATGATCCTGGATTGCCTTTATAGGACCGGAGATCCGTAAAACCACTCAGAAAGCTAAAAGACATCGTCAACACATCAAAAAGAATAAACTAAGAATCAGATCTAAATCCCAAATCTAAAAACTCAAAAGAAAGCCAAAGGAAAATCAAGCTCTATGTGGTCACTCAAACAAAACTCAAAAGCAAGAAACAAGCTTTGGATGGTCGTTTCAACCAACCCCGAATAAAGACTATTTCCAACCAACACCAAATAAAACTTGAATTCTAAACCGTCATATAAAATCGGACAGCAAATCAGGGTTTAGCCGTCCGTCATCCAAAACAACGAAACCTTCAATCACATTTAAAACACAGGAAAATCAAATTAAACACCGCCTTAGAAATAACAACAACAAATCAGTAGCAAATGGAACATCACCATCAGTTCATGCATCAATAAGTAGCAAGCCCTGAGACTGCCATAGCCTACTGTAATCCATGAACGACCAAAAATGTTCAAGTTTTGCCACCGCGCAACATGGCATAAGACTGAAACAGAAACCTCAAATTTTCATCTGCCCTTTCCTCCCAGGCCTTGCACTGGTACGATATTTGAAAAACCATCAGATTGAGCTCAAGACCAACGGACCGCCAGTAGTTAGGTTAGGTGAGTAGGACACGACACCTTTACCTTGTCACTTGTCGGCATCACTCTGACACAGTTCACGAGTTCAGGAGAGCTACTAGCAACCAACTCCTCCTCGTATGCCTGTTCCCTACACTACCTATGAAACTTGGTGACTTTGGTATCACCGCGCAGAGGGAAGATTGAGACTCAATCGATTTTGCGTGTTTTTGGATCTTTGATTTCTCAACAGGTTGTGCTTATTTTGCACCGAATTGGCAGCCAGTGTATCTTTGCTGTTGAAGCGAATTCTTGATTTTGGAATTTACACCAATTTTCGTGATTTTGGTCTGACTCTGAGGCTCAAGGCCAAAGCCATTCCAAAGCAGGGAGGGGGATGACCATTCGCAGGGGCCGTTCCTAAACCGAAAGGGGGGCGGGAATTGCCAAGTACATGGCAGTAGTATATAGCAAACCAATACCCAGGTACATGACAGTAGTAAGCATAGTGTACAGTGAGTCACATGTACACTATATTATATTCTGGTCCGAACTTCGGCGTGCGATGAGGAAGAGCAGAGTGTGGTAAACACCGCAGTGCTGCACAGGGGTTGTACAGCGAATCACAGAGTGGGGAGCAGGGAATAGCCAGTTGTACGGCAGCAGCAATCCACATATACGCCCCTATCTATCGGTGGCAGCACATCGACCATGGGGAGGCGGGGGTAGTGGGGGATCCGCGTGGGCGCAGTAATTATGTATATGTATATATGTATGTTTATTTAAATGTGAATTCTTTCATTCAGTGATTTTTTCTAACTATATACATACATACATACATATACATACGCACTCACAGACGCACTGAAGTATATACAGTTGCACGTACATGTGCATGTGCAACGAAGCTTGAGTTTGCACGGTGCACAGGCAGCACCATCAGCGCATGTGGCGGCCAAGCCAAGGCCGAGCTTGGCTGTCAAGGGTTGCACTTAAAGGTGCTGGGGTAGGTGTAGGTATGTTGTGTTAGGGTATCTACCGGGTCTTGGTTCATGGAATCATGGATGGGCTTCTTACAGGATTTCTATAAGGCTTCTGGAGGGTTTGAGATGATTTCTCGAGTTTTTGGGGTCACGTGTCGGAACGATGTTTGACATCACATTTTGGGGGTTATTAAGGCGTCAGGGGAATGGGAACGGGATTCGTTAGAGCAGTTAGAGCTAAACGCACGTTATTTGGGGCTAAGAGTCCCGCTGTACTTACATTCTTTTTCATTCTTCCTGTGAAGTTGCCTAACTCTCCGTGCAGCCTGAGCCCATGACTTGGACACATGACACTTTCCGGTTTTTGCGGCCAGTGTGCGGGTGTTGAACAGGGCTGGCGGCGTGCACTGCACCTCGTGACGGAGTTGCCTTCCGGGAGACTGGTACCAGATGTGGCTGGATGCTCGGCTGGGCCGGGAGTACGCTACGGATCCCCATGCTGCGTCGGCATACCCAAGGCCAGCCCACAGTCGATTCCGTCGTATACTACATTCATTGAACCAAGTTGTGCTCGTCTAGGCATCTGGAGGTGTGGATACGATGTGGGCCCGTGGGTTGCAGAACGTCTGGTGTTAACTTTCCGAGCTCTCAAAGACGCCAGAAGCATCTGAGACTTTCCAAGCACGAGGCCGAGGCATTGCTCTTGGCGCATGGCCAACACTTGGAGGTTCATGCGTAGTTATATGTGGGGTTATGGTTATAAGTCCCTTAATATGGGTTATAACTATGGCACATAGCCCACTTATAACTACCCATGAACCTCCAAATACAGCAGCACGCATCGCGCTGCGTGGGAACGCCCGAAGACCAAGGTCGCCTGCAACGCAGCGGCTTCCGCCGTTGCACAGGCCTCTGGCTGGGAGGAGGCCAGTCCTTCATGATCTAAGTTAACCGGTAGTTTTGCATAAGATATTCTCTCCCTCTCTCTCTTTCGCTCTCTCTCTCTCTCTCCCTCCCTTTCTCTCTACTCTTATACAAATATAGATATATATATATATACACACATAAATAAATATATATATATATGCATGTATATATATATACATGCATATATATATATATATTTATGTGTATATATATATATGTGTATAGAGAGGCTTGCTGCAAGGCACGGAGAAAGAGAGGTTGAAACCCTCTCACCACCCTGACACCGGGTCATGACAGCCGTCAGGCAGAAGAGCTGCTTCAGTGCCTGAGCTGGTGGACACAGAGATCTCTGATTTCATTCAACAGCTGTCGGCTCCTCGGTCTGGGCTCATCTCCTTGCGGCCAACGCTGTCGTGCAAACGCGGAAAGGTACCACGGTCATTCACAAGCTTCCTAAGCTTTTGGGCTGAGGGAATCGGTGGGTGCTGCACCATTCAGACATCATCACCACCAGCAGCATCATCATCAGAAGCACTCGGGCAAGCAACAACAGTATTTGGCATCATGTTCATCATGTATCATGTAAGCAACATCAACAATTGGTATCTAACAATTGCTGATATTATCCTTTACTGGCAGTGATCTACCTTCTAAATGCCACCTTGATATCAGGTTCTAGGTTTATACTAATGAGATAATGGTCTGATATAGCACATCAACTGCCAAGCTATAAGCATCTCTCATAATGGCAGTTCGATGTTGTGAATGCACAACTAGCAAAAAATCTGAGCATTATTTGCATACGAACTTACAGCACTAATAGTAGATATAATAAATATGAATCAGTTGGTAAATGCTGTTCAAAAACTGGGCTGGAATTAACTGGATACCTGATAAAATGCTCACAAAACTGTGCTGAGTAAATAGCATCAACATATGTAACGCTATACTAAGTTCTAGTTAAATTCCAAACGAGTATTCAACAAAATGCTGCGAACATACTAACCAGGCTTCATTTAAGTAGTAAGGAAGATTTCAAGCATACACTACATCCCCCGGATCATCTATCATTTAAGTAGTAGTCAATACTACATAGATAGTATCTACTTACGATGGAAACATGACGAAGACACTGAAGATCATAGAACCACGTACCATCCATATAAGATTCAACTTAACTTTTCAATTTGCTTGATGTTGTAACCTTGTCCCATATTCTTAACTTCTGTGTTTAACGGTGTTGGATTTCCATTGTTTCATGTGAGAATATATCGCATCCCATGGATAGTCAGAAAAGCCACAAAAGTCTGGGTATATGAAAAAACCCCAAACGCTGCGTACAGGATCCGGCTTAGAATCCAAATACAAACCTAGGTAATCACATATATACATATATTTATATGCTAATGTTTTTATAGACATGCATGTGTCTACAACACACACATACACATAATACGTCCGTACATATATACATGTGGACGTTTATGCATATATATATATATATACACATGCATATATATATATATATGCACATGTATACATATGTCCATACATATGTACTGTCAGATGAACCGAACATACAGAGTATATATTCATGTAGAGATACATTTAAATCACTGAGCATTTTTGAACTGCTTGTAAATATTGCAACAAAAACGTAGTAGCTTGGTATGCGCATCTGTGAAAACGCAGCGACCAGGTTCACCCCTGAAGCCTACTGATAAAAATGCTAATAGGGTCTTGTTGGTAGGGTCTCTGCTTGTCAAGGTGCCGATGCCAGTGCAAAGGCGTGACTCCATTGGCTGCTGTTCTTTGAGGGATTTTTTAAAGGGTGTTAGTGTTTAGGGCGTGGGGTGTAGGGGACATAGAGAGGTTTTGAGCAGCGTCTGCCAAAGCGAGCTTTAGGCATGAGGGAGATGGAGGGAGTGTTTAGAGCAATATCCTCAGTACGACAGAGCTGCGATGATCGGAGAGTTGCGGTTGTTGCCACATGCGTCCCGCCCCGTAGGCTGCAATTTAGGCTTCCTACGTTACTGGGAAAGAAGGGGGTCCTCTCTGTTGCATTGCATGTCCGTGGGTGGTGTTGTGGTTTGTGACTTGATATTCAACCATTCTTGCACTTTAGGTGTCGAACTCAAACACAGGCACGGCAGTGGAGGCGGCCGCTTCACTGGATCGGAACTCTAGCCAGGCTCTAAGAGTTGCTTGAAGATGTTGGCAGCTCGTTGCCGTTATCTTCGACTTTACTGCAAATCGATTGGATTGTCGCGATTGTTTTTCGGCTGCGGCTCCGTGCAGTATTGGTATACTGTACCGTACGAGATTGCTACAATAACATACTAGAGACGACTATGATAAACTGTTACATAATGTAAGTTTGCGATCGCAACTAAGCGCATGCTCGCAGGTTAACTCGGGCACTGCCGAGCGCCCAGATGCCACGAACTGAGACTTTGTGCGGGCTTCTGAGGCTCACTGAGGGCCCGACGTCGCGAATCCCCCTTTCGGTCCGGCGTCAACCCTAAACCCTCAACCCTAGCCCGTGGAATCATGCCGTCGACAAGGGGAGAGCTGCTGCCAGCACATCCTTCACTTTGGAGTTTGTTCAGCTTATTTGCCCATAGAGGGTCTGCGAAAAACGAAGCGGCCCGAGTCTCAGGAGGTGTCTTACACCGCGAGCATCAGTGGCTTGAAGAAATGCGGCAGGCCCTGGCGCTGGAGCCTTACTTCAACACTTGGGAGGATCAGATGACTTGGCAGGTCGGGTTATAAGTAAGGCCGAGGCAACTATCACACCGCTTATCATCCAAACGTTTACAAAGTGCTCTGATCCTTCAGGTAGGTGTGGGATAACCCCACTGAGTGTACTTACAACCTTCCTTCCTAAAGTTCCCTGATCCTCGTGGCTGCTGCAACACCCATGCCTTCATGGTTTCGGGCATGCTTGAAGACTTCTGCACCCCAGCTCCGATTGTCATCAAGTCCCCGAGGCACTGGTGTGGAGCCGGGCCCTTGGTGCTGAATTGGAGCTGTGCCGCAGACTGAGGCCATGGGTTTAGGGTTTAGGGTCCTCCCTAAATCGAAACTGACTGAAGCGCGTCAAGGCTTCTTCGGAGAGCGTCTTCTTCGAGCGTGGAGATTAATTTCGCGACCTGCAATGTGCCTCGGCTTGGAACCCCGGAGCACCCTGCCTTAATCTGGCTGTGATGGCACTACTCTCTCTGGCAGCCGATGTTTTGGATGGGCCGGAGCGATTCTCTGTGATGACTTAAAGAATCAGGGAAAGGAGTTGTTGTTATGACACAGCCCTAACCCCGACGAAGCTGGGCGGGTGGGAAAAAACCGTGGGTTGAGCTCTCACAACTCGGACTTGTGCGGCGAGGTCAGTTAGGAGGAAAGCGAAGCCCCAAACTGACCTCGCTGGCCAGTCCGAGTTTTTGAGAGCGTAAACCCTAAACCCCCTAGGGATGTGGAAGTGCACAGGCTTGGAGCTCAGAGTGATTGTGCTGCCAAAAACCAAACCCTAAAGTAAACCCTAAGCCCCAAACCAAACCCTGCCCTAAACTAAACGCTAAACTAAACCCTAAACCAAACCCTAAACTACACCCTAAACCCCGAAACCCTAAAACGAACTACCACTGATCCATCTCCTTATGTCGATCGAGATGCAGGCGCTGATGGGTGCCTGTCAGCCTGGTGAGGAGGAGGACGAGGAGGCCATTGCAGTTGAGGGATATACCATACTGTACCCTACTATACTATACTATACCATACTATACTATACTATGCTATACTATAGCATAGTACAGCATCGTATAATATAGAAATGTGTAATCTAATCAAATCTAACCCAACTTAATCCAATAATACATAACGTTAATTATGGTATAGTATACCTATGGTATAGTATGCCATAGTATAATGCAGTATAGTACAGCAAAGTCACATGATTATGACATAATGATAACAGACAAACATACAATACCGGTAATGTGATGGCTTCAAGAGCGAACAGCAATAATCAACATTGTTGCAACCGCGGCTTCCATCCATGGCTTTGAGCAACAGCCGCAGGGTTCGGGCTCAGGGTTCGGGCTCAATGATTCCGGCAGGATGCGACGGTGATGATGGCCATGATGATGGTGATGATGCCGCGGCGCAAGGTTGAAAGAAGACTAGGGCGGTGGACACGTCCTTGCAAACAACCCTAACCCTGAAACCGGAACCCTAAACGAATGGTGAAAGTTGTTTGGAGGCATTCTGAACTGCGCGTGAATGTGTCGTTTAAAAAGATGCTAGGCATTGGAGCTCGAAATTGCCTGAGCTCTGGACTGTAGGCCAACAAGTTGCCTATGAAGTCGGGGGCATTCAATTAGCTTCGATATGTGAAGCTGCTTTCAACTGTTACTTCGAAGTTACCCTGCTATGCGGGCATCGTCCTTGCTAGGTAGAAGGGAGAAAACCCTCCTTGCCTGCCTTGCGCGAGTGTGAGCGTCGAAAAACCCTAAACCTTAAACTCGAAACCCCAAGCCCCAAACAAAAAAGGCCCCAAGTCCTTGCGAAGTAGGAGGGAAAAACCGAAGCTACGCAGGAGGCAAAATAAACCCTAAACCACCAAAACCCTCAACCCTAAATAAACCCTCAACCCACCTTTTTCCCTAATTGCTCCTTCGCTGCCTTGCGCCAGGCAAAGCTTCTCTGGAGTCCTGGGCTCTCCCTGCTTGCCGGAGCCTCAGAGTAGAATCTAGTATAATACTAGCAACTGAAAGAATAGCAAGAAAAAGGATAGGAATAATAAGACTAACAATAGTAATAGTGACAATAGTCAATAGTATTCCTAGTACTAACAAAAAATGGTACGACTAATAATAGTCTCCCCGCTTGCCGGAGCCTCGGTGGCTCAGAGCCGGGCCTTGCCCTCATAGTGGAATATAGTATAATGTAGAGTAGAATATAGTAGAATCCTAGTAGTAGAGTAGACCTTTTGAAATCACCCCAATATGCCCACCTTTAGTCCTACAGGATACTCAACAAGTAGGTAATGTAGACTAGCATAGTAGAATGCAGAATAGCATGATATGGTATCCTCGTCGTCTGATGATGCACTCGCTAGATTTGGAACTGATGATCAGGACGAGATGGGGAGATGCTCGATTGAGATGACGCAGACCAGCTGTCGTGCCACTCAGAGTTTCGGCTTCCACTTTGGTCGATCTGGGCAACCTGGGTTCTTGTTAAAGAAATTTGATGTAAGTTACCATAAGAGGAATCTATCGCAAATAATATGATTTCCGTATTATGGCAACTTAAATTAAATCCTTCAGCAAGAACCCAGCAACGGGTGCTGCTGTCGCTTCAGTCGTTTTAATTATCATCTTGGACTCTTGGACCCGCAGTGGACAAAGCAATTGCAAGCTGTGCCTAGCATTCCATCTGGCCCAGCTGCTTTCTGTTGAATTGAGGCAATGTTCAGCTGAGCCGCCTTGAAGAGGGAAGCAAGGCAGCCAGTCCTAGTCGCACTTGAATGGCTTCGCATTTTAGAAGCGACGCCGTCCTGCAAGCTTCTCGCCCTTGAATCTTCAATCATCCTCCTGGCATTGTGGCACCTCTGCGGCCGGAGCCGCACCAATCCGGGCGGTGCCATGAGCTGACAATGACAACATTTTCAAAGTTTGCGATGCGGAGTACTGCTCCCAAAGTGCCGTATGCTGGACCAGAAGTGTTATCATCATCACATCATGACTACTAGTACTATTGCTATCACTATCGTTATTCTTTTTGTGAAAAATCCACTAAACATGACAGTGACAATTCTTGTTGTTATGATTATTATTAGTTTTACTACTACTATACACTTCCTTGCATCAGCCGGCCATTCTGTTCAGCTCTCAGACGGGAATTCTACCCTGGCAGGGGCCCAAAGCTCGGTCAACCTGGCTGCACTTCAGCTGAGCAGCTTTTGACACTTGCAGGGTGGTTTGAGGTTGTTGTGGCGCATGTCCCCTTTGGGAGTGAATTCCTTAGGTCATATCAACCTTCCTTTCTTTGGCGGACACGCCGCGACACGGACTGTTCCTGATTGGTGGGAGGTTTCCGATTTTCATTGTCCCCATCATGACAGGCACCTGTGGATGGCGACCCTCTCTTTGTTTGCGGAAGAGGAGGAAAAGGGATGGCTGGTGCCGGACAGGCGGGCTAGAAGCCGTTACTCAACACCCCTCGAGCCCGACAAAACTTCTATTTCTCCAAGTTTCCGAACGGGAGTCCATCCTGGAGGCGTACGCAGGGAGCCATCCTAGGCATCACGGCGAGATCACTGCACTGGGCACGGGCCTTAGTGGGGGATCTCTTTCCTCAAAGTAGCAGCACCGACATGCATCAGGACGGGGCGCTGCACGTGCTTGCAGACATGGTCCGTGAGGCTCCGGCAGCATGTTGGTCTCGAAAAGACTGTATTTAAATCACGATGGATCTCTGCCCTTCGCGGTGGATTCAACTTCATTGGGGTCCGAGGCTGGTTTCCCAAAGGCACAAGGTGGCACGAAGATGTTGGAGGATTGTCCCGGTTGAATTGCACGGAAGCCCTGGGAGGCCGTCGGAGGTGCGTCGAGTGCCGATCCGGACGAGGTGAATGGCCCCTTTAAAAGGGCTACAAGGGTTTAGGGCTCTTGTTAAGGGCTTTTAATTTAAGTTACCATAATGAGGAAACCATATTATTTACAATAGATCCCCATTATGGTAGCTTCCTGGTGCTCTGTGCTGTTCAGCGGACTTGAGGCACATTTCGACCTAGTTGTCTCGGCCTGTGTCAAGGGCGCGTCCAAGGCTCGGTCCTCTGGTGACTAGACACACCACAAGACAAAGCTGACGAGACAGAGAGCCACGAACAGGCCTCGCAGATGGCTGCGCAGCATGCTCAGTGCAGAGAGAGGTCGACAGAGCTGTAGCTATGCCGGTGCAGTCTCCGAACTCTGTGTTCTGGTGGGTTCAAGCTGTTGCAAGGCTCAGTTTGCCCCCTCATCTTCAGAGGCCCCACACCCCACACCCCTAACAGGCCCGGAACGCCCATAACGCTGTCGGAGCCCTCTGCCGCACTTCCGCAAGGCGAGGACTTCCCAAATCCTCGCACAGTGCAGCCATGGCCGGTGATCCGCCGGGAGCAGCGAGCAGAGCATGATCCGCCGTGAGCGCAATGATCGGCTGTCGGTGTCCGAGGTCGAAGAAGGTGAGGTTCGCTCGCTGGCCATGCGAAAGGCCATCTCGCTGCTCCGAAACTATCTCTACAAGCAGGAGAGCTCCATTCTGAAGTCGTGGTTCAAGCACTTTGATACCAACATGAACGGCTTCATCGAGAAGCGGGAGTTTTTGCAAAGCCTCTCGAAGATGACTGGGGAGGCTCGGGAGATTTCCGACGAGCTTGAGCTCTTAGACTCCGAGAGCATCAGCCTACGGGAGATCCATGAGGGCACCTGGGTTCTTGTTCAGGAACCTAATTTAAGTTACCATAATAGGGATCTATGATAAATAATTTGGTTTCCTTGTTATGGTAACTTAAATTAAATCCCTTTAGCCCTTACAAAGCCTGTTAAAGGAACCCTTATAGTACCCTTGTAGTAACCCTTTGAAGGAGCCCTTATAGTAATTATAGTAACCCTTAGAGGAGACCTTTAAGAAGAGCCCCTAAACCCTAAACCCCAAACCCTAACTTAGGTTAAATCCCTTAAGAGCCCAGGCATGGCGAGCCTCTGGAGCCGCTTCCGGAAGTTTTGTGGCACCGCCTTCCTGGGACCCAAGGATCTGCTGGCGAAGCTGCAGGGGATCCGCCTGGAGTCCGAGGATACCTTTAAAGGGTTACTATAAGGACTTTAAGGGTTCTATAAAGGGTTTAGGGTTTGGAGTTTCCGAAAATTAGGGGTACCTTATTTTGGGGTCCTTATAAACAAGGGTCCTGCTGTTTGGGGTACTATATTGGGGTCCCCTCTTTTCGGAAACCCTCAAGGAGGAGAAGAGGTCCAACCAGCGAAAGCAGGATTTGGGCCTCTCCAGCTCCCCCAGCCTGCCACTGAATCTTAGGGGTACTTGGAACAGCTTTTCGTTTTTGATTGCCGTAATCATCTGTATCCCTAGGTATTCCCTAGGCCGTAAGATTTAGCTAAACTACAGCTTTTGCAGGGGTACCAAGTTCGGTAAAGGAACATGCGCTTAGCAAGTCAGCCTTTGGTGGTGGACCGGGATCACTGGGAAGAGCGCTTGCCTCGTTGTGGCTGGGCCGGAGGCAACGAGCGGCTCCTTTTCGAGGCCCTGGACCTTCACGACGAGGGGCTGCTGGGACAAAGGAACTTCTTTTGGCTGGATGCAGAGGTCCGACGCTTTGCCTTGAAATGTGAGGCGAAGCAGAAGGCGTCCGAAGATCACAAGGTTCGAATCGCAGCCAGGAAAAAGCGCCAAAAGGCCCTCACGGACTTCAAGGCTTACGTGAAGCGACACTTCGGGGACAGCTATCACGCCTGGCGTCGGGCGCTTGACATCGATGGCACCATGAACCTGCAGAGAGCTGAGCTCTTTAAGGTCTGTCGCCACCTTGGCTGGAAGGGCGATGTGAAGCTACTTTGGCAGGCCTTAGACTCGGATGGGGCGGGCACCTGCTCTTTGCAGGAGCTCGATGCCCGCTGTGCCCGGCAGCTGGCACGCTTCCGGCGCTGGGCAGAGGTGAAGTTCGGGATTCGGCCGGCGCATGCGTTGTGGAAGGCGGTGGACCGACGTAACAAGTACCGGCTTACGCATGAGAGCTTCCAGAAGGAGTGCCTGAGACTCAGCGTGGATTTCGAGGAGAAGGAGCTCAGCGAACTCACACGCTGGTTGGATTGGCAGGAGAAGAAGGCCATCACCTTGGAAGACCTCCTTTTCATGGATCTTTGGAAGCCTCCCGCTTACTTGGTGGCTCAACCGAATCCAGTGGCGGCAGAGGATATTCGGCAGATGTTGAAGGACAAGTATGGCCATCTTCTCCGTGCTTGGCGGCAGGCAATGGACAAAGACAACTCCAACACCTGCAACTGGTACGAGTTTCTGGCAGCATCCCGGTCGCTGAACTTCACAGGCGACGTGGCTGGTGCATGGCTGCATTTCGACAAGGATCTCAGTGGAGCTATCTCCCTCGCAGAGATCGATCCCAAGTCAAACGACATGATGGTGGAATTCAAGAAGTGGGCCGACGGCGAGTTCGGCGGAGTTCGTGCAGCATTTCGCGTGCTGGACAAGGACAAGTCGGAGACGCTCTCCTTTGCGGAGTTCCGAAGCTCCGTTGTGAGCTTCGGCTTCACCGGTGATGAGGTCACCTTGTTCAGGTGTCTGGACAGCGGACAGGGGAAGCTCCACCCACATGAGGTACATTTCCTGGACGATTGGGACACCAGCGCCCCAGACGCGGCTTCGGAGCCGAGTGTCGACTCGCTACAAACGCGGCCTCGCAGCCAAGGGGGTTGGTCTCGAATGACCAAAAGCGGCCGGCCAGGATCGGTGCAGGAGTCGATTCTGGAATTCTACACGGATGCGCCGGGACCAGGAAGCTACGAGCTGCCTTCGGCGTTTGCTGCGAAGCCGAAGACACCAACTGCCAGGCATTCTGGCACCTGGAGCTTTTGCAGCCGGCCGGAAGCCGCGTGGCTTCATCAGCTCAAGTCTGTCGGCCCAGAGGCGGGGCTATCCCCTGCACAGCCGCGGCGGCGCCCACCATCTTGGACCTTTGCCCGTACCGCGCGGATGGGCATCGGCAGGGCCGCATCTCCTGGACCCGGGAGCTATGAGGTGCCCGTTGCGGAGGCTCCGAAGTTCTCGATGGGTATCAGGCGGATGGCCAGGATGCATCCTAAGGCGTCGCCGCAGTTGACGTATCCCGGGAGTCAAGCGAACAAAAAGATGCTCTACAGCTGCTGAAGACTCTCCTCTTGTTTTTGTCCATCATAGCTCTGCTATCCATTGTACATACTTGTGCCATTTTGTGCCCCTTGGCAGTAAATCTGCTGTCATCTTGGCCCTCTGCATACTCGTGACTCTATGTTTCGCTTGGCCACAGTCTACAAGTGCGATAGAACTGACAGAGCAGTTCTTCTCTTCGTGGCGGGGAGAGGGCAGACCTGTCAGACCTGCCTGGTCTCCAGACAAGCAGTGCACGACTCGCTGGCAAAGCCAGTGTTGCTCGCGCGAAGTCCGCTCCAGAGAGTGTTCAGGAAGGCAAGTCTCACAGCAGAAAAACTGAGGAGCAGGGGACATCTCTTTTTTGGGAATTGGGTGAACTTTCTGCAGGGTGTCTCCGTAACATATTCGGGGTCTTGGAGCTCAGGTCCCCGGAAAGGCAAAGCTGCGAAAGAGTCGCAGTACCCTCTTGTCCAGACTACGCGATCTTATACGTTGTGACAGAAAAAAAGGGTACTACTATGTACTCTATAAACGCTGAACTCTCACACCTTTCTGTTCTTAAGCTGACTTTGCCGCGACCTTGCTCGTGACTCGCGAAGATTCCGAGTTGTGAGGCTTCCCCAGGCAGTCAATACCTGCAACGCGCAAAGACGCCCAAACGAGGCGTGGTCTCCTCAGCACCACACGCTGGGGCCACGGAGTGGATCATCCTGCGAGAGGGTGCCATTTCTCCTCAGCTCTGCGAGTAAACAAAAGCGCCCATTTGCCGAGGGGCCTCCTTGATGACGTCAGCAGCTGAAGCTCGCTCCAGGAAAGATGGAAGAAAGATCGGGCGTACGGGCAGTATCAATCTCAATATCAGTTTCAGCATGCACATCAATACCAATGTATCAGTACCAACACCAACGCCAATACGAACAGAAAGACAAGATCAGCACCAATATCAGTGCCATACATGCGCACATACATACATACATACATACATACATACATATACACACACATACATACATACATACACACATACACATACATGCACATACATACACACATGCACATACATACACATACATACACATACATACACATACATACACAACATATACATACACATACATACACATACATGCACATACATACACATGCATACACATGCACACACATACCTACACATACATACACATACATACATTCATGCATGCAGAAACCAACACATGTATAGGAGTAGTTATAGCTGGCTAGAATAAGACAAGATCGATGGGCAGAATGATATGTCAGCAGAGAAACCAGTAGGGCCAGCAGCAACCGATGTGATTATGTGTCCAGTGGCCTGGCATTCAGCACTTCCGACCAATTCCTCCGTGCAGTAAGACAGCACGCGCGAAGCTGCCCGAATCCGGATGGTGCATTATCCGCAGCCTTTGAATGGCTCCGGGCCATTCCTCGGTTGGCTTCCAAATGCAATGTTTTCAGTTCTCGCCGTGGGCTGAACCTGCACTTGGGCATGGCATGGGCTGTCGAGGGAGGCGGGTGGCATGCAAAGACAGATCGCCTTGTCAGGTTCCTTTCATAACCGTCGTGCTCTGTGTTTTCGAAGCCTGGCCCTGAGAGCAGTCCGTGATCCGGAGCGATGCGGACACTGGAGTTATCCCGCTCCGCCTGTTCCAAGGCCGGCGCAGTCGAGCGAACACGCGCGCTCGTGAGGCAGCTGGTGATGCTGCGGACTAAATCAAGGTCTAAATGTCTGCAAGCTCCGCAGCCATGCCTGCATATGTCAAGATTATGATTTGCATGCGTGCAAGTCAGTGTGCATGCGGGGAAGCATGCGGGCGCACTATGCATGTATGCATGTATGTATGTATGTATGTGTACACACCTCACTGTGTGTCTGAATTTGCCGTAAGCTGCAGCTTCGCAGGCGGCATGGGGCCCTTGCGGAAGAGGGCACAGAGCCTGGGGCTCGGCCTACAGAGTCCAAGCATGATGCAATAGAATGCAAGAACCTGATGTAATATACTACGATATGACACTATAATATACAATAACACAACGTAGTACAATACAGTATGGGACGATCGTACTACGATATAATGCAATATCAGTTTCAATTCAGTATAGTTCAGTATAATATCAGTATAATATAACATAACACAATGTTGCTGCACCATGTGCGTCCGAGCTTTGAACCGGGGGGCTCAGGACCTATCTGACTGAGCTGGACTCGGACGCTGAGTCGGCAAGCCCCACCCAGGACCCCATGAAGCTGCGCTGGAATCAAGCTTATATTATTCATTATATAGTATTATATATCATATTAAAGTATATGGTATATATTATATATTAACTTGCGGCTCAAGGACATTGAGCGTGATTTCAGTGGTTTGTTCCACGGCAGAGGGTTTCTGCTGTTGGGAAGGCTGCAGAGCTTAGTTTGGTGCGTTTCTGGCCACACCAGACTTGTTGTTCTGCTTCCTTGGCTGCAGTGCCGAAGGTGAGAGTAGAGCAGGTCGTCCCCCACTTAGTCTTGACCCTTTCACTCGTCTTCAGCTTGCCTCGAAGCCCAAATTGACGCTGTTTGGACGGTCTGTTGCCGGACGGGAGGTGCCTGCCTTTCCAGCAGGATCGGGGGTCGGCTGTCGATATCCGTTCCTTTGCCGTGGCCTTCATCTCGCGTTGGCGGATCTGTCTCTCTCTCTCTCGCTCTCTCTCTCTCTCGCTCTCTCTTTCAATTTATCTTTCTCTGCCTCTGTCTCTCTCTCTCTCTCTTTCTTTGCCGGTATGACGACATTCAGTATAGTTTCTGATACATTGTGCCGTTGTGGCGACGAGTGCCCAAGCCTTTGCCAGTCACTCCAACTCTTCAGTGAACTTGCGATCCTGTTGCGAGCCTTGCAATGCTCGTCCCGCATGAGCACGCCGACCTCCACCCTGGCCCCCAGATAAGGGATAAGGTAATGGTAATAATAACTGACAATAGCAATAATAATAACAGTAGCAACAACAATAATGAGCTCCTTTCCGGATTTCCTTGTCCTTCGGAAGGCCAAAACAAGCAAGTCATGGGCCACAGCCTCAGACTTGCGCTTGCTTGATCACGCGTTGCTTTTTTTTGGCATCGCAGTTTCCCTGGTTGGAAAGATTCATAGCATCGATATTCTTTAAGTTGCTTTGATGTCACTCCTGGTTCTCATAATGCTAGCAACTAGCATCCTTTGCATGTCAATACTTACACTGTAAGCAGCCCAACCAGTATAACCAGAAATATCCCTAAACCACCACGGAGGTTCCAAGGCTAGTCTATCAAGCCCCTTATATCAAGTAACTGCGACCATGAACTGCTCAGGACTCGCTGCCGTGCGCTCCGCAGCAGTGTGTTGTGCCTAGGGTTACTACTGTAGCGGCCATTTACATTGGGGACCCCAAGGTACCACAGAGTACCTGTTGATTTTGACCCGGAAACCCTTGAAGTAAGCCTTAAAGTACCCTTTACTTGCAGTACCCCTTTTGGGGATAACTATTGGCTTCAAGATATTAAGTTGAGCTTCTTGTCTCAAGCTCCTGAGCGCTGGTAAGTTCAGGGCCTTCAGGGTTCAGGCTCCGAGCGCTCTTTCTCTTTGTAATTAATCAGAGAGGATTTGTATATATGTACATGCATATATACATATATACATACACACATAGAGAGCGTATTTGTAGAGGGTAGGTCTGTAGGTATGTATTTCGGGATGTATGTATGCATTGTGTTTACCATGCAAGCATGTATGTATGCATGCATGCATGCATGTAGTATGTGTATATATACATGTGCATGTACTTATACGTATACATGTACATACACCCACATGCATACATACATACATACGTGCATGCATAAATAGAATATAAACAAATACACACACACACACACACGCACACTCACACACACATGCACGTACATATGTATATGTATATATATATATATATATACATACATGCACATGCACGTGCACATACGCACCCCTACAGATACACACGTACGTATATATATATATATATATATATATATATATATATACATAATATATATATATATATATATATGCATACATACACATACAAAAACACATGCACAGGCACATGTACATACACATGAACATACATAAGCACAGATACATACGTACATATACATACATGCATACATATGTACATACATACGTTGCCGAGGGCAGAGTCGGCCAGGTACTCCAGTTTCGCTGGAAGCACCGGTGGAGAGAAGGTCAGGTAGAGACTGCATGAACAACTTTCTGCCAGCGTTCTGAAAGCCTGACCAGTGCAGCTCTGAGCCGATCTTTTGCTGAACTCCCGTGCAGGATCAGAATGCCTCGCTGAAGTCCGTGCCAGTGGAGGGAGAGCTGGGCAACAGCAGCGAGAACTCAGATCTGACGAGGAAAGATCAGGTGGAGGTGACTGGCGCTGGCACTGTCGTCGTTGCGAGAGTGCAAGCGCAAGCACCAATTGCTCCCACCGCCGCTCGACCAGAGCCTTAGGGTAGGTATTTGTAATGCAAGGCATCAGAAGATCAAGAAGTAGTCTGAGCCCGGTGCTTCGGCAGACAAGTGCCCGAATCTTGTAATCTCAGGCACGAGCTGCTCGAGCAAGCTCTGCCGAAGCAGATCTCGTGCAGGCAGGCTCTCCCAAAGTGGAAGCCGCTGTCATCTCAGCCCAGGCCGCTATCACGTTAGTGCATGCTGGGGTGGTCCCTCGCGACCATAGTCTAAAAACTACAGGTCGATTGTGCCGCAGTGGGAAGAAGCACGATCAAACTATGGCAAGCCCCCTGCAACTCTGAATCGTCACAGGCTGATCCAAGTCCGAATTGTCAGGGTCAGAGCGAAGGAGACTCCAGACTAAGTGAAACTTCTCATGTGGGCCAGACAGTGGTTTCATCACAGTCTCTTTCGGCCGAAGCCTGAGAGGAGGAGGGAGACCTTCGAAGGATTCAGATCTAATTTTGACAGGCCGGGCACAGCTTGGAGTCTGTCGAGGGGTCAGCTTCTCAGTCTCCGGCAGATCCTAGAATCCAGGAATGAAAGCTTGAACAATGTAAACTAGTGTAATGTCAGGTCATATAAGAATATGTATAAATCTGTCTGAGCCGGTGCAGTTGTTGTGGGTTTCGCTGCAGTTGTGGAGCACTGAGGCCTCCTGTGCCCGGCACAGGAAAGCCACAGGCAGCCCCCGCCGCTTCAGCACCTCCACACACACAAACAGGGCCTGACACGGCCACAACGGCAGAAGCCCCGGCGTCGCCACCCATGGCGCCAGAACAGCCTGGGTCTCCCCCCCAGGCGCCTCTGCAGGCACGGCCCGTTAGTGAAGATGCAGCCACGCCCATTCAGATGCCGCTGCCAGCGACTCCCCGAGTCCTTGCCTCGTCACAGCCGCAGCCCGGGCAAATGCAGACTAGCGACCCTGCACAAAGCTTGCCAGCACAGGCTGCCAGCCGTCCCGGAGAAGCTTCGATTCAATTGCGAGGTGATGCTCGGCAATTGGCTGACATGCCTCCTGCGACGGTGCAAGAAGTGCGTCCTGTCGTACCATTGTCACCCGACGAGTCTGCCGGCGGAGGGCCTTTGAAGCCGGCGGATGTCGGCGCAATTCCTGCTGGCGATGGCGCGATCCCAACTGGCTCGCCGGCCGTGCAACCTGAGCCCGTGCAAAGCGAACAGCCGGCAAGCGTCCAGGCGCCAGCCCAGCCCTTGCTGACAAGGAACGCTCCCTTGCTGCTTGCTGGAAATGCCACTCAGGAAGCTCCGGCACCTGCATCCGTTCAACTCGCGCGACCTGCACCCCCGGTTTCGGTAGACACCCGCAGTATGCCAGTGAACAACTCGTCTCCCGAGCCGGACAATCAACACTTGCTGAACAAAAACGGGCCTCAAGCTTCAACGCCAAAGCAGGGCTTGGCGGTGACCAGTGAAGCTGTGGCCGCCTCGGTCGTGGCGGGCCAAGCATCAGCTTTGTCCGGTGTGTCAATTTCTGTCGAGCCCGCTGGGTCTCCAACACCAGCAGAAACAGCGAGCAACAAGTCCACGATCACAACACTGCGCCGTGTCTGCAAGCTAGTAGCGGGGTCCCTTTCGTAAACCTGACTTGCAGGATTCCACCGCTCCTTGCGGATTTGGACATGTTTGGACACTGCGGTTTTCGATGCCGGTAAACTCAGTTTGTTGGGAGCTAGGCAGCAGTGGGAAGGGCTATTGCATCATTTCCCAAATCGTCGACGACTTTATGTGACTCAGGAGAACAGAGCCGGCCCAGCACCTATCGATTGCGCCAGCCAGCCTTGCAGAACAAGGAGCCCAGGCCAGCCAGGTCCCACTTGCATCAGGCATGATGCCTGCCACCGGCATGGCGACAATGCCAGCCAATGGTGGTGCTTCCGTCATGATGCCAGGCATGGCGACCGCTCCTGTAGCAATCGCAGCCGCAAATCCCACTACAACTCCAGCCCCCACCACAGCTGCACCAACTACGGCAGCAGCCACCACTGCGGCGCCTACCACTGCGGCAGCTACCACCGCCGCCGCTACAACCGTCGCAGCAACCACGGCTGGAAAAGAAGAAGGCAAAGATGAGAAGGACGACGCCGCTCGGAAGTTGTAATTAGACGGCATGCTTATTGCTTATCATGGCGGAGTTGGCGTTCGTCATCCATTCAAGGACGAAAGCGATGGGGGCAACCCTGAAGGAGGACACAACGGCATCCCAACTCAATTTAATTCACTCTCTCACTCTCACTTTCTCCGTCTCTCTTTTCACACCTCTCTGTCTCTGTCCTTCGGTCTCTTGTCTTTCTCGCTCTCTCACTATCACTATGTATATATATATATATACATCTCTCTCTGTCTCTCCAGACGAGAAGCCGGGTGCTAGGGTCTTGGAACAACAGCGGCTATGCAGAGTGTGCGGGTCCGAAGTGCTTTCCAGTTTTTGTGAGCCTTGAAGCTTCAGGCAGCCATGAAGTCGTTGCTGTTGGCTCCGGCCGTGCCGAGGAGGCTCCGGCTCCCAGGCTGTTGCGTGGACTCGCGTAGACTTGGGCAAGTGTCACTCGAGAGTGAGCCATTAGTCAGCTGGGAAGGCACCGGTTGCCAGGACTCCACTTCTGGCAGTAGAGCATAAACTTTGAGCACATGCTACATGCTGCTGCATGCCCGGCTGTAGGAAAGATCAGGCTACTACGCATGTGCCTTTAAATGTGCGCCACTATGGTGAACGCACGGGAACGGCTTCTGACTTCTGACATCTGCGCAGACTTTCATTGTTCTTTCTCTTTCGCTCCTTTCTGAATGCTCTCCTCTTGGTTCTTCCATCTGCCCAAGGCCGCCCTCGATAACAGCAGTGCCGAGCCTACCGGAGACAATGCTCCCAAGGCCCTGAAAAGTTCTTTGTAGCAGGGTTTAGGGTTTAGGTCGTGGAGAGCTGCTGCTGCAGGCAAAAGTCATGGGAATGGACCAGCAGCTGCTTCTTACCGGTGTGGCGGCTGTGGTGTTGCCTCCTCAGAGCTGGTCGCTGCCTTTTTTTGATTCCTTCTGCACGGTTTATGCGCCGATTGCAGAGCCAAGGCTCATTGTGGTGGTGCCGGTAGGCACACAGCCCTGCTGATTGGCGCGGAACGACACCGATGAAGTAGTTTCCTCTCAGCATGGGGATGCAGAGAACCTCAACGGGCTGCATGCCGCGTGAACGTGGCAAAGCAACAGCCCTCGAAGCCGGGCAGGTGTTTTCTGCTGTTGCTGCCGGAGAAAGTAGCCAGACGCCGTTGTCGGAACTTCAGGCGAGGCAGTCACCCAGCCAGCCATGCAACTGCGAATCTGTGCGTGCTTGTCTCCGTCCGTGTGTGTGTGTGTGTGTCGCATCAGTATTCTGTATTGCGCAGCAGCACAAGCAGACACCTGTCTCTCTCTCTCTCTCCTCTCTCCCTCGGTGCGCGAGTGAGACTGCACGATTGGCTACTTCCAAAGATGTAGCGAGGTACCAATGGACCACTTCACCGACTGAGCTTCGCGTTAGGTTGCAGACTTTGCTCGTTGGCTCTCCGGAGCCTCTGTCAACAGAACATATGGCTGTGAGTATCTTGGCAGATCTTAGATGCGCGAGCTGCGACGATGGACTGACACATCCGTCTTCATTGGGCCACATAGCACGGCCACAGTGCAACATGCTAGAGTAATCAGCTGCGCATGACAGCTTCCAATAAGGCAGCCATCAGGTTGGACATATACTATAGCTTAGTTTGTTGGACTCTAAAGCAGGAGACCCCTATCATCTGCTATCTACAACACGATGAACTGTATCTGTAGCGTCTCAAGTTGTGTTGTTCTACAAGCAGAACCTTTGGAACTTTCTTCCATTTTAGTTTGTTGTCATGGGCGAAACTGTACTGTTATCTCGCATATCGTCCATTGCATTGCACGGCGTTGGCTATGCTTGTCAATCCTACTACTGCATGATATTGCAGGTGCTATCTATAGTCTTTCTATGTATATTCCGATGTTCAAGAGCTTGTATACTATGAATTGCAGCACCTCGCGTTTATGTCGTTTACTGAGTATCAAGCAGCATCTAATGTGTGCTGAAGTCCTCAAGCTCAATCTTCTCTGATATGCTACGTAGTTAATTACGTAGCCGCTTCGTCAGACTACTTCTTCACATAGGATGTGTGTCGTCGTGTCACATGTCATAGCATCTGCATAGTTGTATCATGGTCAGTTGTGCTTAATCATGCTATGGCAACTACTGCTGTCTTGTCGAGATGTCTAGGGCTTGAAAACCTGGCAGACTTGGCTGACTCAAGGCTCAGAGCACAGAAACAGTCAAGTTGCTTTCTCAGCTGATGCCCATCCAAGTAGACATCCCTATGTGAGAGCCAGGTGGCACAACCATTATATGTGTCACTTCTCTGAGTGCAGGCTGCAGTTGCGAATTGAGTGGCAGGGTGAAGCTGCGGTGCCGAGTTTTGAATCAGTGCGGCGACTTGTGCGGGTTGGGTTTTGCTGCCAGCACAACGGCTCAAGACAATGCTGCCTAGGCAAGGAGCAACGCCATCGTCGTAACAGCCAGTGTTGAAGCAATAAGCTAACTGAATCAAGCGACGCAGCTGGTCAACCGACTATATGTTCGCGCAGAGTAGCAAGTTTTAAACAAACTGCCCGACCTTTCGGTTGAATCAAGCCAAGTCCAGTCGTGAAAAGTGCTAAGCTAATCGAACTAGTCTAGGGTCTTTGCCATACATGGGTGGTGGCATAATTTGAGCGGACGGCTATCATGTTCGTCACCAAGTTCTCTTCGGGTGCCGGCATGGCCGTGCTCTCAGACTTTATCGCCCTTGGGGCGACAAGAAGCATCGGCTTCTGAAGGTTGCCGGCGTGACTTCGAGCAGTTTCACAACAGCCATGCAGAGCTTTCAGAGAAGCCGAAGACTGACAGAGAAGCCCAAGACTGACCGTGAAATCAACTCCGAAGTTTTGCCGAAAATGGTGGTTTCTGGGATGCCGCAGATGCAACAAGACTTCAAGTAAGTGTTCTGGACCAGACAGACCTTGCCCCAGACTCGCGGTCGTGTTTGTGCGCGAGCCCGAACGTAAGCCTTAGGTTTTTGAGTGCAGAGACGTTGAATGTGTCTGCCTCAAACGTGACCGAAGGATGCCATGCGCACGCTCGAGGCAGGCAAGCTTAAGAGCTCAGGTAAACAGGCATAGGGATTGCCTTGTGCCAACAAGTTGTGTGTATATAATGTTTTGTGATGATGTGCTGCATCTGGTACTGTCTGACTCTCCACTACCCTACTTACACTCCTTCGCCATATCCAGAGATCGAAGCAGCTGTCGGTGTCCAGCATGCGACTATCTTATATGCTTTAGTACGCTACGAGGTCCTTGCTGCGCAATAATGTGCTACGGTGTATTGCAGAATGAGATGCAGCGCTTGACACCCGTGATGGTAGCACACCGTCCTGGTAACAGAGCATCTGGCACTCCGAGCCTACGGTGCAGTTCTACTGTTTCCGTTATGTTGTGATCTTATGGTAAACTAGCTACCCTCGGCTCCGGCACCTGTTATCTCCATTGCCACGGCTCTCTCGCACCCTAAACCCTAAACCCTACTGACCTTGCCTGGACTTGTCCGAGTGTGAGCGTCAAAACAAACCCCTAAACCCCAGACGCTGTGCCACCCGAAGACAGGAAACCCCAAATTTAAGAGCCTCCGGCTCAAGCCGCCGACCCCGCAGGAGTCAGAGAAAGGGCGATAGCGGAGGGAGTAATTTAAGCAATCCCTGAATCCTGAAAGTCTAAATCCCAGCACCCTCAACCCCAGACACCAAACCCTAAAACCCTAAACCGTAAACTCCTCACCCAAACACCCTAAACCCCTACTCCCAAACATGACAACCTGAAGCTCCGAAGCACGAAACGAATCTTGCCCTTCATAAACCCCGAATCCGATGCAATGAAGCCTAAACNCCTCACCCAAACACCCTAAACCCCTACTCCCAAACATGACAACCTGAAGCTCCGAAGCACGAAACGAATCTTGCCCTTCATAAACCCCGAATCCGATGCAATGAAGCCTAAACCCTGAATTGGCCCTAAACCTGAATCGAGCCCGTTCAGGGTTTAGGGTTTAGGTTTAGGTTCTAGGGTTTAGGGTTTAGGGTTTAGGTTAAAACCCTAAAACCTAAACCCCTCAAACCTCCAAGGACCCAAAAACCTTCGAAGCCCCGAATTTGAGTAGCGGCGACTCCGTCGCTTCCGGGACGCCCACCTGGGTTTTTAGGGTTTTTGGGGGGTTTAGGTTAGGGGTTTAGGGGTTTAGGGGTTTAGGGGTTTAAGGGGTTTAGGGGTTTAGGGGTTTAGGGGCTTAGGGGCTTAGGGGCTTAGGGGTTTAGGGGTTTAGGGGTTTAGGGGTTTAGGGGCTTAGGGGCTTAGGGGTTTAGGGGTTTAGGTGCTTAGGAGTTTAGGGGCTTGGGGGTTTGGGGCTTAGGGGTTTAGGGTTTAGGGGTTTAGGGTTTAGGGTATAGGGGTTTAAGGTTTTAGGGTTTTAGGGCTTTGGGGTTTTGTAGGGCTCGCGTAGGCTAGGGGTTCTGGGTGAGGGCTCGCCAAGAAGGCGTTAGGTGGCAAGGGTCGTGGGTGAGGGTTCGCCAAGGGTCGGTGTTAGGTAGGCTAGGGGTCTGGGGTGGCCAGGGGTCGGCGTTGGGTAGGCTAGGGGTTTCCTGTGAGAGGTCGTCCAGGTAAGGGTGCGGGTTTAGGGTTTAGGGTTCAGGGTTTAGGGTTTAGGGTTTAGGGTTTAGGGAGG
>BGNK01000580.1:0-122147 GCA_003297005.1 Symbiodinium sp. clade A Y106 | reverse complement strand
GCAGAGGGGGCAGGCTGGGGTGGAGGGGAGGGGGAAGGGGAAAGGGGTGGGGCAGCAACAGGTGGGAAAGTGTATAAAGTGTGCCTACACACGGCGGAATTCGCCCCCAGCAGCGTCAACCCCGCTTCGTGCAGGCTCCGCGTCCTCCATGAAAAACAAAATGCGTGCCCCCCCCCCCTGCAGGCTCTCTGGCGCGCGTTTTTTGGGGTCTGAAAGGAGGGAAAAAGGGAGGTTTCACCTCCGACTCATCCAACACGCCTCTAGGTCGGCGGACCCCTAAACCCCTAAACCCCAAAAATAACCTAAAGCCCAAGACCCCTAAAAAACCGTGTGCTCCTGCAGAGGGCAGCGAGGCCTCTGGCGAGGACCTTGTGACGAAGCTAAGCCCCGGGCCCAGGTTCGGCGATCCAAAGCCAGACCTCAAGGGGTCCATCCCGTGAGCGATTACAGTATTCTGCTGGTATACTATAGAAGTGCCACAGAAAAATGCACTGTATTATACCATAGTATGCCGCATGATACTGTATTATACTCCATTGTATTATGGCATATTATACTTCATGCGGTCTCCGACTATATTGTACTATGTTACCCTATAGTCGACTAAAGAGATTCTATCGTACTGTATCGTACTGTATTACAATATATTCTGCTATATCATACTACAGTATACTGGCTTACATATATATATATATATATATGTATATATACACACACACACACACATATATATATATATATATATATATATAAATATACACTGAGACTGAATAAGACTCTGTTTGCGATATGTTACTATATGTACAAGACCTTGCTATATTTTTTTATATTATATTATATTATATTCTATATAATACATATTACCGCTTGCTTCACACTCAGGTCCAGGCTACCCGCCCAGGCCTGTGCCGAGCACACTACTTGAGTTCAAGTTGAAAGGCTGTGGGAAGTGATCGGAGTGAGCTCGCGCAATCCCACGGCCAACCCACCACATGTGATGGAGTCACCGGCTTTGGAAGTTGCTGAAATTTTCATCTGTAGCTCCTCCGGCGTCAAGCGCAGGCCAAAGCGAAAGTGCACCGATCGATTTTGCATCGTGTTGTTGGTGGCCTTCATGTCTGGCATGGGGCGAGCACCTCAGCATGTACAACATCTGGATGTATATGGTGAGTCTTCGGTGTTGGATACGACGACTGTGTAACCCTCCTGAGTGGAATGGGCCTTGAAATGCCCACGAATATCAGCCCGGGTACTGCAACGGCTACGAGAATGACAATGCATCGTAGCAGCATATGGGGATGCAACGTAATCTCAGCATTAACACTTGTTGCTTTCGCGACCTTTCCTCCAGCCGTGCTTCTGGTTGTTTCTGGTTTTGATGCTACTCCCGTTCTCCTGCTGCTTCTGCTGCTGGTGCTGCTGCAGCTGCTGCTTTGGCTGCTGCTGCTTCTCCTAGTCCTAGTCCGACAGCTGTTGCTACTCCTACTACCACCACCACCACCACCACCAGCACCACCACGACTTCTAGCACTACGATTGCTACTGCTACTGCTACTGCTACTGCTGCTACTGCTACTGCTACTGCTACTGCTACTGCTACTACTACTGCTACTACTACTGCTACTGCTACTGCTACTGCTACTGCTACTACTACTACTACTACTACTACTACTAGTACTACTACTACTACTCCTCTTATTCTTACTCTAACTCTTGCTTTTTACTCTTACTCTTACTATAACTTCTGCTACGACGACGGCGACTACTACTACCACTACTACCACTACTACCACTACTCCTACTACTCCTACTACTCCTACTACTCCTACTACTCCTACTACTCCTACTACTCCTACTACTCCTACTACTCCTCCTCCTCCTCCTCCTACTACTACTACTACTACCTAACTACTACTACTACTACTACTACTACTACTACTACTCTACTACTGCTGGACTACGGCCACTAACATGGACCGAGGTACCTGTATAGACGAGCTCGGGCAGAGGGCGACCTCGCCAAGCTGCGGGATCCCAAGTGCTCTCACGAACGAAGGCTATGGTGATCCGAAACAAGCCAAAGCTCTAGGGTTGCCAGTTCAGGCTTCAGGGCAGCTGATCGGCAGAGGGCAACCATACTCCTTGAGGGCCTTATTGTCTGTCGCCCATGTGTGGTTGGGTTGTTTTCACTCCACACCTTCGCCAACTCCAAGAAGCTTACCCTTGTAGCCTTTTCCCAATGTTGATCCTGGAGGTGACACGGGAGAGAATCGCCGTACCACGCGTACTCTGTGACATCCAATCTTTGCTCGATGCGCGTGCTTGCCCTTTTCCTGCTTTTTTCGGCTGTTCTCCGGCTGTGCCCCTTGTCCCGCTTGCAAGTCGGATACAGTCGTTTGCTAGAGCTCTTCGCGATTCTGCATTCCAAGCTGTCGACGTCAGGACCCACGGCTTCGACTGGACAGGAAAAATATGTGGTGTTGACGAGGTGGGCTGCACAAGGATTTGTATGTCCGTCGCGCAAACCCGAGATCTACAAGAATCTCCGGTCATGCCGACTTTGCTGGCAAGGCTGTCCGAGACAAGCCGCTTCTCTTTTGGTGCACCCCCAACGGTGAGGAGGCCGGTTCTCTGGCTGGCTTTCGATTCCGCTCGGCTTTTGCGCTTCGTCAGGGCCTAACACTCCTGGATGGCATTTGTGTTGCCAGATGTCCCAGTCGCCCTGCCATGTTTGCGCATGGGCGACATGGCCCTCTCCTGCGAATACTGCTCACGGAAGCTACAACGTGAGCAGCCTCCCCAGTGCTCAAGTCGTGAGCATGCGGCCAGGCAGTCGAACCGAGCAGTTTTTCTGTCCTGGCCCAGCAGTTCCATTCGAGGTCTGGGGCTCAGCCAAATGCTGACATTAGGCTGACATTTGAGGCAGCCCCTCGCGATGATGATTTCGTTTTTGTCGTCGTTGCTGTTGTTCATGATGATGACGAGTCAACCTGACTCATCGTTACCATGATCAGAACGAGTTTGCAGAGGCGTGGATTGGAGTCGGAATATGAGCAAGACGAGCAAAACCTGTGATCGTCGAGCAGCTTGTCGAGTTGTGCCAATATCGCAAGCATCTACTTGCGAGTTGATGCAAGTAGCTCTCCTGGGGAAGACTCTGGCAACCAACAGTTGTGGCTGCTCAAAGGTGAAAGAGTTTCTGGATCCCTGCGGCCACCTGAGTTTCTCCAGTTGGACAATTTAGCGCCTGAGCGGGAATGGCGTCCGGATTGCATCTGTGCTTCTTGCGAATAGTCTGGCTGTGAACCAGCGGAGCAACATCTGCCCAGCTTCAACAGACTCGTGTGAACGTGCGCCCAGATCATCGCAAGCAAGAGGCAGGCCAGCTAGACGCGCCTCTCGTGGTCATGTTCACTTGTTGCTCTACTGTGCTTGCATGCTTCATTCCATTTGGGAGGGCAGGGTATTGCAGTGGGGCAGCATGATAGTAACCAGAACCGCTAGTTGTGCTATGTGATGGTGCCGATCTCTGAACAGGTGGTGATTGGGATGAGGCGAAACCTGACTGAGAAGCCGAGCTATCCCAGTGTGGAGGCAGACGTCATGCAGGTTTCCTGTTGCCCGGGTCTGTTTGAAGAAGCCCATTTCATTGATTCGCAGGCCACTCCCTTCTCTTGTCCTGCAGGATAAACCCTCTCAGCCTCTCAGCCGGCTCACCAGCAAGATCCCCCCAGATCCTGTCTGGTTGAGATCGGTCGGGGGTGGGTGGCTAAGGAAGGGAAGTGCTAATGACGCCCCTTTGACTATAGGGGCCTAAATAATTACCAATACTCTATTTTGGGGGTTCGTTATTCTAATTATAGTATAATGGGCCCCCAAACCCTATTCTAATTATTAAGGCCTTGAAAAAGATAGAACCCTACTATAGATCCCTTATAGCATGCTCGAAATTCATTCTCGAATCCTGGTAATATAGGTGCTTGGGGGGGCAAAAGGTGCCTGAATAATTAGAATAGGGTTTCGGGGGTTCCTCGCCAAAATTATAGTATAATAAACCCCAAGCCCCATTCTACTTATTAAGGCCCCGATGGTAGAAGAGTCGATGGGTGCCCCCATCCAGTCCTATATAAGTCCCGATATGGGAGATTTCCAAAAGAATCGTGTCGGCGAGTTGTGCAAATTCGAATCCCGCAAGATGGCAAGTTGACAGCCTGATGTGACATAGCATCCCGGAAATGCCAGTCTCAAGCAGCATGCGATATTATTTGGAATTTGTACTGTATCATCCCAAAGAGATGCTATTTGGCATGTTGCGGCCTGCCTGGTTGGCCAATCTGAGCCATGCAAGTCTTTCGTTCTTGTGTCTGCATGAGTTTTTGCTGTCTGTTTTTCGTGTTGTACGCGTGTAGATTTTGCTTCCTAAAGGGTGGTGTCTGAGACGGATGTCCTACTTGAGTTGGATAGCGTCATCAGCCCCGAGAACGTAGCGATTCTGCATATCTCTGCCCCCCTAAACCCTAAAACCTAAACCCCAAAACCTGTTGCAGGCCTTCGGCTATTGCTTCCCAAAGGAGGATTTGGCTGCTGGCTGAGATTTGGACCGGGATTCCTTAATATAGGGGCTTTAATGATTAGAATCGGGATTTGGGGCCCTGTATACTATAGTTATCATAAGGAACCACAAAAATAGTATTGGTTTATTATTTACCCTCACTGCGGTTGCTCGCTGCTGACCGCTCTTTCCCGTGTCTTATAGATCTCCTTGCCCAGTTGAACTGCAAAATGCCGCATGCAATGGGGCATCAAGTTCACGAATGTAATGTGGTATAGTTCATATGGTCAAAAACTGTTTAAGATAATATAGACCTGGTCGAGCGCGAGTGCCAAAAAAGATAACATAGCACAGCAATATATCCCTGTACCCCCACCAAGGTTTTGCTGCAGAGTGTCATGGACCGCACATATGCATCTCGGCTGCCCCAAGTCGCTGAATGCGGTACATGAGTTTACATTGAAGGGCATGCAGGCGCATTCGGCATGTACAGTACGTTTTGATGCAGCGCTACGGGAAGATGTGTGCAATGATGGCAATGATCTTATCGGCGACTTGGCTGAAGGGCCATACCAAACCGCGTGTAGCCGCACGGTTTTGAAATGGACAATGCATCAGGCGTACCCGGGATTCATCGCTACAGTCGGAGCCGCATATCTAAGAAGCTGCATGAAGCTATCACCTGCTATGCCCAAAGCCTTGAACGAGATTTCCTTGGAGCCAGCCCCTTTCATGACGCACCCCAGGAGCAAGTTCTGACAGCAAAAAGGTGCATGATGTGCGTGTGGGGTGCGTGCAGGGCACAGGGTTTGCAAAATCTTCGATGTCAGGAGTGGCTTCCAGAAGATGCACAAGTTTCACCGCGTAATTATTTGTCAAAATCTACAAATCTGCGTTTCTGCTTAGCAGCTGCCGGGAAAACATCCAAGGTTTCCAGTTTCACCCGGCAAGTTATCTTGGCTGGTGCGAGCCTCAGGCACATGCGTAAGAAGGGGCCGAGTGGGTGTGGCACATCATCTAAATGCCGAAAGCCCACAGTAACCCCCCACATATATATATATATATATATATATTATTATATGTGTTTATATAATATGTATATATCATGTATACATACACATATCCATGTATACATACATATATATATATATATATATATATATATATATATTATACATATATTTATATATACACAGATAGATGGATAGATAGATAGATATATGTATCCAAACCCAAACAAGGCCTAAATCCTTGCAAAATTTTCGACACCCTGAACTCAGGTCAAGTGGCCATTCTGAAGCCCTCTCAGCAACAGGCTGTGCGATTCCTGCTCTTCGCAGCTCCGACGCCATGGCTGCAGTCTTCCCGGCCAATCAGGTGATCGTGGTCGGCGGCGGCCTAGCAGGCATGTCCGCCGCCAACACCGTGGTGGAGCTTGGTGGCCGCACCATTCTTTTGGACAAGTCTTCCTTCTGTGGAGGGAACAGCACCAAGGCCACCAGCGGCATCAACGGTGCTGGGACCAAGACACAGAAAGGAAAGTCCATCCCGGACACGGCGGAGTGGCTGGTTTGCTTTTGGGAGTTCCTTTAAGGGATCCTTTGAGGGCTCCTTTCGAGGATCGATGAAGGGTTCCTGTCAGGGATCTACAGGGGTTCTGTCAGGGTTTGTTGTCAAGGTTTCCTTATCAACCTCATAGTACAATATACCCCAAATCCCCATTCTAATTATTATGGCATCCTGCGGATGTTTTGGAACTCGCCCGCTCTGAGGATTTTCATCGCGGACACGCTGAAGGGCGGCGCGAAGAAGCCGGAGCTTGCCAAGGTGCTGTGCGCCAACAGCGCTGCAGATGTTGACTGGCTCGTGGACAAGTTCGACCTCGATCTCTCCCTCGTCGCGCGCCTGGGAGGGCACTCCCAGCCCCGCACGCACCGCGGCAAGGAGCGCTTCCCAGGAATGACCATCACGTATGCATTGATTCAGATGCTGGAGAAGGTTGCTGAGAAGACCAACCGAGCTCGCATCGTCACGAAGGCGGAGGTGTACAAGCTCATCGTCAATGCCGGCACCGTGGTTGGCTGCGAGTACAAGAAGGCCGGCAAGACCGTCAAGGAGTTCGGCCCCATGGTCCTCGCCTCCGGCGGTTTCGGCGCCGACTTCGGAGCCGATTCCTTGCTGGCCACGTACCGGCCGGACTTGCTCCATCTCCCCACCACCAACGGCGAGCATTGCACTGGTGATGCCATTAAGATGGGAGAGGCCATCGGTGCAGCCACCATTGATCTCGAGTGGGTCCAGGTGCACCCAACCGGTCTCGTGAAACCGGACGATCCCGATGCCAAGGTGGGACTGTATAATAACCCCGTGCTGTTAAGTTTAAACTTGACATGTCCTGTTAAGTTTAGTCTTGACATGTCCGTGTTCGGTTTTGATGGTTTTCCGTGGAAAAACGATAAGAAGAAAATAAAACGATAACGAAACGATAACGCATTTTTCGTGGTAAAACGATAAGAAGAAANGTCTTGACATGTCCGTGTTCGGTTTTGATGGTTTTCCGTGGAAAAACGATAAGAAGAAAATAAAACGATAACGAAACGATAACGCATTTTTCGTGGTAAAACGATAAGAAGAAAATAAACCGATAACAACAGCCAGGGATAAGGATTTTTGTACGGGGTTATTATACAACCCCAGGTGAAGTTCTTGGCCGCGGAGGCCCTTCGAGGTGTTGGTGGCATCGTCCTGGATGCCAACGGCGACCGCTTCTGCAACGAGTTGGGCCGACGCGACTATGTCACTGGAGAGATGTGGAAGAACAAGCCGCCCTTCCGCCTGTGTTTGAACAAGGCTGCAGCCGATGAGATCATCTGGCACGCCAAGCATTACACCGGTCGTGGCGTCATGAAGTTCTACGCCTCGGGCGAGGACTTGGCAAAAGACATGGGCGTCCCTCTGCAGAGGATTGTGGATGCCCACCAGAAGCACTTCGAGGCGGCAAAGAAGCAGGAGAAGGACAAGTGAATGGGCCTGGCGAAAGGTCTTCTTAAGCGCGTTTTCTTAAGGAGCTTGTGTCACTTTCCCTCGTAGTCTTAGGGGTCAGCTCACTGGGTCCTAGGCTTTAGTGTTGCGCCTTAGATTGCAGCCTGAAGTGGATCTGCACAAGCATGCCGTCTCGGCGGACTGCATCGTCAGCTGTTGCGCTTGCCCAAACTAGTAACCCTGTTCGGCTTTCACAGAATTAGCAGGTTGTCGCTTACAGTGTGCTACAGTGTATTTGCGTCAGGACCCCGATGGCGGCCCCTTCCCTGCTTACCCGTCCGGCAAGACTTGGGACGAGCCCAGCGGCAAGACGGGCAGCGGCAAGAAGTTCTTCCACAACATCATCGATGGCTCCAAGGTGCCTACCGAGCCCTTCTACGTGGCGATCATTACTCCCGTGATCCACTACTGCATGGGTGGGCTCGAGTGCACCGTGGACGCAGAGTGCATTGACAAGAAGTCGGGCAAGGTCATTCCTGGACTTTACGTTGCTGGCGAGGCGGCTGGTGGCATCCACGGCAACAACCGCCTGGGTGGTAACTCTTTGCTGGACTGCGTCGTGTTTGGCCGAGTTGCTGGCAAGGCCGCTTGCAAGTTCACCTTCGGTGCTGGTGAGAAGTTCAAGCCTTGCCCTCCGCCGGGCGAGCTGAAGGATTTGTGCAAGTGAGGGCGCCGAGCTTCATTTTAACGACAGCCTCCACATCGTGGTAATTGTGTCTGGTTGTAATTAACCCGTGCAGTTGTTAAGCATGTAACTCTATGTCATTGTGTGTTTGGTGGCTGGAAGCAGAGCAACTGTGCTTTTGTTCCGCGCAGCGAGACGAAGTCCACCTTGTAAAACTCACCCTGCGCCCGGAATGCCGGACATCCCTACATCCCTGCCTTCACAAGCTGGATCCTTGATTTATATCGGGCTTTGTCTAGCGTTGACCCTTTTTGATGCATCAGCCAACTCGTCGGGCTCCGTCTTGATCAGAGCCGCGCATCCTCGTGGGAAGCCGCGGCGATGGACGAAAACAAGGATCGCTCGATTTGTTGTTTGTCGTCACATGCCTCGCCTGGATTATCCGAGTGTGACCGCCGAAACTTAGGTCAAGGAGCCGCAGAAAGCTGGCGGTTTCTGGCCGTGGCCTAGGATGTGATTGGTGCTGGAGGGCATTGCAGCTCAGAGAAGTGTGAGGATCATGGCCCAAATGTCCTTCTCGAAAAACAGTCGGTGATGCCTCGCAAAGGTTTTAGTTGCGATTGCCTGCATAGCCAGTGCCTCAGCATGGGGTACCCGCCAAGGAGACGCGCCGGAGTAGCTGAAGTGCGGAAACAAAACATAGAGACATAGTGCAAGGACGACGAGCAGCAGCATCAGCAGCATCATCTGCAGCAGCAGCAAGCACTACAGCAAACATTGCTGAAGTGCTCTTGCCTTTTCCTGTGGCACGGTTCCCGGTTTCTGTCGCGCGCGTGCTATCGAACTTGATGATGTAGATGTTTGCTCTGCCCGGAGCCTGCGCTACTTTTGGAAGACCCTGGCAGAGAAACACAAATGTGGGTTCAGGTCCACTAGGTCAACAGGTTCAGGTGGGTTCCAGAACCACCGCTTCCCATGGCTCAGTGAGGTCATCGGCTATGCTTTTCTCTTCGTGATTTGGCACTCCTTCGAGAAGCTCGTCTATGGTCTGATTGTCAGCCGCCCATCGGTGTTGCGGCGGCGTAAGCGTGTGTGGAGGTGCGAGCTGGAAAGCAGCCTCCGCGCATTCTGGCCGAGGTTGCAGTGCACGTTGCTCTCCTGGCAGTTGCTGGGGCCAGGTGCCCAGGACTTCGTGTCCGGAGTGTGCAGTGCATGATGCCGGGAAATATATAAATATATATATATATGTATATGTATATGTATAATATACAAATCAAGTATATTTGTATATATATATATATGCTCATATATATATATATAGATGTGTAGAGTACATGATATATATATATATATATATATATATATATATCGTCCAGCAGTATTTTATCGGATGCCGCATGAGCCGTCTGGCCAAGCAAGAATCGGCCTGAGGTCTTCCTCTTCGTCAGCTTTCAGCCAGAGCCGGGGGCTTCCAAAAGTCGTTTTCGCTTCCTTCCTGCTTGGAGGTTCATGGGCAGTGATAAGTGGCGTTATAAGTGGGGTTTAGGGTTCCTTTCAGGGTTCTATAGGGTTTAGGGTTTTGAGTTCTTTTAACGGGTTCTATATGGCTTTAGGCAGTTATAAGTCGCGTTATAAGTAGGGTAACCATAATTCCAAGTGGCACCTGACGGCTGTGCCTATGGGCAGCTCTCCCCAAGGCACAACTTCTTCTTCACCTATTTCTCTCCGCCTGTCGCCAGGCCGGATATTGACTGGAGTAGGGTAGGGTAGGAGGTAAGCGTTAGGGTAGGGTTTTGGTAGGGGGTAGGATATTGACGGAGCCAGGGATCTGTGAAAGTGCTGTCAACTTCTCGCTGGCCGCCGGTCCAGGATGTGCGCTTGGGCTGGAGCCTTATATTTGGATCCAGGAATGCGGTTCCTGGCACGTCTGGGGTCGGGGTCGTCGTCGTCCGCGATGTCAGCATTGTTCAGCGCTTGTCGTCAGAGTCACGGCAGCAGATGCAGTGGTTGAAGTACTGGTGCTGGGAGCCCACAGGCCTGTGCGGCTCTGGCTGTCGTCTTCTGGATGCTGTTCGCTTTTCTCTGCTGCCAGGGAAGGTGCGGACTGGCGTTGTGCGCAGGGCTGCTCCCGCGCTCTGGCTGCTGCATTTTAGAGTCTACGTGTTGATTGCAGGGAGTCATTGGCCGTGACCATCGACAGTGTGACCGCGACTTGTGAGGCTTGCTTTGGGAATTACAAGAGTGTGATGCCAGTAGTGCGGAACGGCATCGTCGCCGGCAGGTCATAGCTGAAATCCCTTCCATGCTGATGCAGCCACTTCTGCACTCCGCAATCGTTGCTGACGCCTTAGCTGCTGCAGTTCGAGATACCAGGAGTTATTTTCAGAGCCTTAGCCGTCTGGTCTCATGTGGGAGTCAGCTGGTCTGGACCTGAAATAGTAGCATCCTTTTTTGATAGAAGGGACGGCTACTGTATAGAAGGCACCACGGATTTGAAGAAACCCCCCGTGTGCTCCTAAGGTTCTGGCCCTCCTTGGGCTGGTGCCGGCCTCTGAAGCTCACACTTCTTGTAGGGTATTAGGGTTTCGGGTTCGGGCCTGGAAGGGTGATGGTCTGGCAGCCAGCAAGCCCAGTTTCAAAATAGTTGCAAAAAATTATCCTAGACCCTCAACCATACTTGCGAGCCCTAAACATTGTGCGAGTGTGCGAGTCGAAACCCGGGAAAGGGGATCAGATCTTGGAGATTCGTTGCCTGCGCTGCTAGGGATTCGAACAGCCCTGCTGGTCTCTGTCGGCTGGGATGTTGAGCGTCGGCCGAATGTCTACACCGTCCGCATGGCTCTAAGGTGAAGGATGTAAGATTTTGGGTTTCATTTTCGGTATTTCAGCATCTGTGGACGTTTCTGGCCACTTGCGGCTGCTGTTGAAGGTCTACGGACTTGCCTGGATCCTCTCCACTGGCAAGGCCGGTGGCTCCCTGTTCCACGGACTTGAGGAGTGCGCTTTTCTTGGTTCGGCCCATATTGTACCTATGCTTGTAGTTCCGAGGTTATTTAGGATCCTATACGGTAACCCAAACAAGGAACTACAATGGAGCCTGTAGGTAGAGCAGGACAGATCATTGAACTCTTTGACGACAGACTTCCAGCTCCCAGCCGCACATGACTGCACGGCCAGGTGGTGCCATTGGGTGAGTCAGCCCAGCTGCAGTTGACAACTGCTAAGTCTTCGTGATCTGCGGCGTTGTGCGGTGAACCGGCTAGCACTGTAGGTTCGATTGGGGTTCGGCAGTTTAGGCATGCGCCCGCAGAGCGGGGGCCAAACAAGTCGATGGGACATTTCTGGAAACTCCTGCCTGTCACGGATCTATAATATATAATAGTATAATATAATATATTAGAATATATGATAAAATATAGTATAATATATTGCACTGCCAGGCCCTTGGAACAGAGCGGCATTCAGATTGTCTGTGGCTCGGGAGGAGCTGAGCCGCCGCCTTTTTGCTGGTTAAGGGGGTTCGGAGCGGACCAGAGAAGTACCCCGGATCTGCAATATAGGGTCCTTAGTAGTTAATAATTACCTACATTATTTTGGGGGTTCCTTATTCTGATGTAGGCATCATGACAGCTCTTGGTGCAACACTTGCCCAGGCATCAAGGGCACCGCTTTCTCGGTCGCTGGGATGTTTGCTTTCGGGCTTACATAATTACCGATACTAAAATGGGCCCCAAAACCCTATTCAAATTATTAAGGCCCCCGTTTTAGACCAACAGAGATGGGCTCCAGCTCGCCCCGAGCAATTCGGTGTAGCCCACAAAGGCCCGCTGGGTAGGCGTATGCCGTCAGGCGTGGGAGCTCTGGCAATGTGGTGTTGCTGAAGTCTAGTGTCTTGAAGATGCTAGTTCCTGCAAGGCTGTAGGGCTCGTGTGCGCTAGCCAGTGTGTTAGCACACTCTGCAACCAACCGCTTCCGTTCACACCTGGAACATACAAGGCCGGTGTCCATCGCAACCTGGAGTTCACTGATGGACAGTGGGCCACTTCCCTGGTGTTTCTTCCGGTTTAGTTGCATGGCGGGGATTTCAAGTTTCCGGTGGCTTCCGAGCGGAAAATGACATCGGAATGGTTACAAATAGTAGTGCCTTATAATATGCCCTACGTAATTGTAGTATAACATACCTACAAATCTGTATTCGAACATACCCCTAAAAGCCCTGTTCTACTTATTCAGGCCCCTGTCGTGAGGTTTGAGGATGTCTGCGTCGGAGGAGGGATTGACCAAGGCGTCCATCGCATACTGGCTCTTCGGCTTGGCCCGGCACCAAGTCGCCCAGTCGACGTACTGGTATAGTTGCGGTCATGCACTCGTACATATATATATATATATATATATATCACATTATATATCATGTGCAGACATGTCGTTTCGAGCTCACAGAGATCATTATGTACACAAATGCAGATACGGATGGATAGCTGTTTGTACAGATGTGTACATGCAAGACTTACATGCCAGCGTAAGGGCCGGGTGCTGTAAAGCAAATGGTGGCAAAGAAGGGAACCTCCTCATCCGAGAGCTTCAACATGAACTTTGATGTCAACTTCGCACCCAGGATGCCTGTGACTTGAGTACAGCAATTTTAGCTCAAGGTCCAAGCCCAATAGCCAGCATCAGCGAGCCTTCCTTTCGGTGACTTCTGCCATGCAGGGCCGCACACTCGCTTCGTTCCGGCCGGAAGGGTCCAAGGCCGTGGTCACCTTCGACCGGGTGAAGGCATGTTACATTTTCGTGTTGGTGGGCTTCCATCAGCAGCTTCTGAACGCCCCCAACCACCGTGTGCAATTGGCCCACTACTTGCCGTACAGGACGGTGGACCATGGTGTGGAGTTAATGATGGCCATGATGCTCATCTCTGGGTGGCTCTCGTCGGCTACGTGGAAGGATGCTAGCTGGGCAAACCACATGCTGAAGAAAGTTTCACGGCTCATCCCACCGTACATCGTGGCCGTCATCTTCACAGCCGTACCTTTGGCCTTGGAATGCGATGGGGAAGGCTTGCTGCAGTACGGCCTGGAGATCCTGACCATTGGCGGCTGGAACCCACTGCTCTCATGGTGGACCATGAACCGACCGCTTTGGTTCCTCTCCACGCTGCTGACCTATCACTACGTGTCTCCTTTCTTTTTGAGGTGGACACGCCGACAGAGTATTCGGCGGCTGCTTGTCGTGCTGGCCACCCTGTATGTGCTGCGCACGGGGATCGCATGCTTAGTGCTGGCGCTGCTGGAACAATGGACCGGGGACCTGGAGGCTTATGCGCGCATCATCCATTTGTGGAGTCCCACGCAGATCTGGGTCCCCTTCATGGGGGCTGTCTTGGAGCAGATCACTGCTCGCACTGTGCTGCCGGCATGGGTGCGAAAGTGGCATGTCTGGCTTCTTTCTGACCTGTTGGTCCTCGTGCTCATTGGATGCACGAACTTCTTGCCGTCGACTGGATTGCCGATGATCGATGCGCTCCTGGCCTACAACAACCTCCTCACAGGACCTCTGCAGCTTGTGCTGGTGGTGCTGCTCAGCTGCGATTGCAATTCTTTCAGGCTGCTGTCTAGCCTTACTGACGGCATCCGCAAGCTTGCAGCTGCTATGCTTAAGCTCTCCTACACGGTTTATCTGACCCACTGGCCGTGGGCCGTATGCATGCACTACGCTGGACGTTTTGCCTTGGACTCCTGGAATTCAATGTTGGCCACATGGGCTACTTCCATCCTTTTCGCGATCTTCCTGGACTTCGTCATCGTCGACCCATTCACTGCGACTTTTTGTGGCTGGATCACCCCGAAACCCAAGGCCGTCAAGGAGGTCAGCAAGGAAGATCCGCAGACCGACATCGCACAGCAAAAAGAGAAGGCCGAAGAGAGCAAAGATCCGGAGCTTGGCCTATCTGAAGAGGTAGTGCCGCGCCGGGAAAGGAGCTCGGAAAGGGCCGAAACGCTTCCCTTTACCGCCTTCCGCCACTTTCAGGTGTGATGTAGGTAACCTGGCCATGTTTCTTGAGACTCCGACTCCTGCTTGTTGATCCGTAGAAACATCGCTGCCACGTTTTGCTCAGAGATGCCCGGAGGCCCTAGGAGGCCACTGGGCATCCGCCCTCCAAGTGTGTTTAATATTAATGTGTACAGCCCCAGGGCCTGTCCTCCCTGTACCACGGCACCTGTAAAGCAAGTGCCCCAAATGGCAAATTTTGATACATTTTGGGGGCTTCCGCGCCCCAGCCCACAAGGCTTGTTCAGACCGCGGCCAGAGACAGGCCAAAGGGGACCCACAACAAGGTGCGCTGTTGGCTGCTGATGTCAGTTGCCGTTGTTAAGGAGCTTAAATGACATGTTGTTGTGTCCCTGGCCTGGCACTGCCTAGAACCATCAGGATACAACTACATGCGTGGACATATTGGTGAGCCAAGTGGGATGCATACCCTGACCAACCCTAAATGCAGAACCCTGAACCTTGAACCGAAACCCGGCTTTAGCAGGTTGTTCATCTTGTTGGACTGCATTGTCTCACTCCCTCGCACCAATAGTCTCACCTCATCAGACCTCGAAGCACATGCCTTGCCGATCGTCCGAGTGTGAGCACCGAAACCGTTAAGTTGTGGGAGCGTAGTACACTAAACCTCTTTGGGTGTGGAAGTTTGCGTGATTCCGTTTCGAAGATACTCTCTCCAGGTCTGGATTTTCGAGATCATGAATGCACTCGGGCAGCCCGGGTCTGATGTGGTGTCCAATCATCATATCGGCAACGAGGGCTGCTGCCACTGACGTTGACGGATGCGCGAGTGGTCAGTGAGGTTCGCGATTTCGCATGCCGCCAGGAACTCGGGTATGATGTGCTGCTATCATATCGAATTCCTGTTCAGCGCTGTGTAGACCTTTGAGGCCACCACCCGCTAGCCGCTAGTTTAGATTCAGTTTGCTCCGGCAGGTCTTCATGTTAATTCAAGCAGGGACGACACGAGGCCTTGTACTTACATTGTAGTTTGATGTAGTTGAGTTCTTGTGGCAGCACGTGTTGTTTATATCAGTTTCTATCATGTTGATCTCTGCACCAGGCGTCTGCAAGCTCTGGCTCGGAGCGTATCGTACCAGTACCTAGCTTCTTGTCGACGCCTCCTTCTTCTGTTCCTGTTCTGCGTAGTATTGGCTCGGTGGCCGAAGCTACCAGGGGTTCTCGGGATGTCATCTTGTTCCCAGCTTCCCTGTGATCATGATCCTGGTTGAGATGGCAAGGCCACCTTAGCTCAAGGCACAGGTAAGTTCCCTGGGGCACTTGCAACCTTCGGTTTTCAGCCAGAGTAGGGCGAACTGTAGATGCTGCTTCTGCGTACGTTTTGTCTGGGCCTTGGGTTCGGCTCTTGGGTTTAGGGTTTAGGGGTTTAGGGTTGGTTTCTGATAGGGCTGCTTGCTCCAACTCCGGGCGAAGTGGAAAGCCTGTTGCAACAGCGTTTAGGGTTATTCTATGGCGGACCGTGCAAGGTGGTGATCAACACGGTCCACCAGGAAGAAGAGCCGATGGCCCGGATGCGGAAACATGTTGCCCAACTTCGGCTGATGTTAGACTCTACATAACATACTGACGTGCCTGTGTTTATCTATATATATATATATATATGCACGTATTGTAAGTATATATATATATATCTCTGTCTCTCTCTCTCTCTATATATATATATCTAATATCCAGAGAGATAGACCCAGACAAATTTGGATGTGCAGGTATCATTGATGTCGTTGTGGTCTTCACGGCATCCTTTGGCTAACCGGCCCCCCAACGGATGCCAACTGCTGGAACTCAGGAATGGATGATCATGTTGTAGGTACACACCAGAAGTTCTCAAGCAGCGTGAGGCAATAGACAAGTTTTGTGTTCAGAACTCTTTTGCCTACCGGCTGTGGGGCACTGCCTACCTAGCCTACCATGGAGTTCGGCTACTGGAAGATCCGCGGTCTTGGCGCGCCCTTCCGCATGATGTTCGCGTACAAGCAGGTGCAGTACGAGGACACGCAGTACGCAACAAACGAGTCTTGGTTCAATGGTCGCAAGCCGGCTATCCTGGAGATGAATCCACTAGCGAACCTCCCATACCTCGTGGATGGTGACACATGCGTATGCCAGACCAACGCCGTTTTGCATTACCTGGGCGAGAAGCTCAGCCTCAACGGCAACACCGAGGCGCAGAAGCTTCGCACCTCAGAGCTGCTGTGTGAGATTTACGATGTGCGCAACGGCATGATCGATCTTGTCTACCCCTTCATGGAGATTTGTCGCAACGAGGAGGAGTTCAAGTCAAAGGCCGAGAGCATCGTAGGCTCACCGCCCTTTGGAAAGTTTGAAGCCATGCTTGCCTTGAAGGACAACGCATCAGGGGGCAAGTGGTTTGTTCTTGAGGACGGGCCAGGAACGGCAGATTTCCACATTTGGGAGATGCTGGACCAGCACAGACTGCTTGCTGAGAGGATGCTGGGTTGTTGTTAATTAAGGAATTTCATACGAGTAGGGATCTGTAGTAAATAATATATATATATATGTATATATATATATATATACATATACATAGTATGGTTTCCTTAGTATGGTGACGCAAATTGAATTCCTTAACGAGAACCCAGGATGGGCTCTCCTGCACTTCTGGATAAGTTCCCCAAGTGCAAGGCTTTCCACGAGACCTTCAGGGCCCTTCCCACACTCCAGCAGTACTTTGCTTCGGACGCGTACACCTTGGAGATCAACAGCAAGCTTGCCGACGCCTACTTCCTCTGAGCCTTCCGTACCAGTCTTCCTCCAGCTTCTAATTGCAAATCTTGTCAGTATAACCCCTCAACGAGTGGGTTGTCAAGCTGTGCGAACATGTCGTCTTTGAGAACATCCTCAACACGCTTAGCACGTGAAAGGTTGTGCGATCTTTCTGATGCCCAGGAGCTGAATGTCGTGAGTACGGTCTCGGCTTTGTGAATAACATTGCACGCTTGAGGCTGGTGTTATGCGGCAGCTTCTCAGAGACAGGCGCCAAAAACAAGCCGCTCGGATAGTCGCGCTCAAAAGTTAGGCCCATATGAGCACCGAGGGGCCGGGCACCGCAGGGCTTCGTGAAGACCGGGCAGAGATGTGAGTTCCTCGGCGCTCGTGACGAGGTCCTACCCTATGCTGCACGGCTACGTCGTTGGCATCACCTTTCATCTTGGCCTGGCTCTTAGGACTTAGGATCAGATCTGTGCATCTTTGTGGAGTCGGCCGAGACGACAGCGGGTCTGAGGCAGTATCACATTTGGTGCTTTCGTGATCGGATGCCTCAAGCTGGCAGCAGCCGCGGGCCAAGCGCAGTCACCGACATCAGGACAAGGAAGCCAGACATTTGCCATCGAAGGAAGTCAGGCTTGTGCGTCTTGGTGCTGCGAGGCTGCTATGTCTTTCGTTCTCAACCAGGCCAGGGACGAGCCGTGATCTTACTGCCATGCTTCAGATGCATGGCTCAGAGTCTTGTTTCTCTGCTTTCATACATCAGGCAGGCACCTCTCATATGCAAGCACGACAGTAGCATTGGTTCTCCTTTTTTGTATGTGCTTTGGGCTGACATTTGGAAGCACATCCTCGGTGCCTTGGCGGAGCCATTTGCAACTGAGCAGCTTAGGCAAGGTGTTCAGAGCACCGTGGCCCAAGTTCTGTGCTGCTGTTGCCTTTGCACGGTGGCCTGCATCGAGCGTGCCGAGCTCTCAGCCTTAGCAATGCGTTTGTAATGAGAAGAAGGAAGGGATGTCCCGGATCCAGCAGTGATTGGAAGGCCACCGGCCAAACGTAGGTCAAGCACGTGAACTCCAGCAACAGATGTACGTATGGCAGGTCTTAAGCATGGTCAATGACCTGATCTACACGGACGTGGCGCTGCGTTCGTGCGGCTATATGCAGGCAGCAGACCACGTGGTCAGCGTGGCCAGACCCTCTGAAATTCCATGCAAGCTGCATGCTTCGGTGACTCGAAAATGCAGAAGCTGCGGGCGTGCGACGTTGATCCAAGGTTTCGGTCTGTTTCGGTTTAGGCGCTAGCCTGACGGCTAGGACCCGGAAGGCACGTATCTTTCCTTCAAATTCACCCCTGAGCTTTGTTGCGTTGCATCGCAATCATGCCCTGTGCATGACCATGCCCAGTGGAGTTGGCTGAGGGCTAGCTGCCCAGATAATTTTGGGCACCGAAAAAGGGACCCTAATTTCGAGAACTGCCCATACGCGATGCCCGCTGATGTGTCCCAAGGCTGCATCCAATCCACTGACCTATGCGGCCATCAAAGCAGCCGCGACGGAACGCCGCTTATGTGGGTGTGGGAATTTCAGCCATAGAAGCCCAGGCTGTAAGTCTTATTAAAGACAATCTGTATGCGGAAGACTTAGCATGTCCAGTGAACGTGATGGTGCCCGGGAGAATGGACTCAGTGAGATTCATCTCAAGCGGGCCTGGTCGTACTCGCTGAGGCCATGAGAGTTGTGGGCGTCACAATCATCGGCGGTTGCGGAACCTTCCTTTCCTACCAGGCAATGCACGGCTATTCGCTGCTGGTTTGTGCGTGATGAGTTGTGCATCTCAGTGCCCAGAACTGCATGGAACCTGAGTGAGAGGCATGATCTCCTTCAACTGCGAAAGGTTCAAAATCAAGCTGCCTGACATATCCATTGCTTGCGAGGCGCTTTCTTCCACACAGCTGCACAGGCAGCTAGACAGTGTGCCTGGCCCTTAGTCAATCAAGTACAGCACCTGGCGCCTTTGATTTTCTGGTGCAATAGCAAGGTTGACATGTCCGCCAGCAACCCCTTTGTCCTTCTGAGAACATGTGCGCCGTGACCATAGGACGGACGAAAGGCTTGGAATTGTCCTAGCGGCGGGGGCTCGACGAAGTCTTATTTGCCATCGAGTGAGGCGCACCGGAGGAGGGGGTCAGAAACCAGTAGGCAAGGCCACAGCAACGACATCGTCATGCATCGTCTGCCACAGTGACAACGACGCCCATAACGGCCAAGCCAGTGGCGAAGCGACGCCAACGACAACGAAACCTGTACGTAACCATCCTTGAGAAATGGCTACAGTCCTCGCATTGTTGAAGCCATCGAGCCTCACAAGTCTCGAGTGCAGATGGATGCCATTGGATGCCACACGTTCTCCCAGGTTCGAAAACTCATCGACAATGCTGGTGACGTCCAACATCCTCGGGACTACTATCGCGCCCGCAGCACAGTGATGCAGTGACACAGATGAGTGCGGTCACTGTTTTCTGCCACGGTTTCGCTCCACGCTATTCACGGCCTGATTAGAGAAATGTGGCTTTGCTTCTTCCCTGCTTGTCAGGGCAGGGCTGATCTGTTTCTATGTCGCGCTGGCTTTTATGGTAGTGCCGCGGCCCTATCTCGCATCACGCTGGCATGTGGGCATTTTGCATTGCCTGGTCAGATTTTGTCACATCTTAGTCATAGCGATCCGGAGCAGTGTTGAGTTGGTTGTGCGCTACTACTGGGAGCTGGCAGGTCTGCACGGCATCTTCGACGTTAAAGTAAGATACTTTACGTTGGAAAGACGATGCCGTTGGATGCCCTCACAATGCGCCCCCATCCCACGTCACCACGGTAAGCAGATGTACGCCCATGTTGTTCGTCTGACGCTCTTACATCCGAGGCCTCGGCTGTTCAGTGATCTCACATGCAGTATACTTCATTTCTAATGGAAGGACGAGAGTTGTGCTACTTGCGCCTGCTTCACTTCAAGCACAAGACAACCAGCCTGGCACGTTGTGGAACATAGACCTTGCGCCGTGCATGTGTAGAAAGACAGCCACACTGCGACACCTGCGTGCCCAAAGCCATGGCATGCGGGCACGTCGAGCAGTTTCAGCAGCTTCGCCGCAGACATCTTGTCATCAAGGTTGTGATTGCCATAAAGACAGTCAATTATGCTTGCCAAGACGACAAGCGGCACCAAGGCTTCAATGGAAGTGCACCTATCGTTTCCACAATCCGTTGTAAGTGCTAACTGGGACTCCAAGACACCGAAGTAGCACCGCGGTGTGAGTGAAGCCGCCCGGCTAAACGCAACTATACAGTAAGAGATGCTGTGCTGTTTTGTCGTTGGCAAGGCCTCAAGACATGTTACTCACGTACCACGCAAGAACGAACACAGTCTGAAGGCGAGCTGGCCAAGTTGAGCAAGAAGAATAAACGCGACATTGATGATTAGGACAATCGTAGCTTGTTCTGCCAGGCGCAAAGGTGTGGTCATGCGTGGTCTACACTACGTGCAAGCCTAAACTGACAGCATATACGCTGGTCAGGGGACCTCGTTTACATTTGACACATCTGACACTTGGGCGACTGCAAGAGCATCACCGGCGATCAATCTATACACAGGCAAAGTCGTTTGGCTTGGCAGGCACAGTCGTTTAGCTTGGCAGTTGCACGGTTCCTTGACTGAGAGACAGAGCGTTCTACTTGCAATGCATTCGTTTTTCCTGTCACAGGCAGGAGTTGTCACTGAATTAGTTTTGGAAGCGGTGTCGATGCCATTGCTTATTCTTGACCGAGCTGCATATCGTTTCATGAAATCAATTCGCATCTCTATGATCTATCTAGCATCACGACAATGTGCAGTGGAGAGGTCAACGTGCGACCAACAGCGCAAAATATGGTGGTAGATAGTCTTGTTTGATGCTTGCAGTTCCGCTTATGATGGTGACGGCGGGGATCAGGTGATTAGACAATGCTGCAATGCGGGTGTCAAAGACAAGAGAGGCTCTATCAAGTTCAGTATTCCAGCGACAGCCGTGGCAACAACAAGTCGTAGTCGTTTCGGTGGCCCATGGTATTCCTACACCAGATAGTGTAAAGTACACCCTCCCCAACTCCTAAATCCTAAACCCTACACAGGAGGTTCCGAAAATAGGAGACCCTAATATAGTACCCCTAAATAGTAGGATCCTTATTATAAGGACCCCAAAATAAGGCACCCCTAATTTTCGGAAACTCCCACATAGCCTTCTCTAGTCGCTGGAATCTGTGCCTGCTTTGTGCGAGCGTGCGAGTCGAAAGACATGCTCTGCCGAAGGAAGCTGGAGCTAAATGGGCCCATTGAGAAGGACTTGCAGGAGTCACGTTGCCGGATGTGGCGTCTTTTGGAGATTCGTGTTTCAGAGCGTGGTGAGTCTTGCTGTGGCTTCTGGTTAAAGTTGGGGCTCCAGTCATGCTATTCTTAGTGTTATTGGCGTGGTTTTGGTTACTACCATGTGGTTTTCGCCCCTGGTCAAATGGATTTGCACGGTAATCTTGAGTCATCGTCGCTCTTCCCATTTCCTTTGCACAACCGACGGAGTGTGACCTCATGCCGAGTCATGCCCAAGGACACGTTAATAATGTACTGCATGTCAAGCACAACATTTACATTGACAACAAAAGCAGAAGCAAACACCAGCAAGAAGTTAGCAAGCCTGGTCACACCGGTAGTAGCAAGAGCTTGCCAAAGCACGACCAGTTCCTGTTTTTGCCGAACATGCGGAACTCTTCAGGGCTTAGGCTTTCAAGACTTTTCGGGTCAGGAGCTGGCGGTGCCATCGGTGGGGTGGACCCCGCTTCACGCAACGGCGGGGGCGTGCCTTTCGCCACTTTGGGGACGCTTGGATGCTCTTAAGACCGAGGAAGAATAAATAGTCGTCATAGCAAGAATAGAATAACTACTGACGACAGTAGTAAATACCATAATGATATTAATGGCAAGCCGCCTCAACAAATCCATGAACCTGGGTATGCTCGAGATAGGCGCCCCCCCTGCTAGACTAGGGTTTGGGGTTTGGGTTTTGGGTCTACGGTTTGGGGTGTTGGGGCTTTAGGGTTTAGGGGTACAGGGTCGTGAAATAGCATATGAAGCCCATGATCTCCAACTTGTTGTCCTAATAGCGGATTCTATAAGGGCCCTTAAAGGGATCTATAGGGGTTCTATATAAGGGTCCTGAAAGGGATCTGTTGGATCTTTTTGGGTTCTATGGGGGTCTATAAGGGTGGATTGGGCTCTTAGAAGCTAGTGCTAGTGGCTTGCAGGATTACTAATGTTTGCGACCGTTTGTCATTTGTGGTGCGGTCTTGAAAAGCTTGGAAGCGAGCGCAAGTATCCCGCTGCAAGCTGCCGGAAGAACATGAACTCCAAATCCTGCATCTGAGATCCTAAACATGTGAAATGCTCAATTCTCAGCACATCCACCCTTAAACCTAAGGGTCTAAAGCCCACGAGGCTTTGTAAGTCATAAAGGAACCTTGCGAGATAAACCCTCGTCCGAGTTGCGAGAGATCCTTCAACCGGAGACAACAACAACCGAACACCTCAGACCAAAAGCTTTCGGCGTTGAGGGGGCTGGACTACGCCGAAAGTCGTGCGAAAGCCACCAAACTGTATAGATCTTGTGAGCAGTCAAGAGACCCTGCATCGTAGGTTCGTCCTAGCCAGGCCGGAGGCAAAAAAAAACCCAACAGATCCCAACAGCCAAATCCCAAAGCCCAAAACCCTAGACCCATAACACAGGTCCAGCAAGAAGCCTTGACAGTGCCCTGAAGGGAACCCTTATACATCTCTTAAGGGAACCCTTATGGTACCTTCAACGGAGCCTAGAAGAAGCTTCTGCATCGCCTAGGAAGGCCCGTGATCGGCTCAAGGCCTTGAGCTGACAAGATGAGGGTTTTAAGGGTATCAGAGCATATATATATATATAGATATATATTATATATATTATATATATTATATATATATATATATATATATCTATATATATGGTCACCCCCCCCCCCCCCNCAAGATCCACACCCGCCTCTTCCACACGATTCCCAGAGCTTGCTTCTCTACATTGGACACTACTTATGTATGCCGAAAACACCGTAAATGGCGATAAAATCGTGCCTTTCGCCATGTGCATGCAAACAGTGCTGCTACAAGTCGCGGGTTTGATATGTGTATAAATCCGGCGCCGCATCTCGGCCAAAGATTCATCATAGTTTACGTGTTGGAGAAGCTGAAATAGGGCGTGCTATTTTTGTTCATGTAGTACTACAAAACCTCGTGTTTTTTTGCGTTTTATAGTGTTTTATTTTGAGCATTACAGTGTTTTGTGAGGTTCAGGCCACGAAACACTGTAATGCTCAAAAAATTCAAAAATTTCCAAACCTGAAACTCACGAAACACTGTAATGCTCAAAAAATTCCAAAATTCTGGCATCTATGGCCAGGCCGGGGGCAGATTCCTTAAGATTCGGGAATTTTTTGAGCATTACAGTGTTTCGTGAGTTTCAGGGCTTGGAAAAGATGATTTTTTTGAGCATTACAGTGTTTTGTGAGGTTTAAGCCACGAAACACTGCTATGCTCAAGTTTTGTGAGCTTTGAGGCTGCGAAAAGTTAATTTTTTTGAGCATTACAGTGTTTTGNTTTGTGAGGTTTAAGCCACGAAACACTGCTATGCTCAAGTTTTGTGAGCTTTGAGGCTGCGAAAAGTTAATTTTTTTGAGCATTACAGTGTTTTGTGAGGTTCAGGCCACGAAACACTGTAATGCTCAAAAAAATCAATCTTTCACTGTCTCAAAGCTCAGGAAACACTGTAATGCTCAAAAAATTCAAACTTTTAAGGAATTTGCCTCCGGCCTGGCCATAGATGCCAGAATTTTGGAATTTTTGGAATTTTTTGAGCATTACAGTGTTTCGTGAGTTTCAGGGTTGGAAATTTTGGAATTTTTTGAGCATTACAGTGTTTTGTAAGGTTTAGGCCACGAAACACTGCTATGCTCAAGTTTCGTGAGCTTTGAANTTCGTGAGTTTCAGGGTTGGAAATTTTGGAATTTTTTGAGCATTACAGTGTTTTGTAAGGTTTAGGCCACGAAACACTGCTATGCTCAAGTTTCGTGAGCTTTGAAGCTGTGAAAAGTTCCATTTTGCTGAGCATTACAGTGTTTTGTGATGTTCAGGCAACGAAACACTGTAATGCCCAAAAATTTCACAGCCTCAAAGCTCACGAAACACTGTAATGCTCAAAAAATTCCAAACTTTTAAAGAACTTTCCTCCGGCCTGGCCATAGATGCCAGAATTTTGGAATTTTTGGATTTTTTTGAGCATTACAGTGTTTCGTGAGTTTCAGGGTTGGAAATTTTGGAAGTTTTTGAGCATTGCAGTGTTTCGTGCGCCCCATGCCCCAAGAACCACGAAAGCGTAGATCCTGGGGGGGGGGGGGGGCGAGCATATATATATATATATCTCTCTCTCTCTCTCTCTCTCTTAAGGGTTTAGGGTTGTGTTAAAGTTGGGAATCCTACTAGGAATTTCTCCATTCACTCATCGAAGCTTGAAGCGCATGTGCCTTTTTGTAAACATCCAGGATGTTCAGATGTTAGGGTTGAGAGTTCGGTGGCGAAAAGGTGTAGGGCAGGGTTGCAGGAGGCATTTTTCGGGTTTCGGGCACATGGTTAGGGTTTGTGACAGGCTCTGACCATCCGTGCCGACGTCTGCTGCAGCAATTTTTTCGTTATTGTTGTGACTGTCGTGGCTTGTTGTCACTGCTGTTGTCACTATTGTGCTCTTATAGTTGTGCTTGGCCTTCTCGTTATGACTGTGACTATGGCGTGCATCACTACTGACCCTAGCTGCTTCGAGAAGCTTGCTGTACAATAATTAATCGCATGATCGCCACGACCATTCCGACCATCACGACCATCACCAACGACCCCAATTTTCTGACGACTGGTTTTCAGCCCAGTGTCCCCCATGTCTCATTGTTTTGGGGTGTCCTTCTGTGCCGTCCGATACAGAGGTACTTCTTAGAGTCTTACTTTCAGCTGAGCATTCGCTGTCCGAAGAGCCCACATGTTGAGGTCGGATAGTCGCCTGTAGATGACAGGAAGAGAGGCTTTGAGGGCTTAGAGTTCAGAGCTTTGTCGAGTTTCAGTGGCCACCGACGCCGTACATTTAGCATTCTCCAAAAGTCACCCTAAACCAGCAATCCTCCACACCCCTACACTCATACACTCCAGCCGGGTATTAGTTACTTGCCAGTATTTGGCGGCTGAGCTCGGGGCTGAGAGAGCCATGTTGATCGCTGGACTTGTCAGGATCGCCCCCTCATGGCCCAAGCGCCGCTGGCCCGGACACGCCATCAAAGGAGATGTGTTCTAACACTACAGCTTAGTGTACCGCGCTCTGTATGACGGCAGATGTGTTTGTACCACATCCGAATGCCACATTTTTGAGCTGAGGTATGTGCACGTACTGCCTCAAGGAGGTGACATCTGGCTACATGCTTTTCCGGCATGCTGGTCCCAGGGCTCCAGACTGTCCCAGCCACCTGCTGGTGAAGCCTGTCTCTGCGCTGGTGCAGCTCCTCCGCATATTAGTCTTAGTCGTACCCCAGGCTGCTCTGTTGCTGTGGCTTTGATTCTGGCGGTGGCAACAGCTGCTGGTGGTGGTGTTGGTGTTGGTTTTGGTGTTGTCGTCTATGGTCAGTGCCATTTTGCGGCTCAGGCTGTCTTTGGAGTTCCAGCCAGCAAAGCGAGGCCAGTGGAAGGTGGATGCCACAACTCTGGCCGGCCAGTCAGTGATGCAAGGTCCGCTTTACGCGACTCCATATCATCGCCTTTCGGTTTTGAGCTGAGGGGGGGGTCCTGTAGTACTGTAGGGTGAAGAAACACCGAAGACACCACGTGCAAAGGAAGGGTGCTTGTAGCTAGTTTCGCTCTCAGTCGTCCGACACATGGCCCTGCGGGAGGAGGCAAGGTTCTGCGTGGAGGGACCGGCACTGGTGAAGTGTGGAAACTCGTCGAGGAGGAAGTGCAGGCTGTTGGAAACGAACATATTTGGGGAACTTTGGGGGTAAACCAGATGTCGTGGTACGTCCACCGTCTTCACATATGCGGTGATGCAGAGCACTATCCCCTGCGAAGGTGAGATGGACTATGACGGAGCCAGAACTGGCAAAAGTGAAACTCCTGCACGGAAGCAAGCCTTTTCCACGAAGGCAAGAGAGCATTTCAAGATACTTGTCCTGATGTGGGTCAATGCATCAAAACGAGAACAAAGTAGAATTTTAATGGCCATTCATCCACATAAAGTTTAGCTTAAAGACGTTGAGCAGGTCAACTTGTAACAAAGCCTTATTAACAGTAGCCACTATGGCTGATTCGCCGGAAAGTCTTGTTTTGCATTCTGCACCCGTACACCAAGGGTATCTGGAGCGGATGAAGGCCCGGAAGCGCTCTTCGCGGCGCAGTCTGCCAGCAAAGCATGCTTGCAAAGGGTACCTGGAGCGCACAAAGGCGTCGAGGTGTTCTTTGCGGCGCAGACTTGCTCTCCGGTGCTCCAGCAAATGCAAGAAGCCAACCGCGAGGAGGGCGAAGAAATGCCGTACTGCGCCTGGGCAAGCATGGAAAAGTTAGATTTTGCTACAAGCCCTAAACCAAACCAGCCTTGCCTTGCCTTGTGCGAGAGTGAGAGTCGAAACTAAACCCTGCTGTGGCCCCAAAACCAGGTCTGAAGACTGCATGGGCATCAATGCCTTGGCGCCACCAGGAACTTTCTGAAACAGCCGAGAGTCAAAGCTTGCATGCACCAATCACCACATTAAATTCAGCCCGTTTTGGGCACTTTCGCTGGCGGCCAGATCACCGAGACTTTGAAAATTTAGTTATGCTAGGTCGACAGAGTCGATGTGAGCTCTCGAGCCACTATGAATCCGTCGTGCTTCGTGCACTTCGTTTGTTCGCTTGCCTGCAGCGATTTGTGGGGCCATTCTGGCCATGACATGTCATTGACATACTGTATTCATACCTCGTTGCGGGTGGCCCTTGCCCTTGCTCTACGGTGATCTGGAGCAGTAACATGCTGCGACAGAGCAAAATGCTTCTCACTCTTCTGCCCGGCTGCAGCAACCAAAGAAGTCGACTGGACCCAGGCGTCTGATTAAGTACTGATTTCATTGGCACATAGTGAGATGGAGCCGAGTCCCCGTTGTGATCCGTCCAGTCGTGCAGGGGCGCAGAAGTAGCCAGGATTCTCCCACACTCCGTGCGGTCTGCATGATTTCGCGACATGCTTGCTTGCATTCTCCTGACATCGGTGTGCCGCCAGATCCACCGTGCCAAGAGCACTTGAATCTTGTGGCCAAGGTTTTACCAGACCACGTATTCGCTCATGTATTGCATGCTCCTGGGAGCCGGTACAGGCCTGGGCATCGGATTCGATGCAGAGATCCCGCATAAAATATGGATGTCATTGAACTAACTCATGCTTGCCATGGCTCTCGTGCCTCTCAAAGAAGGATGCCGGGCTCTGCGTCTTCGCATGAGGATGACATGAGCTGCGGATTCGCTCAAAATCAAGAATCTTGTGACCGTCTTCCCGGGCAGGCGGTGCTTCGGGCCTGGACATTGACCAAACTCGCATGAAGACGCAGATTTGGTGCCGCGCCCAGCGTCGTCTGCGAACTGTTGCTCTGCTGTGAGAACTGGGAACATCTGGGAACTGGGAACGACCAGCCCCTACAGATTTCGTCAGCAAAGCTTCCGACATCACTTCAGGTCGGTTCGGGCGGAGTCAACTAGTCAACATCTTCTTTGAAGCTTGACTTTCCTCTAGGTCTTCAACTCTTGGATGGGAGATGAGCGGCGCTGGAGGGGTATTTGTAGTAGCCGACTTTAAACCAGAGCGGAAGGCACGAAGTTTCCGAACCGACGCGAATCACCCCAACTTGGACAACAGGTGGCCGAAATAATCAGTGTCATCTGCGGAAGGACCGCAAGACATATCGTGACCGAATCGATGCGATCGACATCTTTCGATTCGATTTACGCGATCTTCGGTGATTGATCGATTGCCCCTCCAGCTTCCCACCCTCCCCCCGGCCCTCCGATTCGATACCGGTAGTTGCGGTAGGTGGGAGTTTCCGAAAATTAGGGGTACCTTATTTTGGGGTCCTTATCATAAGGATCCTACTATTTAGGGACTATATTAGGGTCCCCTATTTTCGGAAACTCCCAGGTAGGCTTGGCATGACGAGAGCAATGCTCAGAACATGATGCAGAATACACGGCAACGATGACAAATGACATGTTCAATCAGCGCCAGCAGCCCGCGCATAAGCCAATCAAAAGTGAATGTTGATTCGCCAGCTGCGACAAGATATTTTCAGAAGGGCTTTGCTGACTGCGGCAATCGCCAGCCGAGATGGCATTGCCTCCTCCATGGCCGCAGCTTCTGCTGCTATCTGCTGCTGTTTCTACAGCTGCTGCTGTCCCCCAAACCAACAAAAAAGCATCACTTCTGCTGCTGCTGCTACTACTACTGCTTCTGCGACTACTATATGTTCTAAGGCGTTTATCGTCCATTAGTCTATGGTTTCAAGCCCTACCTTGAACCACAAAGGCTACACATAAGGTGTCCTGATGCAAAAAGGGCTAAGGTAGAAACTAACCAGGAGCAAAGTGAAGCTTCAAAGCCACCACACCTAATGCTAAACGTTTTCACCGAAAATGCAATTTAATACTAGGGGGGAGACTTAACAAGCGGGGGAGAGACTATTTCTGGGACGACGACCACGACCGCGGTTAGTACGACGAAAGTAAACCCCAAAAGTGCCGTGCCGTAAATCTCAAACACTACACTCGAAACCTTGAGCTTTACACATTTACAACCTTGTCATGTATGCCGTTTCGACACATCCTTTTTAGATCGTTTCACTCAACAGACTCCGAACCACATGCCTCGCCTGGATTGCCCGAGTGTGAGCGCCGAACTGTAAAGCTGCAGTTGGACCTCAACCTGCGAATCCGTGCCTGCCTGGTGCGAGTCTGCGAGTCAAAACCGCGATTTTGGCTCAAGACACGAAGAACCTACAGGAGGACGGAAGGTGAATTGAAATGCAGGTCTTGCCCTGGTCTTGGCCAGCAAAACAAACCCGACATCTGCAGGAAGAGGCAGCACAGATCTCAGCAGCCCGTGAGTCTGTACTTAGTCGTGACCTACCGAAGCTGCCAAAGCGCACTTTCCTTGAAAGAGAGCTGGGTCATGGCAGGCGGCTGCGCTCCAATGTGCACGTTTTCGGAAGGGGAAGGCGAGCTCAAAGCTATCGATGTGGACGCGCAGCCTGTCGGTTGGACTTACGACTCCGTGCCATCGCGACCGGCAGATCAGGTCTCCCTGATTCCACAGGAGGTCATGGACAAGCCCGACTCGGTCCTTCCAGGCTCTTCACAGGCATCTTCTCCTTGGGAGATGCCCGACACGGGAGATGGCCACACGGCGATAGCACAAGTTTTCCATGAAGATTTGGAGAACTGGATCGGCGAGGTTTCGGAAGTCTTCCACTACCGGGTCTTTGTCATCGAGCTCGTCGGGCAGCTGCTGTATACCGTGCTTGGGCCTTTGAGTATTCCTATTCTGCTCCTGATGTACGGAGGCCGTATTGGCCTTATTAACAGAGGATTTTGGCCGGCACGTCACCCATCCTTTGTCCTTCAGCTCATTCTTTGGGCCTGCTTGTTTGCCAGCCTCGTCCTGAGCATGTTCGCGGATGCACCCAATGTCATGCTCATCGAGAAGAAGTTTGCCATCATATGCCTGCTCATGAGGAATGCACCCATTGCTACGAAGTACGCCTACTGTTCCACAGAGACGTGGACCAAGTTCAACACGGAGATCATCTCTGACGAGTACAAGGCGTTCCAAAACATGCTTTCTGGTTGGTACGTCATTCCGGAGGCGAACCTGGGCTCTTGTTAAGGAATTTAATTTAAGTTACAATAATAGGGCTTTAATAGGGATCTATAGTAAGTAATATGGTTTCCTTATTATGATAACTTAAACTAAATCCCTTGACAAGAACCCAGGAACTTCCAGCTTCAAGCGGAGGTCGCCTTTGTTGGTGTTATCGGCTCCAGAGCACAGCGCAGAGAGATTACCGTGAAGTTTCTTCCATGGCCACGGAGTGAGTACGACTTGCTCTCCATGCGCAAGCGCGTGGATGTATCGAGCAAGACGATGTTCTTCGCTCCTCGGTGGTTGTTAAGGGATTCAATTTGAATTACCATAGTAAAGAAACCATATTATTTACTATAGATGCCTATTTATGGTAACTTAAACCCAGGCTCCTACAGGGCAGCTTCTCCGACCCAACTCTCGCACTCGAAAAGCCGCCCGGCGGCGCATCGCCGCCTGGTCAAAGATGGAGGATGCAAATGGCGACCACCGAGCCGTGAGCTTGGAGATGACCAGGGAGAAATTGGAGGCAGACTCGGCGAGATCGATCAGCAAGCTGAGAAACTCTTTGCAATCACCCGATCGGCCCGCCTCGCCCAGTGAGGAGACGAAAGAAAAGAGCTCGAAGGATCTAAAGCTGGAGGAGAAGCAAGAGCAGGAGCGCTTGAAGCAGGAGCAGCTGGCGCGAGAAAGGAAGCTGTTCAAGACGGCCGAAGTTGGCGGAGAGGTCACTATAGAGGACTTGTTCCTTTACTTCCTTCGTGCGATCCAGCGAAGCGAAAAGGTTGTTATTCCTCCTTGTGTCAGGATGAACCTTATCCTCACCCTGATCGCAATCTTCATTCCTTCCTTCCTGCGCTTGCGCAACGATGGCTGGTTCCTGGGTCCAGATACGGCGTCGGCGGTGCTGGTGGTGGGCTTCTGGCCATCCAACTTTCTCTGCATGTTATCTTCCTTGAGCTTTATTGCCGTCGGCGGTGTGGACATGTGGAGACGCCGGTGTTTGATGCGCAGCTGCGCTGCGATGCTTGCCGTGTCCCGAGAGTTTCGGCGCCATTGTCCTGCGGAGGTGGACATGCTCCCTGTCCTTGATCTCTCTGACATCAACACAGTAGCCGGCTGGCGCAAGCTGCGGCAGCTGTGCACCGAGTGGGGCAAATTCTATCACCTTCGAGTACGTGCATTCTCGGCCGAGTTCTTCTTCTTCCTGCTTATCATTCTTGCTGACATCATGGCCGGCATGCTCATCCAGGATTACACTGAGTTCAGCGGAGTGAATTTGGCCTCGCTTGTCGTGACGGGCACCGTCAGCATATCTCTGATGGTTTCCATCTTCGTGCTGGTCTACCTTGGAAACGAGGTGAACAAGTCTGCCGAGCGTCATCGCTTCTTGCTGAACCGATCCCGGACCCTTATGACAAGCATGAGATACAGAACGAGCACCTGCATGATGCCCAAGATGTCGCAAGCAGTCACTGGTGTGATGCCGCCTGATCCAACTCCAACGGAACTGGAGCAAGCTTCTGAACTCATCAGCTGCCTTGGCGATGAACTGGAGTCCGAAGGGATCGTGTTGCCGCTGACGCTGCTCGGCATGCCCTTGGGTTGGTCATTGCTCTCAGTGCTGCAGTTCATCCCGATCGGTGTCATCACTACGCTGTTGCAATTCTGTGGGAATGCTGCGACAGCCGATCGATGTGTAAACTAGCAGACACTGGCGAGCTGGGATTTGGGACGAGTTGTTGTCAGGCAGCAGCTCTTAGGCATTTCCAAGCAATCGGAGACAGCTGTCAGGGGTTTGGGGTTCTCGTTTGTTGGGTTTGCAGCTTTAGCGTGTGTCAGGCTACAGAGTTTGAATCTTAGGATGCAGTGATCCAGTGTCCCCGTACAGGCCACTTTTTGCTCATGTCCCTAAAGGGGATAGCTCTCCCAAAGCAGGGAGCGTGAGACTTGGATTGTTGATTCATGTACCCGTGAAGGAAGGAACAGCCGCGAGACTCTTAAGAATCAAGAATCGTACGAGCACGGTTCCAGAAATGTATACGTTTCACATCCTCTGCTCACAAAAACGTGATACATCAGGAGCTTGAAGTGACATATAAACAGCTCGAGGCGCCGGCCCTGTACCGCGGTAACTAGTGGTGATGGCGATTCGGAGCAGCAGTTGGGCTTTGTGTAGGTAGACTGAGTTTGCACAGCTGGTTTGAGTGCTCTTGCTTGCTATTTTTTTAATTTTTTGCGGAGGATAGTAGAGAGAGAGAGAGAGAGAGATAATCATAGATATAGTAATTCATAGTAACTCTAATATAGTAATATGGTAATATCGTATTAGAATATTATAGTATTATAGTATTACAGTAGTTATATATTAATGTAGTAGTATAGCAGTACAGTAGTATAGTTAATATGACTATTAATAACAGTATATAATTTCAGAACAACAACAATATGTACAATGAGTTAAGAATAGTAACAATCATAATTCTAAAATAATACCGATGAGAGCATCGCAACCCCAAACAAGGCGCCCCAGAGAGCCTACTTCTTAACTGAGGAATATACCTTGAATCACAATATCCCTTAATTATGGAATATACCCTACGTGGGGCGATAAGTAGGGTAACCATAATTATAACCCAGATTAGGGACTTATAACCCTACCTATAAGTACCCTAAACTCTAAACCTTGTGCGAGTCGAAACCTTAATCCTTAAACCCTATAGATCCCTTGAAGGAGCCCTGAACCCCAAAAGTCCCCCACTTACAACCTCCAAGTATATAGGCCCCCTTGGGCTTTCTGGCCCGGACCGGATCTCGAAAGCCAGGTCCGAGGGCCAGCTCTGAGGCCGAATCCTTGAAAAGGTCACTGGGTTTAGGGCTCAGGGTTCAGGGTTTGTGAGTTTAGGGGTTTAGGGTTTGGGGTTTAGGGTTTGGGGTTTTTGGGCTCAGGGTCGCAAGCCTTCGGCAGAAAAAGGCTCAGGGTTTGGGGTTTTTGTATGAGAGCAAGTTGTGCGGAGTTGCGCAGTCACGAGCACTGCACTGCTTCGCGGCGACAGCTGTTCCGGGCCAGAGAAGCCTGCTGCAAAAGGGTTTAGGGTTTCCAGTATAAAAGGGTTTCGGGCGAGAGGGAGACGAAGAACCGTACTATGGCAACTATGGCGTATGCAAGTATACTATGGTAAAGTATGGTAAAATGTTGTAGACTATGATATATCCCAATAAAAGAGGCTCCATTACATGTTTTGTATATGGTATCATGTAATGGGGGTGGACCTGTTGGGCTTGCAGAAAGACAGAATAGGGGTTCTACTCGAGCAAGTCCAGGGGGAATGGAGACAGAGGTCAGGTAGCCCCCGAATCGTCACAAGCAGGCAAGAGATGGACCTGGAGACCTTGCACCTACTGGCCGTTTTAAGTTCAGCATATGTTTTCAGGACCCGAGAGCTGCAGCGCCAGCATGGTCATTTCCAAAAAGTTCACGGCCCGAGCGCCGCATGGTATGCTTCGATGGGGAATTGAACCAGCCCCTGCAACAACATGCACCTTCGACCAACCTTTGGATGTGGGCCGCCGGACAGACGGGCCAGGTAGTTTCTCGACCGAGAGAGAGAGCAAGAGAGAGGTTAGCACGAACTTTGGAGGTAGGCCACATATGGCCAGAGGATGCATGCCCATACCCCTAGCAAGCAAGCAAGGTTAACAAGAACCCTCACCCTAAACCCTAAACCCCTAAACCCTAAGCTCACAAACCCTAAACCCTAAACCCGGCCTGAGACCCTCAAAGCCAGGCCTAAGGCGGCCGCTCGCAGCAGGAATGGTGGCTGAGAGGCTTGCGGCAGGCAGCAATAATATGTATTGATACATACATACGTACACACATACATATATGTATATCGTTATCTGCCATACAGAGTGTAAATCATTCTATATTGCATCAATATTTTGCCATACGCCACTATGCTGTGTTATATCATACTGTACTATTTTGCATTATGCCATGCCATGTCATATTATATCACATCGTGTCATGTTACACCATGTCATGTCACATTCTACTTTACTAAATTAATAATTTCTTATCCTTGGGGCTCCCAAGGAAAACAAGATTAGGTAACTGTGTTCAGAGTTTGTGACTATTCTGTTGAGTTAGAAACTGGTATAGTTTGTGTTGTAGACTGATGTAGATTGTCGTAGCGCTTGTTTGGCTGGCGGGGGCAAAAAACGAATCAAGTTGTGTCGTTCGCAGCGGCTCGGACACGTTAATCTGAAAACCAGACACAATTGCCAAAAGCTACTCTTCAGAGCTGTTCAGCTTCATGTGAAGCCTTCCTCATGGGGCACCGCTGCATGCAGTCTGCATGTAGATACTCTTGTGGTTCTTTCGCGCCACAGTCGGCATTTTTTTGCATGGCGCTTTATCACTAAACAACCAAAAATGCATGTTTGTCGAGCGTGGCCGAGTCAGCTACTCCTCTTAGGCAGCCGGCTAGGCGCCATCCGTCTAAGCGAGGTATTGAAACAGGTCAGATGTCAGTTTTGAACTTACGACATCGTGGACCATCCGGAGGTTCGGTACCCCCGTCAGGCCCTCGGCTGCTCGCCGACCGCCTGAAGGGGGTACCTTACTCCAGGAGGGTAGTGTGACGCATGTTTTTTTTTTTTCTGGCTCTGCCGTTCAGCTGTAGTCTTGGGCGAGCGAACGCCCGGAGTATCTACAGGCTTGTTGTCGGCCTTCTGAGCTCAGAAACAAAGCGCTTCAAGCTGGGGGGCATCTCTTTATCCTGAGCCCTGAACCGAGCTCGCTCCGCTTTGAGCCCTGGTTGCTTACTTGGGCAGGTCTGGGACTACACCGGCATGTCAACCTATTTCCTCACACTCCATGTGGGTTAGCATTGTCGTGACGTGTAAGTGGTCTTGTGCTAATGGGCTGACGCGCCATGCCGAAGCCGGGGATCACATGAGGGTATCCACTGTACTGGGGTAGTGATGGTGATGAAGGAGGAATCCCCTCTGAATTTTGTCTCGGATGTGTTCCCATCCCTCAACCGTCATGGTCGTCTGGAGGCGCACGGCTAAAAGACACGAGGGTATAAAAGCAAAAGAACCCTAGATGCTATAGACCGACAACATGTACCTTCATGAGGCTACATATGGGAGTTTCCGAACATAGTTGGACCCTAAAAAAGTACAACTAGTAGGATCCTTATTATAAGGACCCCCAAAATACGGTACCCCTATTTTTTTTTTGGGAAACTCCCATATCTCGACAACTAAAAGATCTGAGATTGTCGCAACTGAGGCCCTTAATCCGAAGCCCGAAACTCTGGCAGTCAGCCCAAGCCCGTTGCGTTCAATCTTGCTGTTGGCCTTTTGGAAAGGCCATTTATTTACGTTATATTACATCTTATGTTATATCATGTCGTGTCATATTGTATTATATGATACAGCATAGTATGACCTTATGTTCTAGTGCATGATACATACAAGTTTTAGTGTGCCCATGTACTGTATATATGTATATATGTGTGTATGTATATAATTAGGTAGGAAGGAGGTATGCATGCATGGATGCATGTATGTATGTATGTATGTACGTACGCATGTATGTATGTATGTACGTATGTATGTATGTATGTTTCCTTTACATTGGTTTGGAAGCTAGCAGGTCTGTAGTCTGATCCTTCGGATAAAGATGGGGTGCACATCATGCCTTACACCAACATGCCTGAGGTTGTCTTTAGTACGTTTTAGGTTTTCGGGTTGCAATAAAAGGTCAGCAAGCAATTAGCTTTCCAGTGCAAGCTGGCTTGTCTCACCAGTAGTTCAGGCTGCAGCCACAAGTGCTTGCCTTCGGAACGCTGCCGGGAAAATGCCTGTGGCAATGCAACTGGCAGGACCTTCCCTCAAATTCCTAAGCCCCAGGAGCTAGGATTTCTTGGAAGTCGTGCAAAAGTTACCCTGTCTGCAGCTGCGGCAGCCAATTTGTGGAGTAGCCTTCAGCCATGGATGCAGGGGGGAAGACAAACATAGACGAAGAGCAAGTAGACAGCATCATGATGTCGTGTCCCTAAATCTGCAGCATACCCATCCTCGACAACCCTAAAACGAAGCACTCCGTACCCCACACCCAAGCCCATCTCACTCAGCCCTACACCCGTCAAATCTAGGTCCTGAAAACAAGCTGCCCGGTGCCGGGCATCTGCACTCCGCCACACGAGACTGCAATGCCGCAGGTGGTGGAGGCCTGCTCGCCCTAATTTCTGAAGGTTCGTCCCCTTGCCCCTTTCCTCGTCTGCCAGATGTGAGATGACGTGAGCCGAATCCCTAAGCCCTTTGGCTCAAGCACGGGACAGCAGGAAAGGATAAGGAGGAGGAGTGGCACCGTCTTGTGCCATAATTCACAAGCTAAGGTCTGCTGTGAGATGACGCACGGTTTCGATTTCGGTGGAGGCCACCACTGCCACACACCGGCAATTCACCACGTCACACATCACGTCACACCCCACCACCACACGACCCACCATCACACTCCGCACCACGACACGACCCAGCACCACACTACGAACCGCGACACTACGCACCACCATGCAAGGCACCACCACAGCGCAAATTACTGGAAAATCGTGAATCATCACTCGAAGCATGGTTCGAGCGATTCGCAGCATCATGCGCATGCAGACAACTATCACGACCAACACCACCAGCACCACCAGCACCACCACCATCACCACCGTCACCACGATCACCATCCGGTTGTCCATCACCGGCACCATCGACATCACAACCTGCCTTGGGACTTGCCGGATGCAGCGGCTACAGCCATGGCATTCTCTTCGGGTCCTGTGGCGCCTGCGTCGCGCGCACCAGTGCTAAAAGACATGTTTCGACCCAGACGGCAGGAGGTTGTTGTGGTCGGTGGTGGCGCTTCTCCTGATCTCTATGGCGTTGGCATTGCGCTGCCAGCAGACGGCGTTCATGTCTATGACAATGTCGTGTATTTCGAAGTGGTCGTTACTCCCAGCAATGGTGCCCCATGGCAAGTGTTGCGTCGCTACAATCACTTCCGTGCATTGACGAAAGATCCTGCCATCTCCGTCGCCACTAGAAGCTTCCCACGAAAGATTTGGCACAGTCCCAACCATCGAGACTTTGTCATAGTTGAGTAACATTTTACATTTTTTCTGGGTACTTAAGCCCAACAAGGAATAAACATGTACATTTTTTATCCTATCCCAACCATGAACTAGGAGAGATCGAGGAGCGTCGGCATTGCTTGGAGGAGTGGCTGAGAGCGGCTTTGATCGAGTCAGGCATCCGTGCACTGCCTGTGGCCCTGCGGAAGTTCTTGCTGCTAGGGCGGACTCCCAAGGTGCCCAAGGCAGCCAAAGCAAGGGTCAAGCTCCAGGACTCTACTATGGGGGCCTAAATAATTGGAATAGGGTTTTGGGCCCCATTGGAGCCCCCAAAATAGCTCCAGGACTCTACCATGTCTACTCTGTCCTTTGCCGCGGAAGCCTTTGACAATGCCTCCGCCTCTGCACCCCTTGCAGAGGGCGGCGATGATGGCTTAGAGCTGCTCCATGTTCCGATCCCCGCTTCGCTGGGACCGGACGACTTGCTTCAGGTCAAAACACCTGATGAGAAGATCATCGTCATCAGCATTCCATGGGGCCTAGCGCCTGGTGTGCCACTGCAGCTCTGGTGGGATCAGTCGGCTGGTACGCTTGGAGTCCACCACCGGCAAGACTGGCAAGCACTGCGAGGGCAGAAGTGATCGTCTGCAGCCTTCGGCTTGCAAGCCCTAAAGGGCCTGCACTGCCTTCCAAGGCATCCTGTACATTCCTGTACCCAGTGCGGATATACGAGCGGGCACAGATCTACAGCACAGACTGGAGACCGTGTCACAGGAGTCGTGGGCGATTCAAAGCCACACGGCCTTGCAGAATTGGCATCGCTACAGTGCTCATGATGTAGCTGCAACTCGACAATTTAGTCAAGTCTATCATGTATTGTATTTGCAAACAACAGCCATCCTCTGCTCATCTTGGCCGAAGCAGCTGTGGTTTGCACGGCGCTTCCAATCTTGGATCTTGCAGTGCCGGCTCAGCGTCAGCGCAGCTCCAGAAGCAGGAGCAGCCATGTCTGGCTACCTCAAATGCGTTTATTGATGATATTGCTGTTCGGGTAGTCGGCGTGTGAGAAGCCTGCTTTAATAGGCAGTGTGCGCAGTAAAACAGATTTCGCTGGGTCGGTCACTACCTCCGGGGTTGGTGTCAACGGTATTGGCTGGCGTGTGCAAGAAGTCACAGTCATCATCGCTGTACAGTCTGCTGTGAGCTCGAAGCCGAGCGTTGCCTCCATGCTGTTTGCACCAACCCCGCACACCTGTGTTTGAAAAGCACTGGTGTCAGCAGTTTGTCACAGGATATGCTGCCTTCGTAGCATAGGCTGATTGCAGCGCCCAGCGCCAATCGCCCCGGTCTCCTGCGAGTGCAGACGCTCTGCCGTTGAGGGCATGAGAAAAGTTGTAGCACCGGCGCAAGCGAGACTGGAAAAACAAGGCTTCTTTCTCTGTGCGCGGAGATTTGCATGATTTTGGAGAGGTGCCGCGTGATGATAGAGAGCTGAGTTTCCTTGCGGCCTCACATAGCACAATGACCTTTCTTGACAGACTTTCAGCCTTGTACCCTGCATCGTAGGTTCGTCCCAGCAAGGCGGGAGGCAGCAAAAAGCCATCACCTGCCCCACTCTCAATTCCAAACATGCGCACTCGTCGTGGCCAGGATGGTCCGGAGCTTGACAAGCTCCAGGAAGACATGCGGAACCTGCAGGAGATACGGTTTTTGTTTGACCGTTGCTACGCCTGCTACGCCCTACTCTTGGCGCAGTGCGGTTATTTAAATTACTACTATGCTGTTTTCAATCTTCTTGTGCTTGGTTACTCCGACTTCGGTGACGACGACGACTTGGGTTACTACTGTACCTTTGCCACTGTTACTTTATTGTCATGTTCACTTTTATTGTCTTTCCTATGGGTATTGATACAATATTGTTGTTGAGTTGTTGTCATTGTTCATATTGGTACTGTTGTGGTTATTGAAGGTTGGTGTTGCAGATTTTCTGAGTTAGTCTTATCCGTCTTATCCTTCGTGTTATTGTCAGCGACTGTTAACACTGTCATCATTATCGTCATGCCAGTGTGTTGATTGTTGCTACTATCTGCTATCACTATTCGCCAGCATCACCAAAAGAACAATCATTATCAGCAGTCTTATTATCATTACTTCTTTCGTTCTCAGTCTTGTTCTTATGATTACGATTGTTATTATTGTTCTTATTAGTAATACATCATTTCATCAGCAGCATCATCTTAATCATCATCATGATTGTTGTTGTTGCTGCTGTTGGCTGTTGCCGTTGCTGTTGGTGTTGCTGCTGCTGTTGTTGTCCTTGCTGGTGTCCTTGTTGATGTTGTTGCGGTTTTCTTTGTTGTCGTTGTTGTCGTTGCCGTCGTCGTTGTGGTTGTTGTTGTTTTTGTTGTTGTCGTTGTTGGCTGTTGTTTGTTGGCTGTTGGCTGTTGTTTGTTGGCTCTTGGCTGTTGGCTGTTGGCTGGTTGCTATTGCTGTTGCTGTTGCTGTTGCTGCTGTTGCTGCTGTTGTTGTCGTTGCTGTTTTCTTCTCGCTACGTACTGTTACTGTTATAGATATCGTTCTGGTTGTTGTTAATGATTCTGTTGTAAAGGGTTAGTGTAGCCGCGAGGCGGCCGCGACAGGACATCCATGAAATTCCGGCATCCCGCCAGTTCTTGGGGGGAAGCATTTTGGCCGTTTTGAATCCGCCAGTATATTGGGGCATTGTTTGCGCTGTGATCCTGCATCCCGCCAGTACACGGGGAGATTCATGGATTCATGGAGGTCGTGTCTCTGAATCCGCCAGTAGATGAACGATTTCGGGGGGGGTGGTCCCTGTGGTTTCCTTGGGGGTCTTCTGGTCATCTTCTCGTCGTAGCGGTCGTTGTCGTCCTGGTCGTCGCAGTCGTCCTGGTCGTGTGCTCGTCGTGCTGCTGTATCACTGTTTGGGGATCACTTAATATCATCATCATCTTCTTCATCATGATTAATAAGACTATTGTCTTAGTAACAGCTGTTATACTGTTATTGCTATTGTGTTTCATATTGTGACGAATGTTACCGTTTTCACGCGTGTTGTTTCCCGTACAGTTCAACCACGCCCTGGGGTGCTTCAGAGTGAAGGGTTTGCTCACCGGACAGATGGCTCTGCGCGCCGGACATATTCCACTAAACCTCGTTTTTTCCACACTCCCGTGCTGCCTGTGTCCACCCGGGTTCCGCCGCCAACCGGCTACAACGACCTTGATGACAAACGCCTATGCGAGAGGGAGGGCGGACCGGGACGGAGGGGTGGGAGATAGGCGCTGCATGTTTGCGCTCAGTATGACATGTTTCAAGTGTGGCACATGGAGTCATGAAGCACTGAATGCTGAGAGAGGCTGGTGACCGGCAGAGAAGCGAAGAGACAGGGAGGAAGATCAGCTGCCTGATTCTGCAGGACGGTATTCGACATCTTTTTACGAATGACGCTTGGGTCTGCACTTCCAGAACTCTCGCAGTCCGGCGAGCTGCTTAAAGAATTGGCTAATGTAGGAACCTGATTAAGAAACCTTGGGCCTTTATTAGGGTTCCCTATATGAATCCGACTAGTTTGGGGTTATAGGCCCAGGGTTTCTTAATTAATCAGGTTCCGACATTATCCTCAACTCTACACCTTCAAAGGGTACTATAGTTACTATAGGGTTCCCTTTAAAGGCTACTATAGGGTTCAACATTAACCATGTCATCCATGCTCTCCGTCTCAGGACTTTAAAGGAGCCGAGAAGATTTTTCGGCAAGGCGCAGAGTGTGCCCTGGCAGGTACTGTATTTAGGGTTTAGGGGTTTAGGGTTTGGGCTGACACTAAGAGCCCAGCTGCAAAAAGGGTTGGGAACTTGCGTATGGGCTTGGCATCTCCATAGCCATTTTAGCGGCTTTAAGGCAGATACAAAGGAGAAGCTAGAGAGGAATCTGTCGTAGCGAAGCCCGGCCGGCAAGATGATGACCAGCTACGAGTTCTTCCCAATCCGTGAGCTGTCCACTTATCAGACGAAGTGGACAATCAAGGGCCGTGTGACCAGCAAAGCACCGCTGAGAACGTTTAAGCAGAGAAACGGAAGTGGTTTTGGCAAGGTCTTTCATGTGGAGCTGCTTGATGCCGAGGGCGGAGAGATCCGGGCAAGCTTCTTCAACGATGCGGCGGAGAAGCACTTCGAACTGATGGAGGTCGGCAAGTGCTTCACTCTCAGCAAGGGGCAGGTCAAGCTCGCGAACAGGCAGTTCAATGCCTGCAAGCATCGCTATGAGCTTGTCTTCGACAAAGCATCCAAGGTTGATGAAGTTGCAGATGATGAAAGGATTGATGCCGTCAAGTTCACGGTGGTTGAACTGCGTTCGGTGCAGGGAAAGGCGTTGCCATGCAGCGTGGACGTTTGTGGCATCGTCACTGCATTCGACAAAGCCTTTGCCTTCACCTCCAAGGACGGGAAAGATCTTGTCAAAAGAACTTTGACCCTCGCAGACGACAGCGGCATCAGCATGCAAGTCACAATATGGGGCGATCGCGCCCAAAAAGAAGACTCGGAGTTTCAGGGCAACCCAGTCGTCGCCATGAAGGGAGTCACGGTGAAGGAGTGGCAAGGAGGCTTGAGCGGGTCCTTGATGGAGAGCGGCTCAATTGCCATCAATCCGGAGATGCCCGAAGCGCAGAAGGTAAAAGCCTGGTGGGCACAGGGTGGCCATGCGCAGAACCTGACCTTGATCTCGCAGACAACTGGCGGTGCTGGAGCTCGAATCGCTGGTAAGGTCATGGATGTCTTGCAGATGAAGCAGAAGTCCGAGCAGCTCCTAAACGAGCAGGAGATGTACTCTGCCTACTGCCGGCTTGCCTCAGTCCAGGTTCGTAAGAGGGATGACATCCAGCCGCTCTACTACAACGCTTGCTTGGAGCCGAAAGAAGGCAACGGGCTGCCATGTAACCGGCGTGTCGACGAAAATGGTTTCTGCGCTGTTTGCAACAAGGTTGTCAAGGCCGCACCTCGTCTCAATCTTCGCTGCCGATTCGAAGATGCAACTGGTAACTTCTGGGTCACGACTTTCCACCAAGCGGCCGAGAAGGTTCTTGGAATGACGGCGCAGGAGGTTGCTGATATCGAGAAGACCGCGGGGCGCGAGGCTGTGGAGGCGAAGATGAAGAGCTGCTACTATGCTCGGCTCGTGCAGGTGCAGCTGCGTGCGAAGCCGGACAACTACAACGGCGAGCAGCGAACAAACGTTTCCTGCACCTCAGCTCAGCCAATCAATCGACGTGAGCATGGACGGTTTATGCTGAAAGAGATTGAGGAGATGTTGGCGAAGGCTGTCTGCTGAGACCGTGCACCCCAGCGCGAAGCCTAGCCTGTGAGCTAGTCAGAAGCAGCACCTAGCCAGGGCCACAGCATGTGAAGCGCATCGCGATGCCAGACGCCAGCCAACGCTCTCGAGGTTGATCCGATGTTTGTTCGGAAACCCACTCTCTTACACTGTATTACTGGCCAGCTGGCATTGCAGTGCCTGTGTTCTGCGCGGGATGCATTTGTTGTGGCCTGTGTGACTGTCTTCATTGGGTTGGTCCTGCGAGGGACCCGTTTCACAAGCTCACTCACAGGGTGGACTGCGCAAGCTCCTCCTGTGAAGCACTTACGAGGGACCCAGCGGCAGTTCTGGCACTTCCTTACTGACTTACTGCTTACTTTTTAGATTTCTAAACTCGTTTTTTCTACGACGTAGTACATCATTCTGTTTCGACTCTGCCGCGGTATTGTTCTTTCCGGCAAGGTGGGGTTTGCTATGCTCCGGGGCGGGGCACATGTGCACAAGCTCGGAAAAGCAACTGCAGTACGGCTCGTTGGGAAGTTGCTTCTCAGATCTGTTGCAGCTGCGAGACCAGACGTTGTGAGTCCTTGCCGGGTTTTGCGGACCATTCCTCCTCAAAGGAACACCGCACAAGCTCAGATGTCGACGAAGACAGATGCAAACAGAAAAACTCTACGTCGAGACCTAAACCCCCAAAGCCTTTTCCCCGAACCCTTGGCCGAGGCCCGCGGCCCAAAGGTGGTCGCGACACTCGCGGCGCCTTTGCTCTGATCTACACGATGGTCAGCTTTATGCCACTCGGCCTGGGGCGTTTAGGAACCTCCTAATATAATATAATGTAATGTAATATTCTATTCTATTCTATTTACACTATAGAAGTATCATAATATATGATCCTAGAATCTTAGAAGCCCAAGCTGAGTCCGTCCTGGGCGGCCCACCTACTTCTTCTTTGAGTTCACGCATTATGCACTCCAAAGCCCTGCTGGTAGCTCCTGCAATGCCTGACGGTTCAGGGGTTCGGGGATCAGCTCCTCGACGTTCTTCGAGATGGGACTTTCCGAAAAAATGGGGGACCCCGATATAGTACCCTAAATAGTAGAATCCTTGCTATTAGGACCCTAAAGTAAGGTACCCCTGTTTTCGGAAACCTCAGATAAGGAAAGAAGGCCTCCACTCCGATACTTTCCGCAGAGACCGGATTGCGGTCCTGGTGAAGCGGGATCTCAACAAATGACCCTAGACCCTAGGGATAAAAAAACAAAGTCGAAACCACATCGCGACGAACCAGCCGCTGTGAGCTCCATGAATGCAAGACTTAAACTTAGGCCGTGGATTCCGGGATGATCACTTGGTGAATTGCAGTAGCATGCAATGTCCTATTTAATACATCACATATACATATATATATATATATACACATGTATATATATATATGTGTATATGTGTGTACTAACTAATATAATATATATATATATATACATATATAATATATGCACACACACACATATATATATATATATAAATGTATAAGTAAGATACAGTATGGACTAGAGGAGGCATCGGTGATGCATAGCCGCAGTGGAAGCGGACTTCCAGGTTCGGCTTACTTTCGTTTGCCAATGACCAGCTGGATGAATGCTTGGCTCGCGTCTGGACAGCTGAGAGCTTGCTTCTGGAGGACTTCCTCGGCAGGTATCGAATCCTCCGGTTGACATTGCATGGACAAATGCGAGCATGTGCCAGCTGTATGCCTTCTGGTCAGTTTCAGTGCGATGTGAGCAGAAAGAAAGAGCAACCGGAGCTCGTGAGATTTCCACGCTCCGCATGCAGGACTCGCCCTGGGTCGGCCAGAAGATGCTCTTGGGCATGGTCTACCTGATCGCAGGACTTCACCCAGAGTCTCCATTGTAGTTCCTCTTCTTGGTTGAACCAGTTTTATATGTAGGAGCCTAGAAGGTGGCCCAGCAAAGGAACTATAAGCAGAACAGACAGAAGAGGAACGAAGGGCTGGGTTTTCGTTGTCTCGGTCAGAAAGCGATCTGCGTCAGCTGGGTCAGTGCTCTCTTGGATGCGTACCATATGCTTAGAGTAACATAAGAATAATTCCTCATAATACGATTAGTAGTACAGTAGTATTGTTATAGCACCTTGCGGCGTAGCTCGAGGAGTGGTGCAAGCTGCAAAGAACGCATGGCTCAAGTCCGGCGTGAACTTGGTGCGATCACTGCGGTACATACGGGATTTCGAAGAAGGCTCAGTGCTCTCCATGCTGCCTTCACTTCGTGACATGCCATTGTGGCATATGTATATGTACATAAGTATGTATTTATATGTAGATATGTAGTTACAAATACACACACACACACATTCACATATATATATATATATATATGTATACAGAGTATATAAATATACATATATAAATGAAAATCAATATAAATACCCAAACACACACACACACATATATATATATATATATCTACACATACAATCTTCTTTCGATGCACAGGAGCCTTAGTTACTGTAGAAGTCCAAATTCTAAACCCCAAACCCTGAACCCCTGCTCAACCGTAGATGTTAACCGACCCGAACGCAGAGACCTCGTCTGGCATGTCCGAGTTGCGAGAGCGTAAACCCCCAAACCCTAAACCTTGCCTTGTGCGAGTGTGTGAGTCGAAACCCTAATTCCTGGACTATGTGGGCCTTGCCTGCCTTGAGCGAGTGTGAGTGTCGAAACCCTAAGCCGACTTCTGGAGGTCTGCGCTTCGAGGGCCCCGAGGCAACCTTCGTTCGGAGCTTCGCTGCTTTCGTCATGGGCCTTTTCAACTTAGCCCCTTGGGAGCCCTTAAGGGTTCTTGGGGTGTAGGGTTCAGCGTTTAGGAACTTAGCCCCTTTTTAGCCTCTTGCTATAGTCTCCTTACGAATGTTTTTCTATTTTTGTTCGTATAAAACCCAAGAGAATATTAAACAGATACTTTTTAACATTGTTCTAAGGGGGTATAGCTTGGGAGAAGTCTTGGGGAGGCGAGGAGGCAAGGAAGGTCCATCATGCAAAGCTCATGATCAACACTTTTTCTGAGCAATCGGGACTCCCTTGCTTTGTAGGGGCGTTAGTTTGGTCTGCAGCCTCTTTTTGAGGCCGTGAGGCGTGAGTTCGCGATGCCTTCATCCTCCCAGGTGCTTTCCATGCTGCCGCCCCAGATGCTCCGAGTAGCATCGAAGGCATGGCCGGAAGCGGGAGCATTGGAGAAAGTTTGAGTTGCTTTCTGGAAGAGGCGTTTGCGCCCCGCAGGTTCATGGAAAACTGTTAACAGAGCCCGAACTCAGCCCTATACCTTATATATGTATATATATATGCATGTCTGTATGTATACATGCATATACACATACAAGTATATATACATATATACATATAATTCATAAAATATAGAAGTATGTATATGCAGTTTCTCAATCGGCAGGCTGGTGGCCGCACGCTGCAGGGCAGTCGCGCGGATGCCCTTCAGCTGCTCCACGATTGCCACCTGGCGTTGTGGACGATCTTGGTGGTTTAGGGTTTAGGAAGTTTAGGCGTCTAGCCTTGCATGGTGAGCATTCAGCCATTTGTCCATCAGTCTTGTCAGAAGCTTTTTGAGAACAGCAGACGAAAACCAAGTGAGGCATCGTAGCGGGCGTTTGATTCAGGTTGAGTGGGCGCTGGTTTGGACATGCCGAGTTACAGTGTGGCTGCGGTTGAGGGTTTGTAATGTAGGGGAAGCGCTCGAAGGAACTGTTCCAGGTCGCTGCAGCGAGTTTAAGTGAGCTGTGAGGCATCCGTCTGCTGAAGAGTAATTATCACACGGGAGGAACAGTGACATTGAACAGTGCACAGTATCGGGTTCGGGAACACTGCGCACTCACCTGCCGGAGACGAAGTGTAGCCGCAACTGGTGTTCAGGTTACGTGCAAGAGGGCATCATGGCCCCCTTTGCGGTGCTGGTGCTTCTAGCCTACAACATTTGGATGAAGCTCGGCAGTGGAGGTTTCTGGCCTCGGAACGGCCAGAATGCCCGAGGTTGAATGCCTGTCAGAGAGTCTTCTCTCCACAAGAGCCATAAAGACTGCTGCCTAAGTGCGCTTCCAACTGCTTTTGGTTGAAAGGAGACATGCCGACAACGGCTCCGATTTTTAACTGCCTGATGCAGCTGAGGAAAACATACCTCGGCGAAGCCATAACTGCGGATGACTTTGCAGCTTCCAACGCGTTTCTTCAGTGGGCGGCAGAGCGCTTCCCCGACAGTGCTGTCTTCGAATTCTGGCAAATGGAGCTGCACGTGATTCGCACAGAGATCCATGAAGCATCCAGGCCATTGCTTCACCTAGCTCGACTGACAGTCTTTGGATCATGGCGAACTGCCGTTCTACGTACCTGCCGCAGATGCTAGTAAGCAGCGTGGCAATTCGTCGTAGTACACGAATGATAGCACCAGGGACGCCTGTCGTTTGCCGGAGGTGTGTCGAGAGAGTCCATGCAGTTCTTGGCCACCTGGAGCTACCTGCAACTTGACGAAATGCACCACTATGTTACTGGCTACTACAGGCTGTGTGAATGACTGCCCGGTTACGATTCTACCTGTCGAGCAGAGTCTTAGAGCAATCTCCTCTCGTAACGGTGCTTCAGGCAATTGATTCCTTTCTGGAGCAGAAGAAAGCCATGTCCCTTGGCTGGCTTTCCTCAGTCATTGAGTTGATGTGGTGATGCTTGAAACTCTAATCCATTTTCAGACTATATTTTGTTGTACTATTTCACTATAACATCTTAATATAAAGCATGTATATATATATATACACATGTTATTTACACATGGTATTGCTTTGTAATCATCAGCTTCGCCAGATTTGACACGGTCGCCCGCACCAGGTTCTCATTAGCGCTGCTCGACTGGGCCTCTGCAGCTCAGGGTTTTGAGCGGAGCTTAGCTGTGAGCGAAGTGAAGCAGAGGCGGGCTGGTATGAGATGTGAGCTTCTGTTCTATTCTTATCTCTTCTATCCCATAGCTATAGTAACTACAGTACGTGATATTATGTTCTAGTCCGCCTTATTCTTTAGTATCATTCTATTGGGCCCAGGAGGCTTCAGCTCTCAGAGCGGGCAAACCCAACGAAATCAACTCCTCAAGTTTGAGTTTCGGGAGTTTGAGTTGAAGAAAGACGGGAGGACAGGCTTCGGAGTGCCCTTGTGCGGCTGCGTCTGCTACGTCGCTATCAATCTTAGTAGGGCTAAGCATGACGCCGAGGCAATCTGCTGGAGGGACATGCAAACCGGACCACTTTGAGCATCCTGAGAAGATCTTGTTGCCGAAGTTTTGCTAAACACTGGCCCTTAACCGCTAAGCCCTCCGAACCGAGAGAGAAGCTCCACAAAAGCCCGAAGGCTTGTAATTGTTCCTGTTGAATATAGGTTAATCATACGGTCTTCCGATCATGTCCGTAGAGTGTATAAATTAAAGGATCCTGGAAGTACGTCTGAGTGATGGGGCGTTGCAAAACCGCCGGCTTTTGTGATCAATGAAGACGGTCAGGCGAAGCTACGTGCCAACGCTGTGCCTCGCCGGGTTTGTAAGCTTTTTTCCACGGGATGATGGGACTTATTACGTAAGGTTATCCGTACTTCAATTGAATTGAGTGGCTTTTGTATTGGCTGTTTGGTTGCCGTACCGTTAACATTATCTACTGAACTAGTTTTGCGGCGTCATCGCTGTGTCTATCTACAGGCCTGCTTACTAAGCCCCCTCCCTGATACTCCATGTTCAGTATGTCTTTGGCATCCCCAGGAATGAAGCCAAGGCTGTGCTTAGCTCCGCAGAAGTCTTCCCTCGGTTGTTGCCGTTGCAAGAAACCTGATGCAGTTTTATCGGACTGTTGCAGAAGATGGCGTGTTGTGCCGTTCAGACTACAGCTGGACTGCCTTCACAGCTAGAGTTGCAGTCCTCCACTTTCCAGCACCTAGTTCTTTGCGCGCCGTCCTGCCAATGATTTGACGGTAAGCTGCTGTTTACAAGATAAACAAGACCAAGAAATACAAGAGTACCGGCAGTATGAGAAGCATCAGAATAAGCCAGCAGACGAACAGCGCCGCAATTTCTACATCTACGGCGCTACACGCTACACTATACAGGCTCAAAGCACTACCAGCGCTGACACGAGTAGCCGGACAACCGTCGTAACACTAACACGACTTATGCCTGCGGAAATTAACAACCGCGTCGCTGCTACCAAGCACTTGCGCTTTATCGGCTACCGCTCCCGGTACGAACCCCATGTCTACACTGCTGCTGTGCTGCTGGTGAAGGTCCTACTTGGCTGGGTTGTGCCGCGTGCTTTGTGACAGCCCTTCTGCAGCGCGCGAGAACTTCGAGCGAGTGCAGAAGTATGCGAAGATGAGAAAACGCAACTCGGTGCATTATCTGCGAATCTTGGCACATGCGGGCGCATTGACTTTGCGTACACAGCCAACAAGTATGGGTGTTTCCGTTTTCGGGGGTTGGAGTCGTCCGACTCATATCGCGGTAGATGAGGACAAAGCACTACTAGGGAACATGCGCCTCAACTCGATGTGAGATTCCTGGATTGAGCTGACTCACCGCGGCACGTCTGCGGGCTGTCCCCCCTTCAAACATCCCTGAAGTGACCCCGCGCTTCTGGGAAGAGCCATGTCATGTTGGGCGGGATTGAATCTTCCGTCCTTGGCTGCGATGGGATTGAACCTTCGGTCATACGCTGAGCAACGAGGCAACTGGCCTCCTGAAGATGACCTTGCGTTCCTGAAGGTCAAGGACCTCTGCGGAGGGAGCCTCTGCTGAGAACTATGCCCATGGCCGGTTCGCAAGTCGGTCTGTTGGCAGGTTAGCCAAACCCCAAACCTCGAACCACATGCCTCGCCTGGATTGTCCAGCGCCGAAGCCCTAAACCGACCGTAGAACTGTTCCGAAGTTGGGCGCTCTGACCTCAGCCTTGCCCCTGCTTTCGCATCCTGTGCACCATCTAGCAGCCCTTCGAGCATCAAGCTGGCGTGGGCCGACCTGTCCATGGGAGGTAAGTCAAGTCAAGTTAGGTTAAGCATATATATATATATATATATATGGTATATATATATGGTATATATATATGTAACTAAATAAATAAATAAAAACATATATATATATATATATATATATGCAACGGCAGAGGGAGAGAGAGAACTAAATATATATAATTATATATATATCTATGTATACATATATAAATCAATAAATACATTAAATATATATATATATATATGTATGTTCATGTACACACATGTGTGTTTATTTATAGGCGCGCAACTTCAGGGCTGTGAGCTGACAGGGCCAAGACGGTTTAAAAAGCTTGCACATTCCTTTCCTTCAAGGACCTCAGTGGAGGCCACCCGCGCTCTCTTGGAGTTGGTCGAGATCTCCATGATGCGCTTGGCCAGCGTTTTTTGAGGGCTCGTGGCAAACTTGAGACGTGGGAAAAGGTCTGGAATTGCGAGCAGACTGGCCGCTAAGGAAGATCCACGTCCTCCACACGATGCCCTCAGAGGAAAAGGGACAGCTGAAGCAGAGTCTTGTCAGCGTCAGGATGTCCGCAAGAACATGTTCGCTCGGAAGGGGTGCAAACGAAAGCTGCCTGCAACACGTTGACTCGCTGCTGCGAGTCAAGGTCCTTTTTGAGACCTTGATGCGGCACAGTAGCAAGAACAATATCAAAAACACACGCAGAGAGACAAATGTAACGATAACAATAACAACCATAATCAGACTAGTAGTAGTAGTAGTCGTCGTCGTAGTCGTCGTCGTAGTCGTCGTCGTCGTCGTAGTAGTAGTAGTAGTAGTAGTAGTTAGTAGTAGTGGTAGTAGCCGTAGTAGTAGTAGTAGTAGTAGTCGTAGTAGTAGTAGTAGTAGTAGTAGTAGTAGTAGTAGTAGTCGTAGTAGTAGTAATAATAAAGTAATAGTCAGAATAATGCTAGCTGCTAGCTACAGCCTCAAGTCACTCGGTAGCCCTCAGAGCCGCGAAGCCCAGGAAGCTGCTGCAAGACCATCCGACTCCTGCCAGCGAGACAGCCGAGGCAAACTTCGCTGTGTTAGGGGCTTTACGGTTCTTAGGGTCTTTGGGGTTTTAGGGTTTCTTTTAAGAGCCCAGCTGCAAAAGGGTTTCTTTAAAGGGATCTATGATGGATCTATAGGTTTTAGCAGGTTTAGGTTTAGGGCTTTTTCGCAGAAGGATCTCTGCCGTCACTCGCATCGGCCTCAGTGCGGGTTCAAAAAAGGGCTTTGGGGGCTTTTAGGGTTCCTTGAAAGGGATCTATAAGGGACTTATAGGGGCTTTGGGAGTTTGGGGTTTTAGGGTCTTAGGACTTTTGGGATTCTGGGTTGGGTTTAGGGTGCCTTCTCTACACATACATGCTTGTGACGTTCTATTCCCAGATGTGTTTGCACACAGACCCCACCATTTGCAGTCCATTCCACGCTACATCAAAGGGACCCTTAGGGGGGTTGGGGGGAGGGGGTACCCCCTCCCCCTACCCCCCTAGGGGTCCTTATGCTACAGGAGCTGCGGCTGCCTGCCCATTCATTCAATCTTCTGGGAGGCCTCGGAGCCTGTACTAGGTATCGATTTGGGATCATCTTTAATTCCTGTGCGGTTTAATATAGAGCCCTGATTAGAAAGAGTTTTGGGGACTCTTGAAATCCACACCCAGTATAGAGGCCTGAATAGTTAGTTACCAATATTATTCCCCATGTTTCCTTATTAGAGCCCTAATAAGTGTATAATAATAAGTGTACGATGTTGCATGCACGCTGTGATCAGGAGGGGGCCAGAGCACTTCTCTTCTGCGCGGAGATCTCGCGCCTTCAGGGTGACAACGAGGATCCCGGCAAACTGAAATGGGGGTTTCCGAAGATAGGGGGCCCTAATATATTACCCTAAACAGTAGGATCCTTGTTACTCCCAAATAAAGAAGTTTTCCAGTAGGATTTTCGGATCACAGAGAAGAATCAAGCATGGAGGTTGCACTGGTCTTGTTCGGAGCCCTGGGTTCCATTTAGAGTTTGTGTTTGGCCCGAGGGTTTAGGGTTTAGGGTTTATAGGGGCTCTTCAACCCAAGTCGCTCAATGTGTAGCTATACGACAACGGCTCAAGCCATGGACAGTACAATTCCACGTGTTCGAGTGCATCACCATGTTCACAACTAGGGTCGTGACTGCGTATGCATTGAATGCTACAGTGCACTTGTCACGGTGGGGGTCTGCACAGGAGGCTTTGCGCTTCGCAGCAGAGGCTGCGGCGCTTTTGCCATCTCTTGGCTCCCGAGGCACGTCGCCTCTCCAGAATAGCGTTTCAGGGTTTCCGTTTGCAATCCTGTTCCAAACGCCAAGAGGAGACTTTCTGTTACAGACCTTCCCGAAGCGTCGCTAGGAGTTTGCAGGTGTTGCGCCGCCTGTTGTAGTCCAAAGGATCTTCAGGTTCGTCTTTGGGGGACCGTTGAAGGGACCCGGCACCTCCGTGCTGCCATTCTCGTGTCGCAGTTTCAGACTCGGATACTTTTTCCCCGAGCTCGGTTATGCTCTTGTTGGAACTGAAAGGGCTACAGCCTACAGCGTAGCGGCGTAGCATGTACACCGCTGTCGTGCCCTTAGCAAGCGAGACCCTTGCATCCCTGGTGACACGCCAGAGAGAGGACAGGGACGGCAGGGAGTGGAGGTAACTTGTCCTCAGTCCTCTCTTAGGTCTTATTACAATTATGTCAGTGCTAAGAAAGAGAGTGGGATGGAGAGAGACCCCTCGAAGCCTGCAGAAGGAGAAGAGAGATGCATGATTTCTTGCTGTACGTTCACCCATAGTCTCGATCGTCCCTGAACCCTAAACCCTAAACTAAACGTCTGACTCAGCTGTCGCAGTGCAAGACGAGGCAATTCCAACGGCACCGCTGCAGCTCTGCATTTGACTATGGCGCTGCTAGGTCGGGAGCTTGGGAAGATGCCGGTTCAACTATTAGAGCATCCTATCGTATCTGATAATATATTATAGTATCTTACAGTGTATTATCGTATCTTATACTATACTATAGTATCTTAGGTGTCCGATGATGTTTTCGAGTAGAATTCAGGAAGGAGATATCGACCGAGAACAGAGGCTTTTTTAGCAGTGCTCGCCAGGAGTGGAAGGCCATCTCGCTTTGCTGGACAAGTGCCCGAAGTGCTGCCGGGCCTACGATGATTCCATCAAATTCAAGAGGCTGGTTGTAGGGCCAAGGCGCGCAGCACCGGCTTTTTGTGCACTCACTGCAGAGGCTTGGGCTCGAACGGAAAATCGCTGATGGGAACATCCCTAGCACTTCCAGTGCCTTGCCAGCATCAGCTCAGGGAACATTCGAAGGCGCGTATTGACTGCCTGGCAAAGTTAGAGTCAGAGTGATTCCCCACCCACGTGGAAGCCCGTAGTGCCGATGTTGCTTGCGCAAGTTTCCACGCAGTCCTCATGTGGTACGCGTCACTTCAGCTTTACAGCGTTTGGAGCGGTGAAGCCTGTTTCTTCAAGCAGCAAGCGTGCAGTTTAAACCCCACGATTTGTCGTTGGTGCAAGCATGTCACATCAGATGGAATGTTATGGAATGGAGCTGTCTTGATTTGGCGCACGATCCCGCTGCCGTTTCACACGGCGACAGGCATCTTCGCAACTGAAGGTGAAGGGTTCGGAACGAGCAGCCGAACAGCTGCGGAAGCAAGTTCCTTGTTCGAGGCAGTATACAAGTATTCAGCTCTTTTCGCAGGTGGAGACCTCTCGGCTGCGTTGGAGCAAAGCACGGACGATGCTTGTCCCTCTGCTGCAGTCGCTAGGTTTCGGGGAGCAGTGGATGGATGGAAGTCGTTGCGAGGATGAGATCGTCGTCGTAGTAGGGGCCAAAGACGCAAGCGACGCCAAAGCTGACATCGCAAGCCTGTGGTTGAGCCATGTTGCAGAGGCTGTGGCGAAGGTGAGGACGAGTTCTTTTCGGCGGAAGAGGAGGCACTGCATCATATACATGTATGTATATATATATATATATATATAAAATCATACAGTCTTTACCTCGCGGCTTTGGCAGCGTGAGAGGAAAACATATATATATATATGATCCCGGTTCGGCCGGCCCCCCCTTCCCCNATCATCATTATCACAATCATCTTAGTGTTTCTTTGGTTGGTCGTCGGGTATCTTCTGCCCACGTGCCTGCTGACGATTATGGCTTTATTGACCGTGGGGCCACGATCTTTGTGACAGTTATCGCTTTGGGGCATTGCAACAGGGTTGCAATGGGTCAACTGTCACAGGGATCCGGCCTGTCAGGGAACACGGTCCGCGTGACTGCTGCCTTGTTTGTCGGAGTCCTCTTCGGAAGTGTCTACAGTCACATGGGGCGCGATCCTCGTGACAGTTGATGGCTTCGGCTTTGGCACCCTCACGGGAGAGTCGTGCCTGAAAAATGTGCACTGTCACACGGATCGGGCGTCTTGGGACGCGATCCTCGGGACAGTTGTCGCTTTTGGAGCCCTCATGTGGAAAAAGTGTGCACAGTCACAGAGTTTCGGCTTGGGAGGGTGGGGGGGGGGGAAACCATTGGGGGGGGGGGGCGGGGAAACCCCGAACCGGGACAATAAATATATATATATAAAACCACATATTTTTTTTTTTTTATATAAAATATATAGTTACATTTGTATGTGTTTATATATAAACACATTTTATCTAAATATCTAACCAACANGGTCGGCGAACCGCGAACCGGGATCATATATATATATATATATACACACGTATATTTATGTATGTATGTACAATGTATAGGTTTAGCTGTATGTGTGTGTATATATATACACCTTATATATATATACCTGGAACCATTTTTTCCTCTATATATATATACATATATATATACACAACTGTTTCTCTTTCTATGTTTACATGTAGATATATATATAGTTGATACCTGCACAGAAAGAGCTCGACTGTTGAGCCGTGTTGGCGCTGTGCTTACGTCGTACGGCCGGGCATGTTCAATTTCACTGCCTTATGAGCCGACCATATTACCTCGTGCGTGCCCTTCATAATGTAGCATCTTATTTTATACTTTAACATCTTACAGTTAGTATAATGTATTGTCTTATAATATCTTATAGTATATTATAAAATATTGTAGTGGGGAAGTCCTACTAGATCGGCTTGTCAGCCAGACTGTTTGTCAAGGAGGCAGATGGCACGGAGGGGATTTCGTCCTCTCCTTCGACTGCCAAGGCACGAATCGCCATCAGGAGCTCAACGACTTTAATTCGGAACTTGGAAGTTGTGGCGTGTCGTCGGGCTTCGGCTATGCGGCAGCTAGTGCTTCTTTGCAGACGATCCTCAAGCAACTTGCAACGGCTTGGACAGGAAGACCTGCATTGGTGTTTGTTGGCATACAGGATTACATTATAGTTTCTTATAATCTTGTAGTATATTATAGTATCTTATAGTATCTTGTAGTATCTGATACTATATTCTGTGGCAAAATAACATGTCACAGTATATTATAGTATAGCACAATATATTGTAGTCAGTATATTACTGTATATAATACGTAGTATATGATAATATACCAAACATTGCGGAGTCAGGGCACCTTCTGGAATCGCTGGAGATTTCTCAAGCCGCTCACAGTGGTTCCTCGGATGACACCAGCGGGAGCTCACGCAGTGCTGTCGGTAGTAGTAGTAGTAGTAGTAGGTAGTAGTAGTAGTAGTAGTAGTAGTAGTAGGAGTAGGAGTAGGAGTAGGAGCAGCAGCAGCAGTAGCTGAGTAGATCTTGCTGATCTACGGGACCGGTTTGTTTCATGTTGTCTTTACTGCTTACGGTTCGCCTTGTGTGGAGCCTGCCGTCAGCATGCTTTGTTTTGAGGGGTGCATTGCGGTGCAACTCTTGTTTAAGTGCTCTAGATCTCAAGCGTGAGCGATCCATTGCGCGAATTCTTGGGCCGTTGTGTCGTACTGTAGTTTCAAAATGTTTCAAAGCCCAGGACACAGACCTTCCTGCTGACAGTCCTGGCGCCTCATGGCGGCAGACACAAATCTTTCAGGGTTCATATTGTTCGGGGTTCCGGTCGACAGAAGCCTACATAAACAGCAATGGCGATGCACATTATAATCGCATGGCAAGCATGAACCTGACGGCACGAGGACCGTAACAACTCTTCATCCTAACAGCTTTTCCAATTCCAATGCGTGCACATGCTTGCCATTAGTTTTTGTTAATCCCCTGCACGCACATTCCGTACAATGAGGTGCAACTTGCCTGCTTTTCTAAAGCTTTAGCTGCGAGTTGAGGCTTGCATGTTCACGGACCGGTTGCGCTTGGAGTCCGGAGTGCGTTATTTGGAGGTTGATGGGCCGTGGCTATGATGTGCTTTTTCGACATGCTGGTTGACAGGGCATGCCTTTCTGCAAGACGACGACGACCTCCGTCGACCACGACCCCAAGCTGAGCGATTCCATCACATATCATCATCATCATCATATATATATATATATGCATATATATATATGTATTTATATACTCATGATCTCAGGTCTCCTCGCCCTCGCAGACGTCGCTCAGCTGGGCTTCGGAGGTCGCAGTAAAGGCCAGGTTGAGGGGGCCTTTCAAGGCCAAAGCCGGCTTTAGGATTTAGGAAATTTAGGGGGATTTAGTGTTCAGGGTTTAGGATTGAGGGTTTAGGCAGCGGTCTCGGAGTCCCTGCTGTCACGAGTACAGCCCGGCGCGAGTCAGCTGTCCTGGCATGACGTTGCAAGCGAGTTGCAAAAGGGTTCAGGGTTTAGGGTTTAGGGGGCCTGTGGCGTGCTCCTCCGAAGCAACTAAGCTATGCGGCATGCAGTCGATTGAAGTCGATCGGTGCACTGTGCATCCCGGGGTTTATGTTATGGATGGTGACCACCATGCCCAGCGTTGTTTCTGCCGGGCGTGCCGTGAAGGCGTTGCGGGATCTTGCCAAAAAGTCGGCGGTGGCTGGAGGCGCCGGAAGATTTTGCCCTCAGTTGTGGGGTCTAGCATTGAGCCCCATTGGGCCTTGAGGGATGTACTTGCGGCATGGTTTTGGAAGTGTTCTTCGTTCATGCATAAATAGATATGTACATATTCATATGTGTATCACACCTCTTCTTCTTACGATTATATCTATATTTGTTATGTATGCGCAATACCCGCATCCAATGCACAGGATACATGGGGCACCAAGCCTCCGAGCAGCTTGGGCACTTGGCGAACTCCACCGGCTGCTTGGAGAATTGTTGTCTGGTACATACAGAATTGTACAGATACATAGTAAACATCTATAATTACGTAGATAATTCTCTCTCTCTCTCTCTGTCTCCTTCTCCACGTGTGTATATCTTTTCTCTCTGCAGCAACAAGGGCATTTTGGAACTCAGTGCTTCGTGCTTGTCACTAATTCAGACCAGCAGTGCGTAATTGTCTCATTCCGATCGATAACGGTTCAAGCAGGAGGATTGCAAGAAGTGCAGCCAGAGTTTGACCCGCCACACAAGCTGGGAAGTTAACTCTTCCCCCCAATTCCAAATCCTCGCGCTTCAAGGGTTTCGCAACCTTGCGTCTGCCGGAAGACGTGCCGCTTCCACCGGGAGCAGCTACCGGCTCAGTACTGCCAGCACAAGCAGATGTCTCCATGTCGTCGTGAGAAGAATTGAAGCACTGCTTGACCAAAATCTCCTAGCTGCTTTGAGACGAGAGCATGTTGCCCATGTAAGGCCGGCTGCACTTGGAAGCCCTTCTTAAACAGGCCAGGCCAGGGATATGGGATCAGACTGGGTGCGTGTGTTGGTCTTGGGCGACTTGTAGCAAAGTAGCATGATCGAGTCCGGCTGCAGGCAGACCAGGGCGACTGCTCGGCGATGAGCTCAGACAGTGGCATAATGCGTAGTCAGTGCCGGTGAGCCGGTAAGCTGCATGATGTTTCACTTAGTCTTCGTATATTATATATATAGGTATATATATATATGTTTATTTAGTTGCTGACAGGGGGACGGTTGTTTCAGGACTCTTGCTGCTGCTGTGGAGATTCTGCAGCGTGTATCGGTGTGAGAAGAAGTAGTGAAAGTAGTGCGCAAACGCGATAGCACGGTCCGACATTTTCTGGACTGTTCTAGTTAAGCATGGTAGGTTCGGTTCCAGTTCAGTTCAGCTTCCACATCAACCCACCGACCCAGCAACGGCTCCGAGGTGGTCTCCATGCCAACTCCCTCTCCTGGAGTTTCAGAGGCCTGCTCTATCCTTCTGCACCAACATAGGAAGGATGCCGGTTGATGCTAGGGCGTCCTCGAAGCGCACCCGAATGCCAGGCGGAGGTTGTGGCCTACCTGAAATGGGTGCCTTTCTCAGCTGGACGGCATGAAGAAAGCCTGTTGCGAGTTGACAGGGTGCGTAAAGGCGGACTCACATCATACTGCCGTGTCAGAAAGACCCATCTCGAGATGCAGCTCGTGTAGCATTCGTCGATGCTCGGGAAGCTCCAACGCTCTGAGCAGATAATCCGGCTCTGCGGGCACCACCGAGGCTCACTGGAATTCGCTGCTTCTACCTCAGCTTTCCACAGCCCTGTTTCGCATGTTGCAGCCCAGAGTTTAGCCGAGGAGCCGCCGCAAAGATTCCGTGTCGCCTGCTTCCAAGGCGTGGAATGACGCGACATGAGGCATTGCGACAGTACGGCATCTTGACGTGCCTCGTCCAAAGACGCTGCCGGAAAACTCCATCGAGCTGCACGAATTCCCACATCCTGGACGCAAGCCAAGCAATATTATGGCTTAGTACAGAATGGGATAATACAGTATATTGGAGTCTCTTAGAGTATACAACCTTGGGTTCAATTGCTTTGCTGTCTCGTCGGAATGCTGCATGAACCTTCCATCCCCCACTTTGCTCTGCCGCCAGCGACCGCCCACAAGTCAGAGCACTGCAAAGCCAGCACAGCATAATGGGAGAAGAGCCGTCACCGGTCCACCAGCACTAGCACCGCTGCCGCCAACACCACCACACCATCAAGAGCCAAAAAGCAACCGGAGCAGCTGCAGCGGCAACCGCAACAGCAGCTGCAACAGTGACCACCAAAACTGACAGAAGGTCGTCAACAACAGCAACCACCACAAAGACGACGAACCCGAACTTGCGCTGGCAGCCCAGGTCCTGCCCTCCGTCGCCCGGTTCTGCCAAGCTTATGAGGCGGCAGGACTCCTGAGCAGGGCTTACATCGAGGTCTGCGCTTCGGGGCTCCCACTGCCCCGGATGTGTGGCGTGCAGAGAGGAGATGTCGGAAACTAGGGCTGTCTGGACGTTGGACAAGAGGAGAGTTTGCTGCCTGCAGCTGAGTCGACATGAAGGGGTTCTCCGTTGCAGATGGGGCCCCCGAAGTGGAGAAGGCCTTGGCAAGTGGGGTTGGGTGCCTTTCCGCTCGCGCGCCGAGTCGGCTGTTTCTTTCAGAGTCTTTTCGCTGTTTCACTTGCCTGCCGGGTGCCGCCGGCCAAGTCACCTTAGGTTTGCAGCATTCCGTTTCTGCCATGCCTTGTGAAATAGCCAAGTATTCACCTTCAACAGCCTGTAGGCAGCAAGTGCTGGAGTCTGCAGTTGCTTCAGCACCCGGCTTAAGCCGGACCCCGACAGGGCAGATAGCAATTCGAGGCAGATTTGTCCAGCAGCCAGCCCGAGCGGGGTGATGAAGGCTCTTGTCAGGGATCTGGGAGCTCGACAAAGAAACTTCTGTACAAAAAAGTTTAGTTTGGCCTTTAACTTTAGCTACATTCAAGTTGACAGAACTCGACACTGAAGATGCTCTCCCCGGCGTAAGGCCAGTCAAACGATAAAGTGACAAGGAGAACATGCAGCCGAACAGCAGTCGCAGGCAGCAGATGTGCGAGCAGTCATGCAGCTGGTTTCTACCCTCTCTCTGATGAATCGGTGGTTTGACCGCAACCCGGTAGTGGCGAGGTGTTATGCTACCGCTACTGTCGTCGTAGCCGTAATTGTTGCAGCGTCAGGGGTTGGAGCAGGAGGAGGAGGAAGGAGTAGCAGTCATTGGTAGTGGTAGTAGCAGTCAGTAAATAGAAGCCGTAGAAGCAGTGCTAGCAGCAATTGCAGCAGTAGCGCTCAGTAGCAGTGCTAAGCACCAGCCAAGTCTCCCTGAAGATCTTGACAAGCAGGTCTGTACATATGAGCCTTCTGCACCATGCAGACCTTGTTGCATCATGGTATCACGTGCGGCTAGCAACATGTGGCGTGGCACGTTTTCGGAACAATAAGACGGCGTACATCCGTTGCGCTACCTGCCATTCCTACATTGGTCCTACATTGTTGTTGCAGGGCCGGAGTAGTTGGTACTAGCTTGGCCACCCCTGGTGACGCGGTGGTGCAGTGATTCGACGTCTTCTGCCACCCATCATGGTAGCTTGCATTGCGCCGCCCTTCATGCTCACATCTTTCTTCATTGAAGGTTTTTCTGCTCCAGGCAGAAAGTTAGCTGATACATGTGGGAATGCAATTCCAAGCGGCTGAACCGACCCTTCTAGATGACGGAAGATCTTAGCAGCCGTCGTGGTGCAGGTCGTACATCTTGTACGTGCAAGTTGCCCCCTGCTGCATAGACTGCCTAGTTTCTGCATTTGCGAGCATGACAATCAACTACCAGCCGTCGGTGCCGCTGTTAGCAGGGAAGGCTCTCTTTGCCCGACCCATGGCGGTTGCGGCCAGACATGGTGTCGAGGTCGCTACTTTTGCAGTTCGCTTTGGCGATGTGCGTCCAGATGACCGCGGGGAGAGCACGACTTTTGTGCGTGTAGAGGAGAAGCTAGGCAGCATGCCAGAAAAGAGAAACGAGGCATCCATAGTTACCACCAGACAGGCATCGGTGTGCGCTGGCTTCCTTGATCCGACGTCTGCAGCCTCAGTCAACATCTCGTTGCAGTGGATTCTGTTTCTATGTCTCTATCGGCTCTATAGAAGGTGTTGGAAACTAGTGGGTTCCGGTGGGCCGTTCATGTCTGTAGCCGAACGATCCAGGAAGATGTCAAGGAAGATATCTTTCCGGCACGGCTGTGGAGGAGGCACTGTGGCGATGTAGCGGTCACTGCACTGCTTGTCTTGCTGGATGCGTTACCTCCAAAGGTTGTTGCAACCACCTGCCTTTCGAGTTGGTGTCATATATAAGTGTACCCATACACATAGTTTATACGTATACATATACATATTATATTTTGTACATATATACATACATACGTGTAAATAAGTCCGAATACACACATATGTATATATATATATATACATACATACATATAGACGTGTGTATGTATGTATGTATGTATGTATGTAGCTAGGTATGTATGTATGTATGTACACAGCTCTTGAGACAATGTATCAAGGTTTACGGCCACCTTAACTTGTCGGGCCTCCGTGAAGCTGCAAAGCCACGCACGATCTCACTACCCTCGTGGCACCATCAGGTGCACACTTCACCGGCAAGTCGCCCAAAGTCCGCGGCTTGTTATCAGCTGTCAAGTTGCTTTGGCTAGTCCTACTGCGAAGCTCGTACATATGAAGGTTGCCGGAGGATGCTCAAGCCATTGTTTCTATCGTTATTCTTATTGCTGTACTGCTATTTTCTTACTATTTTCCTATTGCTGTTTTTGCGTATTTCCTTTTGTCCTTCAAGCCTGAGGTTGGTGATGGCGCCGCGGACTCGCCCAGAAAAAGGCTCAACTCCAACATACATATATATATATATATACATATGTACACACACACATACATACATACATACATACATATGTATATATATATATATACAGTATATATACATATATCCACCAGTACGACAAACTCCAAATGTAAAACACCAAAAATGCAAGATGCTGCTGCTGCTGCTCCAGCACAACGACAACCCCTACGTACTACTAGTACGGGTAGAACGAGTGTCACTCTGATGGTTGGGGGAGGCGTTGCTGCTGCCTGCTCTGTTGCTGTTGCTGTTGTTATTGTTGTTGCTGCTGTTGTTGCCATTGTTGCTGTTGTTGCTGTTGCAGTTGCTGCTGCTGCTGCTGCCGCTGCTGTTGTTGTGGTTGAAAGAAATCCGTGCGTGGCAGGATCTTCGCAGTACTGCGCAGTCTGAGTAGTAGCATGTATCTTCCAAATCCTCCCTGGTGCTTAGTAGGGAATGTGGGAATGGATTTTGGGGATTAGTATTGGGGATTATATATGGGCTATTATAGGGATCCATTCTCCCATTCCCTACTAAGAACCCGATGATGGCTCATCTTAACTCTTGCCTTCTTGTTCTTGATGTTGCAGTTATGCCTATTTGCAGCTGCCACCCTTCCGAGACCTGTGGCCCCAGACAATGCCCTTACTTCTGCACCACAACGACGACTGCGATTCTGACCACGATTATGACTTCCACTATCGCCACTACAACTTTACAGCACCATTATCACTATCAGTACCAGCATTGTAACNGACAATGCCCTTACTTCTGCACCACAACGACGACTGCGATTCTGACCACGATTATGACTTCCACTATCGCCACTACAACTTTACAGCACCATTATCACTATCAGTACCAGCATTGTAACCACCATTAAACACCACAACAATTGCTAGGGCGAATGTAGCTCAGAAACCGCAGAAGTTAGTCACTGCATTGATTCTTTCAATGAAGCGGGGCTGGATGTTCAGCGTCTCTTGTGCACCTCTACTTTTTGCCTATATGAAAGTCTGCTGCAACCATGGATGACATGCTGGTAGCATCGGCGNCACTGCATTGATTCTTTCAATGAAGCGGGGCTGGATGTTCAGCGTCTCTTGTGCACCTCTACTTTTTGCCTATATGAAAGTCTGCTGCAACCATGGATGACATGCTGGTAGCATCGGCGCAGTCTGAGCTGATTTTGCCAGTGTTTGCAAAACTGGGTTGTACGTGTGCCCTCGCCGTGGGTCAGATGCGGGATGACCTGCAACGAGTCATCCGGGTCCGCGCTCAGGCGGAGATGCTCGGGTGTCCCGCCGAATGCCGTGGATTTTCCGGAACGAGGCAGTGAATGCAGCGAGCTCAGAGCCACTATCCTGCTTGACGTACATCGTGAGTCAAAGGCTCGAGCGTGAACTCTCAGGGGGCTTACCTTAAACCCTTGAACCCACAACCCAAAACCCCCAAGCCATAGCTTGGTACACTTCTCCTAAAAAACCCGTAGCCGGAAATGCCCAGCTCGAGGTCGACGAGCTGCGTGCAAGCGGGCGGGAAGCATTGTTGGTCAATGCAGAGCCCTCACATCGGTTTAGGGGTTACAGGTTTTTTACTGTACCGTTCAGGGTTGCATGAGTTGACTTTTCGCTGCCCCTTCTCGCACATGAGATAGATCAAGCTTGAAAGCGGGCTTAGGGCTTCTCCTGCATGACAGCGTGTCCTGGCGAATGTTTCCACAAAAGCAACCACCCACACCATAAGGTTAAATAAGAGTCGGGTACGGCAGGTGCATGTTGTGTCGCAGCTTGAGATTCGGGCTGTCAAAGTGAGCAGTCGGCACTTCATGTTTTGTTTGTGCCTACAGGTTCGTCCGATTCGCCAAATGATGGGGTCCGTATCCTCCAGCCTAATCAAAACGGTTCTCACTGGGCTTGGAGCTGCCAAGTTGCGTTCAGGGTTAAGGATCAGCCAAAGGGCGTGTGAGCTACATGCTTGCTAGCGCCGACAGAGAGTGGTCAGTGTAGTCCGTAGTCGCTGCAATGGAAAGCCGGGGCAGCTACAGGCCTTCCAGAATAGCTTGATGAATGGCAGTACCGGCATTACCCCACTCAAGCCTCAATCCCAAATCCATAGTAACCCTCATAGGACCCCATATAGTAACCCTTATAGTAACCTTTTACTAGCCCTTATTACAGACCCAAGCTCCGAACCAGGTTGAAAACAGCGAAGGCCGAGAGCTGGGTCTGGGGCTTACTTTTGGTCCACGGCTTCACACTGATGCGGGAGACCATTAAACTGGGTTTAGGTTTCGCGGCATGATCGACTCGAGCCCGCTTGAAACCCCAAGCAGCAGACAAACCCCGAGATCTGCTGGTAAAGTGACGCTTCCTCTGCTGGCTGAGGAATTGCGATGTGCAATCTGTCCAAGGGCGGCTCGACCGGCGTAAACATTCTGGTCGGAGCCTGATGACACTGATGATTGCAGTGCTTTCTGCTAAGAACACCTGGAATGATACCGGTCATGTGCACCCGGCAACTGCAAGATTCAAGATGTTAGGCATCAGAGAGAAAGGTACCACGATTCGTGTCCAGTGGATTAAGGCCCCTTGTAGAAGCTAGGCTGATATCTCAGAGTCCTGACCCATGTTGAGGGCCGAATGCTCACGGACAACGTCGCCGTGGATGTGAATGTTCAGTTTTTTATTGCCAGAGTTCGTGCTGCCTTGGAGGCACCTCTGCAGGGGCGTGCATGGAAGAATGCGATTGGACAGCAGGCTTCTCGAAGAAACCCGGTTGGAAGGAATAGAACAGCTGAATCTAAGAGGTATCACCAATGCATCATTGATCATCCTCTCCGAGCCGAAGCATTCAAGGGTTCCCGGACTTGCAACCTGTAACAGCAGAACTAACCAGCCAAGCAAGATTGCGGAAAGTTTCGCAGAAGGGCGGAAAGCAAATGTCGATGAATGCTATGCGGTCCACGTTCAGGCTGTAAGAATACTTAACAGAAAGTTGTGCTCATTGCTGGAGGGACCGTCCACTGTGGGGCTTGTGCAGGGAATATCGCTTTCGCTGCACGACCCCCGACCCCAAACATCTTGCTTGCAGCACCGGCAACGCGTGCTGCCGGGCAAATCGTCCTATCGCTTGCTGAATGCAGAGGCCAGGCCGTGCAATTAGTACTCGTAGTGCATGCATGCATCTTTGTTGTCCGACTGCATGTGCCGGCAGACACTCCCAGGGAAGAGCATGGCATGTATGGCACAAGAATCGAGTTCAGGAGCACATCCGATTCGTAGAAGAGTGTGGTGGTGAGTGCGAGATTTTCTGCATGCACATATGCGTCGCTAGGGAGACCACCTCCCGGGCGTGCTGTGCGACCGCTACGGCGATGTGTTTGCTTCCAAGTTTTTCGGCTTGCGGAGCAAAGCGCAAGAGTAAAGCCATGTCGTTGCATCCGTGCGGTCGCCACATAAGCCTAAGCCTTGCTGCGACGAGCTTGGACAGGAGGACCCTGGGGCACGGCAGTGATGGAAAGCTTTCTTGGTCACCCTACTGAGTTTATTGAGGTTATGTGTGCAATTCACGGCGCTGGCCGCCGAGCGTCTCTTCTGCGAGGACTTCGTCGCAAGAGTTCGAGCTGCAGTAAATGGACTATTACACTGAAGCGTACTTGACGCTCGTTGCGAGGGGTTTCGGAGTTGTTTGCCGGAAGCAGGCAGCTGACAGGGGACTGAGTCCGTGTGAGAGAGAGAGAGAGAGAGAGAGAGAGGGAGAGAGAGCACGCCTCAACCGTGTGGTGATCCCTGGCTTCAAAAACAAGCTGCACTGGGCGAGGGCCCTAAGCCCGACAGCCTGATGAGATCAAGCGAGCTGCGGAAGCTTCGTCTGCATAGGCTTCAGAGAGCGTCGGTCAAGCTTCGCTGTCCCTTGCTGGGCACGGCTTCCTGCTTTCGAGAGCTGGTGAGTGCATTCAGAACCCGAAACTTTTACTTTTAAGGCACCTATATAATAGAACCCTCATATTCACCCTTATAAACCCCTTTTAAAGGAACCCGATCAACTCGGAGACCTGCCGGGGCTTCCGATGTGAGAGCCAAAAGCACTCGAGGAAACTCCCCAAAAAAGTCGCTACGATCCTTTGTGCAGAAGCCTTCGGTGCTTTCTTGCTTTTGAGCGGAGGACATCTTGGACTCCTTGGAGGTGCGGCGCATTGCAAAGTGAGAGCTTCAGGGCTTTCGGGTTTAGGGGTTGCGACGCTGGGGCGTGCCAGCAGATCTCGACTTTCTCGCATTGCATTCGGGATCAAGAATTTTTATTTCTCTTACCGCATTTTTGCCCTTAGGTTTCAAGTCTTGGGTCCTGTCTGCGCAGTCTGCACACCGTAGAAGCCACCGGCTCAATTCGGCAAAGCAGACCCGCAAGATTCCTGAACCTGCCGTCGTCATTCTGTTGCTGTCTGCAGTTCCAATGTTTAAGCTCGGGGCTGCATCCTTGTTCCTGCCCGCGGCAAATTTCCTAGGCAATCCCAGGCCCATCGCCAATGGAATCAATGGAACGACTAGTAAAACTCGAGTGTGCCACGCAACTCAAGCTCTGGCATGGAGATGCGGCACAACTACGACAACATATCAAAGTTGTAATGCAATATAATGCAATGCAATTTCACTGCCTTCTACAGACACGCATATGCCTACACATACACACATACACATACGTACACACTCACACGCATACATACATACATACATACGTACATACGTACATATGTACGTGCATGCATACACAACGTGTAAAGGCCGTCATCTCTCCAAGTGCGGTTGTCCTGCGCTACGATGCGTGGGACTTAAGGACCTGACGGATCTCACAGATGCTCGCGTTGTCATGGCAGTCTTCACAGTGTTGTGATTTCGTTGCATTTAGAGAGTAGTGATACAGTAGCATTCGCCACTGGAGATATGACGATGTTTTGATTATGGTGATTTTTTGTTCTCGTGTCGGGTCTACACTCAGCAGGCTTTCTGACTCAGAGAGTCTGACCGTAGGCACCTTTTGTGTCCTGAGATGTAGATGCTGAGGTCGTGCGCTGTAATGTAACTGTAGACACGAGAAACCCTAAACCTACAATAGAATATAATAGAGCAGAAGTACCATAACATCCGCACCAAGGCGCGGGCAGACCGCACGCTGGAGTTACTAAGCTGATTTAGAGCTTTGCGTGACGTGACGTGGGAGTTTCCGCAATAATATAGTACCCTAAATAGTGGAATCCTTATTATGAGGACCCCAAAATAAGGTACCCCTAATTTTCAGAAACTCTAAACCCTAATCCCTCTAGCGAGAGAGAACAAATATCTTCGCTGGAGCATTGCAGATCCCTGACTGTGAGGTCTAACTTGATGAGTCGTCGGAACTATCTTGGAAAGCCTTGGCTATGTCCCAGCGTGGGGTGCATGTTTTGGGTGCACTCCACTGCGAGACACGCGGTTACAGCGAGATAACGCAAACAGAAGATCAATGACTCCTTCATGGTTTGACCCTGGGAGAGACACCTGAGCTGCCCCAAAAATCCTGGACGAAGACATGGCAACTTGTGGCAACCAACCCGAAGAGAAAGACCAAATATCTCGTACTGGGGCATTGTGGATACCAGACTGAGATGTCTAGCCTGATGAGTTGTCGGAACTACTTTTGGGAAACTTTAGCTGTGTCTCAGCGTGGGGTGCATGGTTTGCGTGCATTCCACAGCGAGCTACACAGTTACAGTGAGATATCGCAAAGAGAGTATCCATGAGTCCTTCATGGCTTTGACCTGGGAGAGACACTTGTGCTGCCCCAATTCCTAATTCGGAATTGATCTGCATGACAATTGGTAATTGGTAATTGATGCTTTGCTTCGGGTTTGCAGGTCGAGATCGGAGAGGCTCTGGGTCCACTGGAACTATGGCATTTTGCTGACTGGTGGAGACATACATAAACTTGGTGGTGAGTGACCTTTGAAATTTTACTTACTTGCTGCTCTTTCGAACGAAAGGGGAACTGAAGGCTCGAAAGGAGCTAGATCTTTCTGCTCTGTTGGTTACCACAAGTCGTCGCCTGCAAAGAGCATTTCCTTGGCTTCCACATGTTGAAGTCTCTAGTCATCTGTTCTGCGAAGTAACCCTGCAATGCGGGCTCGTCCTTGCTAGGTAGGAGGGAAAAAAATCCCTGCCTTGTGCGAGTGTGCGAGTCGAAACCCTAATCCCTGCGGTGCGACATTGTTCAGCTGGGCGGGTGGCAAAAAAACCCTTTATAGAACCCTTATAGATCCCTTTAAGGAACCCTTAGTGATGCCTTTAAGGTACCCCTAATTTTCGGAAACTCCCGATGTCCCCAATCCGTGAGCTCAATTCAAGGTCCCCAGGAAGGATCCGAGCGTTAAGGGTTTCCTTTAAAGGGTTCTATAAGGGATCCTATATTATAGGTAGTTAACCTATATTAACCCCTTCTAGTAGCCCTTATGAAGGGCTACTACAAAGGGGTTAATCAAGGGCTGTAATAATTACCTATGCTATTTTGGGGGGTTCCTTATTATGATTATAGTAGGATGGGCCCCAAAACCCAATTCTAATTATTAAGGCCCCGATATTACCTGGACGGTCCCTGACTCACAGACGTACTGGACATGTTTCGTAGCAGTCCTAAGTTGTTTCGGAGACTTCTACAAGGTTCAAGGAGCAGACGCATTGGCTGCACAGGCAAGCGAGCATCCGAAAGCCTGAGCTCGCTCGCGGTGATCTTCCAGGACTCTCGACACACCTGGAGTAGGGTTACGTATTCATACCGTCTCACTAAAGCTTGCGGGAAGTCTCTCCCCAATGGGCCTCATCAATCGCGCTCTAAAGCGCTGAATGGATTTACTGCACAACTTGATTTTGACATCTAGTTGCAAGTAGTCCATTCCGCATTCGTGTCATGCCAGTTTCTCTGGGATTATAGCTTTGCAACGTTTCTTCCCACACGAGTATGATGTAGCACTAGATGGCTTGCACCTCCTTCTACCGACAGCATTTGGTCTCATGTGTTTGCGCTTGCGTGTCTTTACGTGGCAATCATACATGGGATGCTTCTTGTGCAGGACTGCAAATAGTTGGTTGTGCCTACTTGCAAGCATGAGCTAGTATTGTATTGCTACCTGGCGATGCTCGTAGAAATAGTGCTTTCTGCCACTCCTCACGACGACGACAGCGACGGTGGTACTGCTGCTACGTGCATTCGATTGCACTCGCTTCTTTGCAGGAACAGGCACATAGCAAGTAGACTACCGTGATATCGTTGATTATTTTTGCTGTTGCTCTTGTTCTCGTCTTTCGTGCCGGTGCCGCCACTACTGTCATCCTGCTACAACATGCCAGTGGCTCTGTCCCGAGTTGTCTGCCAGGACCAGTGGAGTGCAAGGATGAATCTGGGCTGCGGCCTCGTGCGAGAGGGCAGAGAGGGGTTTGCCCTCGCGGAAACTACATTGCGTGATAGAGCTATGTAGTCGAATCCTGTGGCACTGCAAAATCATGCTGTTTGTGGACTTTGCCTTACTGTGGTGATGCGATGTTGGCAGTTGACAGCCATACGATGACCATTTGCCGCTTGCCCGCAGGTTCGTTTTCGCTGCTGACCTGCTCGCCGAGGCAATTTCAGAAAGCACATTTTCAGTTACCTGCGCGAGTCGGTTTTTGAATTTAACTCAGACCGACATGGCGCATAAAGCACGTTGAACCCCCCTGCTAAGGAAACGTGCCGACTAATTAACACACAAGGCCCTAAATCCTAATCTCAAACTCGACCCGGTGTGTCGGACGAAGCGTTCGAGCGTGTGCGCCAAGCCCCTCAACATCAAACAGATCTTGCTCTTGTGGATGCTTTGCTTCCGTGCGCGGGCATCGGGAGACCAAAGAAGCTCGCCGGTTGGTGCTTTAGCAGGTATCGGGTTTAAGATTTAATTTGGGGCTTGGGGTTTAAGGTTCGTCATTCTCGCGAATGGTTTCCACCAATTCGGAACACGCCGACATGTGGATTTTGCGGCTTTTATCAGTCTCCAGTCTCTGGGAAGTTCATTGACTTCCACGTATCGAGCTTTCTGCACACTTCTTGCTCCAAGCGATATAAACAGAAGAGCTCGCCCTTTCCGCACCTCTTGAAGGATCAACCTTCCTTGATTTCGTTCACATCCGTTACTTTCTTTTCGGCACCGCCTTAGGCAGCTTCAATGAAGCCAAGCTCTGCCCTTAGGGCCTTTGTTAGCAGCGCATCTCGCTCATGCAGGGGGAGTCTATTTGTAAGGCTAGGGGGTGTGCTCCAAAGTTTTTTTTTTTCTCTTTCGTTTCTGTCGGGCTGATGGGGCGGATGCTTTCGGCAAACTGAGAATATGTGGCCAGGGATGGACCTCGGGATCCTTCTTCGAAGCGCAGACTTTGCGCGGCTTGTTGGCCGAAGCCCTCAGGTATGCAACCGGCACACGGGGTATCATGCCCGTAAGAAGGGAATGATGGGCAGCATGGCCAGCGGGTCGGAGGCAACCCTTTTCATCACATCAGCCCGCTCCTCCCGCCTGATACCCAGTAAACCCTGAACCCTAAACCCCGTTAACTTACGCTGTGTGAATTACAACCAGCCTCCAGCATAGGTTTCGCATCATGCGACTCAGCACCAGCGAACCTCGCCTGGCTCTTCCGAGTGTGAGCGCCGAAGCCCTGAACCTCTGGATCATCTCTTTGTCGTATCCCATCCGAGGCTTCGGCTTTGTCAGCGCTCGAAAAAGGCTGAGCCGTACTGCGCAGTATTCGGGCTTCCGCATGTGTCATATCCACACATACGTACGTATACATACACGTTTATACATATGTACATAATATACATATATTTTACGCACATGCCTATATGCCTATTATGTACATACATGCATACATGCACAAGTATACACGCATAGGTGTACATATATATATATGTATACACATTATGTATATATACACATTATGTATATATACACATGTAAGTATATGTATGTACACACACAAATCTTTTCAGTGCTGGCTCTGCCGTCCCCGGATTTTTCCGAAATTAGGCTAGAAGAAGTTAAGCTAGCTGAACATCCTGTGGAGAGGGTGATGTCTATAGGCGGTTTCCTGTCATTAGCAGGACCAAGACTGTGTCGACATCAGCTCGTGCAGTAGTCTCTAAGCCATCTGGCAGGCTCGCCCACCACATCTGCTCACCAACGCATTGGACTCAGTCCAGCTTGACTGCTAAAGATATGGGTGAAACGTAGCACTGAGCACGGAAGAAGTCCGGTGCCGGTGTGATTTTCAGGCTTGTGTTCCATGCACGAGGCCAGCTCGAAATTGCCGGCAGAGATTGCAACCGAACGAGGAAGTCTCAAGTATTTTCAGAGGTCCACATTGCACAGCTTGTTGCTTTGCTGGTGCGGGAGCATGTGGGTTCAAACGTTGCGACTGTCACAGCAATCGACGATGTTGTCGAACTTCGTCCGAACTGTATGCCACATGCTCTGCGTGTCACTTGCAAACAAGGGCTGGGATGTTGCCTTGCCGGCTTTTGCCGAAGACGATAATTTGATTGTGTGGTTGGGCTCAGTGTCAGAAGCCATCAGCCAGCTTCGCTGTTGGAGCTGCCAACTTTAGATGATGGGTCTGTGAGCTGCAGGTGAAACATTCATGGGGCAGTCTTAAACACATTGCCAGGAAGCGGACGATCCTCAGCCTTGCCCTCCCCACTACAAAAACCAAGGCAACTTGTAACAACTAAGCCCGAAACTCTAAAGAGCCAACGTATTCACCCAAGACACCCTGCTATGCGGGCCTCGTCCTTGCTAAGTAGGAGGGAAAAAAAGTTCAAGCAAAGTCTTTTCTCTCTGCTTTAAACCAAGGCCACAAAGCATCAGCTCAGCAGCCGGGGCGGAGGACTCCTCAGGCGCATCTTTCACAACACCATATGTTAATGTAATGCCCGGGATGTAGCAGAATGAATGTATGTATGTATGGCCGTATGTATGTACATACTTTCATATTTATATTTGTACATCTTTTTATGTGTATTTACATGACACTATAACATAAAAAATCTTATATTACATGATGTTATACTATAATATTTCATTATGGTCCACTATCATAGATTATTACACTATATGCAAAAATTTTGCATGCTAGTATAATAATATGTAATATATTGTGTTGTACTTTATCAGTACAGAAAATAATTCTCTTTTACCTTGTGTTGTATTGTGCTATCTTACTGTTATTTGTATAATATTTTTCTGTTTCATACTGTATCTCATGTCATATTATCATATATTCTATGATATGATATGGTATTGTATGGCGTGATATGGCATGATGTGGTTTTGTAAAATGTTGTGTTACTTTGTACTATACCGTATTAATAATGTAATATGTCATATGTAGTGTATACCCTGCTTTCATCCCCAACAAGTCTCAGAAATGACTTTCTTCAACGGGTCTGACAGGTGCTCAGCCTGTTTGGCGAGAGCTCCGGCGTGTTTTGTGCTGCGCTGCTTCCTCGACTTGGTCGTGGATCGGGCTCTGCAGTGGTTTACATGGTGCACTCTCCATACGTCACAAACCCAACTTTAAACCAGTCCGAGTACAAGAGCAAAGCAGAAGACGCATCGGACCATCTTTCAAACCCTCCCGCCTTGCGTATACCTATTGACAGATATGCAAAGAGATGACACTAGACGCAGATGCAGACATACACAGTCACAAAGATTCCTACACCCGCGGCTCATAACTCGTCAACCTTTGCGGGTTGGTAGTCTGCAGTGCCTGAGTCGAAAGCTACCTGAGGCAGGGTGCTCTGTCCAGCTGCTTCGTGCCGGCCTGGGGTGCAGCACTCATTGCACGGTTTGTGTTCTGGAGTGCGAGAGTGTTTTCGAAGACACCCCCTCTACATATTCCAACACAACACGTAAACTCTAGTACGCCAAACGTGAGTAGCCTGAACCGTAAACCCGGAAGGTCCCAACGGTTGTAGCTTGTAGGAGAATCGGAGCCCTCAGCGTCCCATCTCCACACCTGAGAACACGTCCGGGCAAGTCGCGACATCATCCTCGCTCGCACGATGCCAGCGTGTGAACTCCACCTCATCGACTCCCCTGGGACGAAGCGTCCGTAGCATCACACTCGTTCGCGCGAAATCAAAGGCCTTGCGAAAATCAACCCGGAAGGTCCCAAAGGCCAAAAACCTCGCCGTCGTATCTGTTAGGGTTCCCTGAAATGGTTATCGTATAGCGCACCCCCAAAACTATCTCTCGGGGTTCCCTGTCGGATCGTGTAATGTACCCCGAAAGCCATATTCTGATTATGAAAACCTAAAGATTCAACTCGACCCGACCGAGGTTCCCCTGAGGTGGCCAAGGAAGCTTTGGAGATGTTGGCGGCGAGGCCCGGCCCCAGTCCTGTCCAGGCTTGGGGGGTTCAGGGGTTGGGGGCTTGAGGCATCGGGGTTCAGGGTTCCGGGGTTTAGAGTTTCAGTCCTGTCAAGGCTTATGCAGGTTGAGGGTCTAGGGGTGTGTCTTCTGAAGACCTTAAGATTCCAGCTTGCCGGCACACACCCAAAGCCCGCCTGTGCTGAAAAGGGGTGTGCAGCCAATTTGGTGATGGTGACTTCGCATTTCGGGAAGTACATCATTCACATGGATCGAGTGCTTTTGACGTGTTCTCGTGGAAATGTTTTGAGCAAAGCATGGAAGCCCTACAGTCAAAGCACTTGAACCCGAGACCTCGTCTGGCTTGTCCGAGTTGCGAGAGCGTAAACCCCTGAAGCCCCTAAATCCTAAACCCCTAAACCCCTAAACCCTGAGTGTACTGACTAGCAGATGTAACGGTAGTAGCGGTAGCAAGCTGACCCCATGAAGCCGTGCCTGCGTGAGCGAGAAACGTTGAGGCTTCATGCAACAGAAAGGGCACCCGAACCCTCAGGCTTCGTCTCCTGAAGAGCTCCCAATGCCCCGAAGCTAGAGGTCTAAATAAATTCGTCATGATAAGAGCAAAACTAACAATACAATGCAAATGTACATAAGAATGCTAATAATTGTAATACTAATAACAACAATGCGGGAGCCAAATAGGGACAACACTAGCATATTAATATATAAGACGATTAATACCATTACGTAGTAGAGAAAATGAAAATAACGAAGAAAAGTAATATTACTAAAGCGAATCAGATGGAATAATCACGACACGGGTAATAATGAGAATAGAATAGCAAGAAGAAGAATCGTATTCAAAAACTATTCTATACTAGTCCCCATGCCCTGTATTAACCGCTCTAGAAACCCAGAACAAACCCGTGAGCCCTATGGCAATCATGAAGGCCCCTTCTCCTCATCTCGCAGGAACGGCTGCTCTGATAAGGTCACGGTTTCTTCCTTGAGCAAGGTGCCGCGGTTAGCTGGGTTTCTGGGGGCCGGAGAGTTTGCGGTAAACCACATGGGTAGTTCTCTAAATTGGGGTCCCGTTTTAGGTCCCAGCAGTAGTACAGCACCCCTACACAAAGGATCCTAAAAGGGACCCTAGTTTGGAGAACTACCCAACACAGCACAATCTTGGGTCGTGAAGTCTGTCGGGTTACATCATGCTACAATCGGGACCATGAACAATGTTTCGAGCCTTGCTGAATCAGTGAAGCAAGAAGGAGCAGAGGTAAGGGTTCAATTGTATTGGATCGCCAAGCAGTGAGTGGGTGTGCTAGGTAGTGGCAAGTCAGCCTGCCTCTATGAGGCTCTCTGTGACCTCGGTGGAGCAGAAATCCCCCTCAAAAAAGGGTTTAATTGGAATAAGCCCTAAACCCCAAAACCCATAAGTTTGCCGCAGGAGCCCAGTCTTTCCGAGCTTGGAGGTGAGTCGTCACGAGCCCAGGTTGAGACAGACAGGAGCATATGCATGTATATATATATACATACATATGCTCCTTCTGTATATATATATACAAATGTATGGTATGGTATGGTATGGTATGTATGTATGTATGAGAACGAGTCGTGTTTCTCAATTGCTGCTCCTTCACCTCGCCCTCGTGGCGCTGAGAGGGGAAGGAAGATCCGCGTGAGGAATGGGGGCCATAAAGAGCTTGGCTGCGGAAGCCGTGGCCGTAGCCCTTCATTCATTCGCATCGCCTGAATGTGAGTAGTATCTTCCAACACCCCTTCTCAGCACACGAATGAAAGAGGAGAGGGAGCATGGAGCATGCAGGAAGGCGGAGGGCTTCAAGTTGTATCAACTTGGCTTAGCAGCTGTGCGTCTGGCGACTTGTGCACATCTCCGACTCAAACTGCCCAGGTCCCGCTGCAAGTTCGACATCGCCTCGCCAGCTTGTCTTGCGTTCGGGATTCCGGACAGGTCTTCTCCAACTCGCCGTGCATTCCGGAATCTATACAGTACAGAGAGAGGGCAGCTGCAAGCCAGGTCTCTTTGGAGCCACCTCCACTTGCTGGGTCCTTGAAGACGTGCTTGCTTGAAATGAGCTGGCACAGCGAGTGAAGCAGAATTACAGGTCTAGTCTGTTGATTGTCTCGCAGTACTAAAAGGCACAACGAAAGATTATGCATGGTGGCAGCAGAGGGCATGGTCTAGCAGACGGGTTATGGGGCTACCATCTGAACTTGCAGCTTTGTCATCAGCATGGACGGTGCCGTGCATGCGGAAAGCACGGCCCAGCAGCCCGACATCGGGAGAAGCTCCGAGGAATGCGTACACGATCTGAAGGCAAGACATCTCATGCTGCTGGTACCTCCTGGCACACGAGGTGCGAGCCCCGTTGCGTTAGGCCGGGATACAGCCGGTGATCTCTCGCGCCGAATTCACTGCCGCACAGCAACCTGGGTGGGGGAGTGCTTCCCCGCGAAGTTTCTGCACTTCCTCCTTGCAAGGATCTGCGCCCAAACATTTGTGTATTTCCTGGCTTTGTTCTCACTTGTCACGAGCTTGGCATGCTCGCGAACCGCACACTGCTTCGAGTGTTTGTGAACAATGCTGCGGCATGAAGGCACTTCCGGACAGTGCAACACAATGCAGCATAATGCATTGCATACGTGATCGATCGTACCGTGTGGTGAAGGCTTGGCACTTGCTGCCAACGGTTGTAAGACGGGCAAGGCTCTTCGATTGAGCTCTGGTCCATGTCTATTCACGGCTAAGGAAAGCTACGTGTCAACAGTGCCAAGCACTGAAAAGGATACTTTGAGTAGCTACGAGAGTTGGATCAGGCAGATGTCGGCAGTTTTGCAGTCTGGCTCCTGAGCGAGACTGCTACTGTCGTGATTGCCGAGGCACCAACCTATGGAAGTGTGGAAGAGGGGGCGCGGCTGTCCGCAAGCTCAGACCCATTGCCATTCAGCATGACCAGTCTCGAGACAGTGAGAGCCACCACCACCACCACCCCCCCACCACTACCAACGATGGAGAGGAAGAGGTTGGTGATGGCAAGGCTACACAACAGAAAAAATGCGCAGGGGAAGCACTTCAGCGTCAGGATGGAGGATACAAGAGCCATATGGGAGTTTCCGAAAATTAGGGGTACCTTATTTTGGGGGTCCTTATAATAAGGATCCTACGATTTAGGGTGCTATATTAGGGTCCCCTATTTTTGGAAACTCCCACATGAAAGGATGGAAACTTTCAAGACAAATACACCAGAAGCCATAGCAAGGCTGTCTGTTCGGAAGTGCTCGTTCGGTCCAGCTGGTGGTCGTGTAGCTTGAACCCAGAGACTCCAACATCCCTTAGTTAAGGAGTATTCCTTAAATCATACTAGGGATCCTACTACAATGTAAGGAATATTCCTCAATTGAGGGATATTGGAGTCTCTAGGAAGCCCGGACCTGCCTCCGCAATCTTGTTTAGTTTGAGGTACACAGCCTGGACTGCACTCGCCGCATCCGCAACCAAACCAGGAGGAGGGGCATCCGACGGGTTCTAAGTCAGTCCGTGTTTGTTTCTGACGGTGAACCTGACGTAAGCTTTCCGAAATAGGAAATCATCGTCATCGTCATGTAGGCAACGTCTTAGTGACTCCTTGTGCATACGCAGTAGGATGAGTGGAAATAGCAGTCAGAGGAGCGCGGGCAGCAGTAGTCGCAATAGGAGTAGTCGCAGTAGTAGCAGTTGCACGTGGAGGTAGCAGGAGTATAGGAGCTAAACCCTAAACCCCGGTCCGTGCTCCTCGGCCATATCCCGCGCCATAGCTCGCGTTCCAAAAGGGTAGATTGCGCCTCGGTGCGATTCTTATTCCAGCATGGTCCTGAAGTAGCCCTCCTTGCGAGAAGTGGCTGTCAGGACTTCTTGTCATCTCTTGCCGCAGCCGGACAATGTCTGCGGTGAGGCTGGCGAGTGCTCCATGTTATAGGTCTGCGCGACGCTGGACACTGCTTGATACAACAGCTCCAGGTTGATGCGCTGCATCAACCTAGCCGTCTGGCAGGCGGCCCAGCTTCAAGAGACAACTCTTCAGGAGTTTCAAGGATATTTGGTGAACACTGCGAACCACTTTCAATGTAGCTGCTCTTGAGCCTTTACGGAGTCTTGGCGAGGTCTGTGGGCCTGCGTGCGAGACTGGTCCATCGTGGCAGCCTCAGCCGTCGCTTCCAGTGCTGGTATGTCCGAGCCTGTCGAAGGAACGAAGTCGCTGAGCCCAGTGCACACACGGTCCACAAACATGAAGCCGATAGACCTGGACCTCAAGCAGAGGGCGTGTGACAAGTTCGACCAGCCCCTCCGATCACTGGGGAGGCTCTGCGCATGCCGGTTTGGACAACCCGATCCACTTCGTGGGTGGCTCAGGGGCGACTTTTGGTGCTGACATGTCGGTGGCACCAGAGCCCTACCGCACATGCGGTCATACCGGCTACTTGTCAGAAGAGCCTTAGGAACCACATATCCATACACACACGTAGTATATATATATGCTATATTATATTATCTCATATTGTGTACTATAGTGTATTGTATCATATTGTGTTATATTACAAGGGGAGTCCGGAGGCGCGAGTCCCGTCCCCGAGGCCTTGCAGGACACGAACCAGCTCCAAACAGTGGGCCTTCGGATCTTACAAGGCACCCCTACTTATGCACTTCGGGCACGGTCGGTTGAAGGTCTCCGAAGCCTGGCGGCATCGGATAGCATACATGTTGTCAGAGAGGTGTGCGCAGCTGCGGAGGTAGTATGTGCAGAATTTCAGCAGTTGCAGATGCACCTGGTGTTTTGGATGCTCAATGGTGGGGTGCAGGCGCTGGAGCAGGCACAGCCCGAGCAGAAGAGCTCTGAAAAAGAGCGTGCTTGACCTCCAGCTGGCAGTTGAAGTGCAGTGACGGGAGGTCGCGTGTTTTCAACGAGCAGCATGATCGGCCATGGTTTGTCATTCAGTTTGGCACAAGTTTCACCCTACTACCCCTGATTGGGGAGTTTAGACTGCAAAACAAACGAAAAGCAACCATAACTATCTTTGTTGCGAGGCATTGAAGCAATCAGAAGGACAGAAACAGCCTCGTTTGGGAAGAAGGAACCATGCTCAAAGACTCGCGCGGTGGCGGCCACAATGCCAAAGTCAACATCATTTGCTGTGATACAACGATTGATGATAGTGCCTGGCGCAATGGTCGCCCACTTGGCCTTCCTGCGTGTTGGAAACCACCTCCATCGGAGGCATTGCTTCGGGCCTGAAAACAGTACCATCTTCCGTCAAAACACTAAACCCCTTTGGCCGAGTGTGAGCGCCGAAACCCCTGAAGCCCTAAACCAAGTAGGAGGGGAGAAAATCCTAAACCCCTAAACACCAAAAGCCTGCTATTCCGTCGGAGGGGTGAGGGAGGCTCCGGCTCTTGCGTCGAAGGCTCCTTTTCCCTGGCTGCGAGGCCCCGGGCATAGCAGTGGCGTGGCGTCTCGCGACAACAGCTTCTTGGAATCCCTGCATTTCTCCGGGCAAACTCGTGTAGACGATTTAGGTCGAGGATGATGACTTGTGATTCCGGAAGTAAGTTAAGCCTCATCTCGTCTCGTGAGCTGCTTTGCTGCCACCCAAATCTCTGGATCTTTCAGACAGGGGGGGCTGGAGCAGCACACTGAAGGACTTGCAACCCCAGCTAGATACCAGACGGCTGCGCTGGGCAGCACATGAACATCCAAGGCCCAGATCTTTGCAAAGCCGAAGTGGGCGCTGTCAACATGGCAGTATTTGTTGAAGAAGAGCCGGACGCAGCTGAAGATGATGCAGGAGGATGGGTGCTGATAGGTTGGTAGATTCATACTCTGGAAGCATCGGTGGCATGCGATCGAAATGAAAGGCCCAGGCTTGGAAGGGAAGTCGGTTTGATGGACCAGGTGCCTCCAAAGAGAACTCCAAAGAGAACGAGAGTCTCAATGAAGATAGCAACAGTCTCGGTCTCAGACTCGTTGACATTCGTCATTTTTGAGCCTGAGTTGGAGTGGACCGATTGTTGGGATCGGGTTTGAGCTATAATATACTATAAGTATAAAAAGGTGCCCTACGAATGATATTGGTAACCCTCAACCCTAAACCTCGGCTGAGGCAGAGAGTCCGACCCACCGTCACGGAGGTCGACCAGAGAGATGCAGAAGACGTACCTTGGAATGCACAGATGTCGCGAGCCTGGCCCAGAGCTGGAGCTTCGGCCGACGTACTGTCGCAATAGTTTGTAATATACGAAAACGACGGTAATATAATATATCATAAGAATGCAACACAAGAAGATGTGCTATAATGTGGCATGAAGTCCGTCAAAATCCCCTCAACGCAGACGGTATCCAAAGCAGGCTATCGCGCTCGTCCACATCACGCCGTTTGCTGCGGTCGGGCACAAAAGGCCGTACGCTAGAGCATATTACTGTCGCATCCTATAATATGATATAGTACCGTATTACAGTATCTAATGGTATATCATAGTGCGGACATCGGTTAGATTTTGCATAGGCGCAGCTGGACAAGCACGATCTATAGGAATCCGTCTGCCCCGAGCCTGGCCTGCCTTTTGCGAGTCTGTGTATCGAAAACGCCAAGACCCCCGAAACCCCAAATGCAAGGACCTCATCTGGCCGAGGTGAAGCCTTTAAACTCCCATGAACTTGTAGAGTCTCAAAATATGTCAGCTCCCATCGAAACTCCTTGAAACCTTATCAAAGCCCTCTATACTATGACAATATACATTAATAATATATATATATATATATATATATATATAAATACACAGAGATACATGTTCTGTGCTAGGCTCTTTATTCGTTATTAAGATCATGCTTGTGATTATGATTATGATGATGATTACTATTACCATTGCCATGATTGTAATTATCACGATTATTCGTATAGCATTATGATTATGATGATGTTTATCCACCCCTCAACTCCGACAGGCTCTCGGAGCTTCGGACACTCCAAGAGCCTGGGGCACTCCAAGAGCTTCGGGCGCTCGAAGAGCTTTCGGGACTCCGGCGTGGGCAGGCTGGAGTTCTGGGTTTAGGGTATTAGAGTTTTAGCTGGCTAACAACAAGAGCCCAGCCGTAAGAAATGGTTTCAGAGTTTTGGCTTTGGAGTTTTGGAGTTTTGGGGTTTAGGGTGGGAATCTCCCCAGCCCGTGACTCAAAAAGGGTGGGAATCTGGTGATGGATGAGGGGCTTGATTGTGATTGTGTTAGACTCGGTTCGGGGGTTTGTGTATCTGTATCACACTTGTATGAGGTTCAGGGTTGTTTGGGTTCTGCGTATGGGTTGCACTCTTATTCATGTAATGTCGACTTTCGGCTTGTATGGTGTTTGTTTGCGGCATTCGTCGAACGTCACCCAATTCTGCTGGTGATCTTTTTTGCCTTGCTCCACACCAAATGCTTGGAGGTTGGATCAGGCTGACTTGGAGGACTTCCGTTTGTCACGGCCGGAGCATCTTGCAAACCGGTCTTCTATACCGTTACTGTTTATTGACAAGCTTTGTTCGCCGTCAGGAGCTCGCCGTCGGCCTCAAGTCGGAGGAGCACCATGAGCTCATGGAGACCCAGTGCCGAAGCCGCACGGAGGTTGTGGAAGCTCAGCGACCCATTCGTATCACTCCCAGGTCTTCCTCCGGAATTCTGGCAGATTTCATTGAGCGGGAGAAGGCAGGACTTTCCTTTAGAGAAGGCAGTGCGGAGTATAAGGGACGTACTTCATTGCTGACCCGGCGCAGGCTAAGGACGGCCATTGGAGGCTGACCAACGAAAGGCGGGCTTTCAATCCGCGTCAAAGTCAGCCTGCTTGGGGCAGCGCCAGCATGTTCGTTTCGCGAGGTTGTTGCTAAATTACACAGAGTGTAGGCAGTGCCATGGAGAGCATCGCAGGTGGTTGTTCTACTTCCTCGCGACCAAGCCCAAGCTGTTCGTCGGCAGCGCTGCCGACCATGTTGCTCGGCCTCTCTCCATGGGTAGTTCTCTAAACTAGGGTCCCTTTGTAGGTCCCCCAAAACAGTACGGTACCCTTGTAAAAAAGGACCTAGAAGGGGCCCTTATTTAGAGAATAACACCCCCATACCTCTCGATCTGAGGTCCCATGCAGCTATGGAGCCGACGGGAGCATAATTCAAAAATGGGAGTTTCCGAAAATAGGGGTACCTTATTTGGGGGTCCCTATAATAAGGATCCTACTATTTAGGGTACTAAATTAGGGTCCCCTATTATCGGAAACTCCCACATGGACCCCCCAAAATAAACCGTAACAGTGTGCTGCTACTTTTGATGTGCATGCACATAAAAAGTAGCTGCAGGGATGGATCCCGAAACTAAACCGTAAAACCCTAAGGGGCTGTGCCCTAGAGCCTTGCAGAAGTTACAGGGCTTTTTTAAACGTGTGGGATAGGGTGCTTCGATCGGACAAGGTGGGCTTTGCATAATGCACCAGCCAAGGATTGACAGCCCCACCAATACCAATCAGAAAACCACTTCCATGGGTTCCAGACCGGGTGAGCTGTGCCCTGAAATGGGTTTGTCAAAACGGAGGATACTTGTCCCATGCCCATGCATTTGGGTTCGAGCGTTCGATGTGCTTTGTCGTATGCTGTGGTCCAGATATGCTCTTGCCCAGATGGGAGTTCCCGAAAATAGGGGTACCTTATTTTGGGGTCCTTATAATAAGGATCCTACCATTTAGGGTACCATATTAGGGCCCCCTATTTTCGGAAACTCCCAGATTCTTGTTGCTTCTCCGGGCGGTAGTGGTTTGTTCTCGACGCACCGGCTTGGGCTTGAACTTAGGATGGTGGGCCGGGTAAGGGTCGACGAGCCAGAAATTTGTCGACCGGGACATCTCTGGAATCCTGATCGGTTCCCTGTTGCACGTGGGTTTGGAAGCAGGCTCGGGGCATCCTCCTGAGGGAGCAGCTCGAGTGCGACTTGGCAATCGAGCGGTTGGGGGACTGGGATGTTCCCTCATCAGGCCATGACAGAATTTCAGGGTTCTCGCTCTGGAGTGTCCGCGGCTTGACTTCGTGTCTGAGCTGACAGGCGGTTGTGGAGTGATAGGGCCAGCAGGACGATGTTCTTAGTGAACGGCCTCAAACTCTGGTGATGCATCTTCTTTCATTCAAGACTGACCTACTCAGGTGACCTGATGTCCAACATTGCCATGCCCTTACTTGGCATAAGAACAGGTCTGCAATAACGGCGTTCTATATGTTTTGTTTTGGGTTCGTGAAGCTGTTGGGGCCTGTTCCTCTTAATTATCTCCGGATCCGAATTCGTGGATTGGTCTCTGACGCTGCATCAATCTGCGAGCCTCCACAGTTGTGGTGCAAGGTGGCCGAGCGCAAGAAGGAGATGCCTGCCTTGCTGTCATGAGCCTATGACCTATATATCTTTCCTCTCCTGTGAGAAGATGGTTATTGCTGTGGTTTTGCATGCAAGACAAGCCAGCAGATGCCTCGACCGCGAGGCTCATCCGCCCATCCCTGACATGCACGCTTCCAATGGTGTGGGTTAGAAGACGGTTAGACAGGGCAGTCGGCAGTCACCAATATCAATATCACCACCATCTTCATCTTCATGATTTCTCGCGGTCGGCACCGCCCTCGCCGCCATCATCATCATCATCACCATCATCATCGTCATCATCACCGTAGTAGGTTTTAGTGGTAGCAGCAGCAGTAGCAGTAAAGTAGCAGTACCGTGAGCAGCATCATGAAGCGGTAGGAGGAGTGCTGGTAGCAGGCGGAGTTTAATGATGTGGTGAGGACAGTGGTGATGAATTTTTAACTTGGATCCTGATGACACCCTCGTTCAGAAGCTTGGCCAATCGTCGGTCCCGCTCCAGGAGGGTGTGATGCGACCCACCGGCGTCCGAGAATTCATGTCGCAGGCGACTTTCAGGGTCGTGTTTGTGCATGGACTAGTGAGTTGTAGCAGACAGAGTGGCAGGAGAGGGTGGCATTCAAATTCTCTGTGATTCAAGGTGCAGGTCGCGTAGGTGAAAAGTAGGAGCGTGTAGGATTCAGAGATATTCAGAGCTTAACACGCCCTGAACCTTAAACCCTAAACCCTAGGAGTTTAGGAACCCTGTAAGCCTGGGCACTGGGACCGCAAGAGTCGCTCAACAACTCGAGGCCGAGCAGATGTGCTGACCGACTCAGCCAGAGTGTCTTTCTAGTAGCGTTGTAATAAAGGGGCCTAAATCATCACCAATACTATTGTGGGGGTTCCTTATTATGATTACAGTATTATATACCCCCAAACCCTATTCTGATTATCAAGGCCCCTTGTAGTAGTGATCATCTAGTCATCGTTTAAGTAATGTGATAGTATTGTTACAAGTAGTTCGGGAAGCTCAAGATATAAGTTCGCTGATACACTTTGCATGCCACAGAGGCCAAGAATATCCTGTCCATGAAGCGGACGCTGGGGTGCAGACCTCAGAATTCGCGGGGCGACCCTGGGTGTGTTGTGAAGCGCACAGATTCGGGGCTCAATCAGGGCTGGTCTATAATTTCTATAATTGACATTATTACGATAATGTTACTATAAAAATAGCAGGGTGTTTCTATAGTATTACTGTTTGGTTACAATTCTTACTACGGCTATTCTTACTATTGATATTTATTGCTTACCAAAGTAATGCTCTAATATTTCCATAGTATTGCCGAATATTCTCAGGATACCCAGAACATAACTCGAATATTGCTATGAGATTACTGTATGTCGCTATAGGATCCTCTCGTCTTATACTGTAATGGCATTTTGAGATTAGTTTTGTATAGTATTCCTTCAAGATTACTATATTTGGTCTGTAGGACTACAATAACATTTCGATAAGATACTTTAAGATGCATTGTTCATCCCAAGGACCATCGCGGCGCAGGTATCGAACTGGGAGATGAACATTAAGATGCTCGAGTGGGGCTACAAGGCCTGGGACTGGAAGAGGAAGTGCGCACGATTAGATCTATTGTAGTATCTTACAGTATGCAATATATTCGTATGATAATATCCTATGGTATTTCAGTTTTACATCGCAAATCGGTATTTTTGCCCTCATGCACTATCCACTGCCAAGCCCATTTATTTCTGTGCTTGAAGCCACGAGGTGGGTGCAGAAGTACGGATGGCCAACCGCAGCATTGTGTCGATTCTGTGCCTCCCAAACTTAGGCTCCATCTTCATCGGAGGCATTCGGATTGAAATCTAGTATCTCATAGTAATATAGTTTTATTATGGTATCTTTTTTATCGTAACATTTTAAAGTAACAGGAAGCTGAGCTGATTCTTCTGACCGCTGGCCAGTAATTCAGCAATCGGCAGGAGGACGACGATGTAGTGCTGAGCCGTCTGCATGACCGACGATTGCGGCACGAGGGCTTCTGGAGCCACCGGCCTAAAACATCGCATTTCGCTTTGAGTGCTGCGGCGCACTGCCGTTTTCATTGCTGGCCCAGGCTTGTATCATGACCGAGCACGCAACGACAGACCTGCAACAGATTTCTCGGACCCAGAACACGAGGAGTCGCAGCCTGTAGATGAGCCTGGCTGCCGCCTCAGCTGCTGCCGTGCTTGGGAAGTCTTCGTTGTGTCGGACGGCTGTCTCGGGTTGCTCCTTCTGCGAAACCGAGGTGGTCAAGTTGCCAAGGCGGACACTTTTCAGATTCGTGGCCGCAGTGTAGGCCCGCATGTCGAAGTATGTCGCACAAAGGCGCAGCGCTTACAAACTTTTCACCGCTGTTTGTTTGGCAAATTTTTCGTTCTAGATCTTGTGCTCTTCTTCCTTCTGCCGGGGGGAGCCAGGGACACATCGAAAGCCTCCGAGCTCCCAGGAAGTTCCGAGAAGCTGTTGAACAGTCGCAGTGGGCCTCTGCGCACGGCTGCCCTGGTGCTCTATGCAAAGCCAGGATCCGCCGCCTCTTAGGGTTTTCGCCGCCTCGTAGGGTTTTCGAGCTTGGTTAAAGTAAAGTCTTTCTTTCGTCTGTGCGGAACTCCAAACTCCAGGTTGCCGAGGGGAAGGTTTGCTGTCTCTCAGCTCTTTGCCGGAGGCTGGTTGGTAACGGTTCACAACACCAAGAGGCGAAGAGAATAGTGTGCACGTCGTCGCGTTAACCTCACAGACGAAAATGAAAAGGGGTAGACTGAAAAGGGGTCACGCACCATGCACAGATTTCACCCGTGGTGTCGACTGCTGCAGGAAGGCCGTCAGCAAGCTTCCCACAAGCATTTCAAAGCGCCTCGGAGATTATGGGGACCATCGGTCTTTTAATCGTTCATGGATGCATCTATGTCGTTTTCGCCGTCGTAGAGTTTGTTTTCGCGCAAGTCTGGGCCATGCAGACATGACTCCCATGCAGAATGCGAATTGACCTCAGGGCAGGGGTGTTCAGACTGCGGAGACATTATTAGTATTATTATTTTTATTTCTGGTATTTCGATAGAAAATTATTGTTAGCATTGTTATTAGTATCATGTTGATTTGAAAGTCTTCATAGGCAGACTCCATCGACACCAAGGAACCTGATGAATGTTGTGAGCCAGCCTTCAAGCATCGGGCGTTGGGCCCCTCCTCGGCCACAGAGCGACTTGGATGCTGCAACGTGTTAGATTCCGGCAGCGCTTGAGAAGGAATGCGGCTGTAGAGTCGTCGAAGGGGAGACTAGGGTTTAGGGTACTTTCAGGGGTTCCTTTCAGGGATCTGCAAGGGTACTATATGGGTTTCGGGCCCCTTTTCCCTTTTGGGGTTCATATAACCCTCCCATATTTGAAGCATCGATTCCGAGAGGGCAGGTTTCTGTTGCGCTGAGGCGCTCAGCACCGCCAGCTCCCGGGTGCGATGCTGAGGCGTGGACGGCCGACAGAAACTGCAGGAACTGCGAGACACTAGCTGCTTAGCTACTCTGCGACCAGAGGAAGAGTAGTGACGTGCTGTGCCTTGTGATGACACTGAGCCGCCATGGTACCTTCTTTGCGCAGGGACATGGCTTCGCGGCCTGCCAGCGCTGGCGGTGTCAGACGGAGAGGGCTGTTAGAACGATGTGTTTCCAGAAGCGCGGACCTCCACTCCACTTACACCTACTATGGGGGCATATTGGGGCCTGAATAGATTAGCAATTCTAATTCTTAGTGTTCCTTATGATAATTATAGTACAATACACTGCTCCTCTCCTCCTCCGACCTCTGCCAACTCCTGCTGCGGAAGGCAGTGATTCGCTAAGAGTTTTTGGCACGTTGCTGGTAGGGGCCGGCAGGGGGCTTTCCACTGCAGGGCCAGCCACCACGAATAACCAATTGCTTGTACTGTCCCTCCCACTCCTACTTCCACGGCTTTGGCGTCGACAACGACTACTATTGACTACTATTGACTACTACTACCACAACTACAACTACTACTACTACAAAAACTACTACTACTACTACTACTACTACCACTACTACTACTACTACTACGACTACGACTACGACTACGACTACGACTACGACGACTACGACGACCACGACTACTACTACTAGTCACTACTAGTCCTGCTGCTGCTACGGATAGATGCACAGCTTGAGGAGTCCTTTGGATCCGTCCATCGCACGCTCTCTGCCGTGCCTCGAAACACCGAAGCCGGTCCTTTGTGCCATTAGGCTGCCCTGAGTCGTTTGCGGTAGGGGTTTCTGGTGTAGGGTTTAGAGGGGTCTAGGGTCCAGGCGGGCATGTGCAAGTCTGTGCAACAAGAAATGTTTAGAGGGTAAGATCGCCAGTCGCTAGGTTGTTGTATCATGTTGTATCACCCGGTTTGGTGCGCCAGTGCAGTTTCTCGTGACTGGGCAAACTGAGGAACGGAAGGATATTCTCCAGGTATCAATGAGCAGCAGGCCTGGGAGAATCTGACGACTTTAGACTGTAAGGCCGCTGTTGTTGGTATGTCAGTATGCCTATGCTTAGTATCCGTTTTCCTCCTGTTGATGTCATCTTCCAAATTATGATGTCATCTGTTCATCTACTACTACAGACAAACCCATAAGATGTAGTTGACTCCTAAAATTGACTGTAGACGTACTTGCAATTTGCTTCAGCATCACCGCCTCCTCCTGGCCACGCGAACTCTTAGTTCATACCCGCTCTACTAGGTTCTCTGCTGGGAATAACTGATCTCACGGTTCTGGCACGTAATCCTCACGCCAACGATGTAGTTAGTTTCACCTTTTATTTAACGCAGTAGAAGGGTTGAGGACCAGTCAGCTGAACTTATCCCCGGCGCGTCCCGCCTTTCCATATTTAGTTGAATTAGTTTCACAGTGCGTGTTCCCTTCCCCACATTTGCTGACTAACGAGGACTTCTGACAATAGTATGCTTTGCTAACGAAGGAAGTCCCAAAGACTCGCCCCGCCTGATCTCTTAAAGTGTTGCTCAGTGGCTAGTCAGTATTCCAGCCAGAAGGATGTATACACGCAAGTCTCGCTGGGCAGTCCGAGTGTGAGTCCCGAAACCTAATTCGAGGGTAGTAGCTTCGTCTAGGATTCTCTATGGGCGGTTGTCAAAATTAGGGCCCCTTTTTGGGCACCCTAAATAATAGGTGCCGTATCATAACAGGGACCCTAAAAGGGACCCTAATTTTGACAACCACCCATATAAACCCCCTTATAATGAAGCCCAATAAGGTAGGGATATCCCTTTTAAATGCTTATAATTTTGACAACCACCCCTATGGGGTCTAGAGTCGCTGAATCAGTAGGTTAATGGTTGCTGACCCATGCGTTTAGCTGCCTTTGTCGCAGTTACTCAGCTTGTCGGTTGCGAGTGACAAAAAACAGGGGTCCGTAGATGAGGGTTCATTAAGGTCCTTTCACTTGAGGTGTTAGCAGTTAGAAGATCGTGCCCTAAACCCTGTAGAAACCCTTGTTATACTTTGGCACTGATAAACCCTAAACCTTTAGTATACTATGCCACTCTAAACCCTAAACCCTTATTGTACTATAGCACTCCACCCTTATTGTACTGTGGCACTCTAAACCCTAAACCCTTATTATACTATGGCACTCTACTTGGAGGTTCATGGGTAGTTATAAGTGGGGTGATAAGTCGCCTAATATGGGTTATAATTTTGGTTACCCTAATTACACCCCACTTATGATTTATATCTACCCATGAACCTCCAAGTAAACCCTAAACCCCTAAACCCTCGGAGCAAAGCAGCATAGTCAGAATCAGTTGTCACCCGAACACACAGACCTCGTCTGGCGAGTCCGAGTTGCGAGAGTGTAAACCCTCGGAGCCCTGTCCCTAAACCTAAACCCCAAACCCTAATCCTAAACCGCGTCCAGGCCCACAAGTGCCGGCTCCTCTCGGCCACGATCTGCGAATCGCTCGGCCGGCAGGCCGGAAAAGGAGGGGACTCTCTTGAATATAGGGGCCTTAAGAATTAGAGTAGGGTTTTGGGGCCCATAATACTATAGTGATAGTAAGGAACCCCTAAAATAGTATTGGTAATTACTTAGGACCGTATATTAGAGTGTTTAGCACTTAGGGTACTATATTACAGTAAGGGTTTAGGGTATTACGTTAAAATAAGGGTTTAGGGGTTTAGGGTACTATGTTTACAATAAGGGTTTAGGGTTTAGGGTACCCTATTACAGTATGTTGTAATGAGGGTTTTCAAAGGGTTGCTATAAGAGATGCGGCATAGGGTTCAGGGTTTGGAGTATCAGAATAGAATAAGGGTTTCGGGTTGAGGTACTATATTAATAATAAGGCTTTTTCAAGGGCTGCGGGCTGCTATGTATTTCGGGTTTACGATACTGTATGACAATAAGGGTTCATGGTTTGGACTACCATAATGTAATCAGGGCTTCGATAATTATGCCCTGTCAGGGCCATGCTTGCCCTTTTTGCAAGCGCAGCATAGCCTATCTCTAGGAACGTGCTCTTTGCCTACTCAGTATCTGACGTGTTGCAAAGAATTCACAGACTTACTACTTGTCGCTGATGTGCCTCATGTCTACCTCGCCGAGAGGGTTTGCGACTGAGAGTTACATCTCCTCATCTGTGAGGCCTGGAAGTGCGGGATCTTTTGCATCACGGCCTTCGCGGCCACAAAGTGCCACAGTCTCACGATCCTGGCGAAGGTGGCACCGCCTCCAGATTAATGGAGGTTGTGCCTTTGAACTGCCTGGGATTGGATGCGCTATGATGGGTTTAAGTTTGAATAGTACTCCGCAGCAATCCAACCGTCTACCTGACTGTGTCTTAGAGTCTTACAGTTTCTGAGCCATGGTAGTCTTAGCAGCTGAGTAGGTAGCCTTTAACCTTTTGGGGTTCATATAATCTTACCATATGGAAAGGCTAACCTTTTGGGGCTAGGGTGCCCAGCCCCTAAGTTGTTCAAAGTACGGTTGATGATATTATATAGATCCTGCATTACCCATGACAAGGAATATGCTATAATTCCCATAGTCTAGGGTCATAATGGTAATGCAGATTTATATCATCAACCGTAGTACTATAGCCGATATGAAGCTGCTTTGGCCCTTGGAGCGCTCCCCGGATCCTCTTCCGAAGGACGGAGAGTGGCTTCTTGCAGCCGGGCGGCCCTCCCGACGGTAAGCCGAGGATGCCGACAGGGGCTAAATGGAGAGATGAATATCTCTTTGTCTGTGCGCATGTGGGAGTTTCCGAAAAGTAGGGGTACCTTATTTTGGGGGGTCCTCATAATAAGGATCCTACTATTTAGGGTACTATATCGGGGTCCCCTATTTTCGGAAACTCCCATATCTCTTTGTCTGTATGTATGTATGGATAGATAGGTAGATATGTCATATCTCAGATACACACATACACCTACCTACCTACCTATCTACTCACCCACCCACCGACCGACCCACCGACCTACCTACTACCGAGACGCAGACAGAGCGACAGAGGGTCGGGGGGTTTAGCGACAACCGGACACTCCCTACTGCAACCGAACCGGGGGGGGNGGGGGCTAACATGCCACCTGCGCTCAAGACCCCAAGGCCGCCTCCTCTCTGAAAACAGACGGGATGGGCTGGCGGGTCCGAATTCATTCCCAAGGGAAGGAAGGAAGGAGGTAAGACAGAGACGCAGGCAGAGAGAGGTGGAGACGGAGACAGAGAGGCGGAGACAGACAGACAGACACGTGCGTGAGACACGTGCGTGTTCACACATGCGTAACATACGTACATGTTTTTGAGGGCTTGTGGCATCAGGAGTATAGGTTACAACAAGGCCTTATGGCTTTTGGGTTTGGGTCTACAGGGTCCCAGGTTTCGGGATGTCGTCGTTGGATTGCTGTGTCGGGTAGCTCATCTTGTTTCTGCTTGTGCAACTGAGAACCACGTGAACCGGTCTTGGGAAATTCATTTCCTGAGCAGAAATCTTATGCCATCCTTGGTATGTGCCACAAGAGAAATCGAAATGTAGTAGCCAATGACATATGAAACCATCCACAGAGACCCGTCGCGGGCCCTCAAATTGCAGACCCTCACTTCAGCCAGACTCTTCGGGTTGAAGGCTTGACAAAGCTGACCTGGCACAGTGGCTTGCCACCCCGCAGCTTTGTGCCTCCCTTAGCCCGTCCTCAGACGGTTGTTCAACGACTTGTTTCTTGTTTGGGAAGACACGCTACCTGCTGGAGATAGCATCGAGGCATGGAAGCAAGACTGCATGTTCGTGGGGTACTCTCACGTGCAGGTTTAAACTCCGCAGGCCTTCGAATCTTGAAGATAGTTTGCAGATGCTCATTACTCCGGATCATCGTGGGCCTCTGGAATCGCGGGACTTGCCTCCTGAGGTGTCGCGCCGAAAAAGCCGTCGGCTTGTTCGCGGAAGTATTTGCAGGCGCAGTGCCTGCAGAGCTTCAGATCTTTATGCGTCAAGAACATATGCAACGTATGTATATTATATATATATGTATACACACACATATATATATACACATACATATTATGCACATATACGAAGCCTGTTTGTTAAAGCCTGTATCTTGCGAGCACGAGGAGTGCGACCTTCGAGCCACAGTTCCAGACACTCTGGATTTCAACACTGGCTGCTTGGTGGGTTTGGGGTTTACGGGGGCTGTGCCACAAGTCGTTTCCTTTCCGACAGGGCGTCTCCGAATCGTAACGGCGGAAATAAGCGACCTTTCAACTTTCTTCCCTTTGCCGCGCATTACACGGCCTTGCGCTGCAGGCTTTTCCTCGAAGCTATCCGCTCCGCATCGTGGTCTGACAGATCATGACCTTCTTTCCGTGACAGGCAGGAGTTGCATGATCGCCGGCCGTGATATGACGGAAAGTTTTCTTGCAAGATGCACACGCTTGATGTAGTGTTGCTGACGGTTTTCTTTCGCTCGGGGCCCTGGGTAAGAATTAGAGTGCATTCTAGGGGCTCGCGCAGGCGGATTGCAGGAGTGCGCTTTGCAGTGGCTAGATTCAGAACATATGCCTCAACCTCCCTAGAACCCCTTCGATACAATTCCGATACAGCTCAAACCCTAAACCCTAAACCCCATCAGAAAGCACCTCAAGCGGGAGAGCGGGAGCACCCTAATGTAGGAACCTGATTAAGAAGCCCTGGGCCTACAACCCCAAAATAGTAGGGTTCATATAAGGAACCCTAATAAAGGGCCCAATGTTTCTTAATCAGGTTCCTACATTAGCTTTGATCTCCAGGCATGCTCCCGGAGAGGCAGAAGGTCGACGAAGTCTGCCTCAAGCAGCTCCTCGCCACTGTAAAATGGAAATTATAGTATGTAATATAATATACATGCAAAATATAATATAATATAAAATGTATTAGTCAAAATATTTAAAAGACAGTATGTAGTATACCAGTATACAGTATACCTGTAGATTCGCAGGGCAGTGATTACGGTGACCTTGGTGACGACGCCGATGTCAATGCCGACTCCGAGTAGACCAGTATTGTCCCCTGAGTCCTTGTGCCGAGATGCCTGCATGTCGCTACTGCTGACTAGCTCTATGGCACCGACTGCCAGACTTCCACTAACAAACTAACACTACCACACTCCCACTGCTACTAGCCACACGACGGCGGCAACCTCTGCTGTTCAGAATAGCAATCATATAGTGCTAACAATACTAATAATCTTTATGACCATCAAGACTAAGTAGCCAAAGTCCTGGTACTATGGATGTTAATCTGTGCTGTGTCATCTGAAGATTGCGTAGAAAAATAACCAGGAATTCCGGCCTCACCGATGCGAGCCTCGTGCCGACGACTTGGACCATACATGTTACCGACGATGTTGACTTTTGGCGACACACAGCTCGTTCAAGACACGTGACGCATGCCTGCACTGTTGAGCAGAATGGGCTGCGCATGCTTCCATTCCGAGAATCTCAGAGATGTGACGGAGATGACATCAGGCCTTCCCCAGCGTTTTGTGCCCAGGCCATTCCTGCGGCAATTCTTGAAGGCTGCAGGGCCTTGAAGATCTTGGCGGTTTTGTCATGAGACTTTTTACATGGTTAAGCCTTGCTTTCAGTCGCCTGTATCGCGTGCTCGCGACCATTGGGCACAGTGCCCGATTCTGTTGCCTTCTGCCAGGTCCCGCGCTTAGCTGAGGGCTTGCGCTCGCTCAACCTGAAGCAATGCAAGGCAAAGGAATGCACCGCAGCACCGAACTCTATGCCAAAGCCGTGAGCCCTCTGAATCTCCGCAGAGTGTGGAACGGACTGAAGATCCCAGTTTGCCGTGCCAGGGTGCTGGATGGCAGAGCTTAGAGGTCCTTCGGCAGCTGACCTTTGCCGCACGCAACCTGAGGCACGGTGCATGCGATCTCAGCAGCAAGCACACATACGACGGGAATGCATGTTGATCAGCTTCATAGTATGTCTGAATCCTTTGTCAGGGAGCTGAACCTCAGCGGCGTACAGGTCGGCACGTGGCTACCTGAGTCGACGCTGTGCGGTCGGAGAGTCGAAGATACCAAAAGCGACAGGTTCAAGGTGTGGGCATCGGGTAGCCTATATTGGCCTATACTATGGTACTTAGTTCTGCCTGCTGCTGCGAAACTGCCGTGCAACATCTTCCATGGTTCCTGCGCCACTTTTTTCGAAACTCCGCTGCGCAGCACTAAGTACACATCGGGACGTGTTCTTGGTTGGTGTGGTTTTACTCGCTGAGGCATCTTCAACTCAAGCTCTGCGAATCGCTCGGGGTACATCGCAATTTGCAGCAGGAGCCTTAGATCGCAAGGACGTCGGCCCCGCGTTCGGTTCGGAGTAATTCTTGTGCACAGCACAGGTGTGGGCCTCGGTGAGTCAGGCAAAGTGTACGCTGTGTCTTCAGTTCAAAATCGTCAGCGCTGCACGGCTGAGGTTTATCGGTTTATCTCGCACTGGGCTGGGCGGCACCTGCCTGACAGAAGACTGCCTAAGGCATCTTCTGAGCTGCGGCCTGAGTACATCCTCTGCCGGTGCGTGTCAGTGTATGTGCCATAGCTCACACCACTTGGAAACCTAGTCGTTTGCTGCAAGGAACGGCAAGGTCATCCCTGAGATGTAAGAAAGGGTCGAACTCTTCAATCGTTCTGCAAATAACCAGACCGTTGGAGATGCAGAACAGAACCTTCTTCGAGGACACCCCAGTCAGTAAAGCGAGCGTTTGCCGGAGAGTTTGCACAAGGGTAGCTTTCTGACACTTACGCCATTTCGAAAAGAAACTAGAGTCAGAGAAGGTCGAGAAAAAGGCAGGTGCAGGCGCAGCACACAAGACGCCTGCCCATGGCGCCCGGAGAAGAGTCGACGAATCACTGACAATACTTGATGCACGACCAGATGCAGTATTAGTGCAAATTCGGTTCAGCGTCACGGTCGACAGAACATGCTTTCCAAGTATTTGCTTTTCCTCAGTTGAACCGCGTGGTTTCCTGGACGTCTCAGGCAGCAGAAGTAACCGAAAGTTGGACCTCAGCTGGAATGTTTTCAGCAAGAAGGACCCATCATGTTTCATCACTGCCTCGAGCACCCGATGCCTCATATTCCATGCATCCAGCATGGAGGACTTTCAAGTCATCGGCGATTACATTGCTGAGAACACCAGCCTAATGCACCTGCTTTTGGACAATACTGCGGCCTACATAGTCCAGCACTGAGCAGATCTGGTCCCAGTTTTACTTCGCGAAAAGCAGATGTAAGGCTCGATTGAAGCATGAAATTTCAAACTAGGTCGGTGAAGACACACCCATCTCAGAGCTAATCGAGAAGCTGGCCTTCAACTCTGCTTTGAGGCTTGGCCTGCTTTCACCCAGATTTTGGGTTTACAGCCCTAAACGGCAACCAGCGCCAGTTTCGGGTGATGCAGTCCGCATTATGAGTTGCCCAAGAAGTCTTCCGACAAGAATTAGGACCCACCCACTAGACTTCCCTAAACCCTAAGCCCGAATCCTGCAACCAAAGTGGTATTCCGACTGTAACAGGGAGGAAAAGAACCCTCAAAAAAAGTCCTGAACCTAAATTGCAGACTCCCCTCCAGGAGCCTGAGCATCTGTACAAATCGCATCGACTCCCGTGCCGCGCTGGTCATCGAGGTGACAGATGCAGAGCCTGCCTTTCTCAAGGCTTGAGGTTATGTCTCATTCTCGTAACTTCATGTATACGATAGTTGATACAGTATATTGCAGTATAGTATACCACACTGTGCTAGAGTGTCATACTGTATGAAACGTACTAGGCTTCTTTGCCCCTTCTAACGTATGAAGATTGCCTTGGTGCCTTGGGCTTGTGAGCTTTTGAACCGCTAGTAACGCTAGTAACCGCCCATTTTCATAAACTACAACATACTATAATATAAAATAGCCGTTAAACTGTGATATGGTTTGATATGCTGTAGTGTTACATACAGTATGCGTGCACACATATGTTCGCATGTGCCCACACATGTCGAAGAAGCCACTGAGACTCTTCCGCTGTTGCATTTCCACCTGTCTCGTCCCAAGCATAGTTGGCGGCAGAGTGAAGTGATTCCAAGTAGCTACTGGCAGCCTCCTGGGCCTAGCTGCAAAAGATCCTACCTGGCTCTTGTCCACACGAACTTTTCATTTGGTCTCGGGAAGGACTCGCTGGAGGGTCACCCGATGCTGTCGCGGCTGTATCTGCGAAACAACCCACTGGGCATCCACGGGCTGACGCTCGAAAGCTTTCATTCCGGAACTGGCTGAGCATGTCGGGTTATCGGGCATGCTGTGCGAGAGGTCGTGTTTGCAACCGGCTTGAAGTAGTCTTGCTCTTGGGCTGTAGTTTGGGCGGAATATGATGCTATCGCAAAAAGTGCACAAGTGTGGACAAACGAATAGAAGAAGATGATGATGATGGGGCAGGGTGGCGATGATGGTGATAGAGGTGGTAATGATTTGGTGATGATGCGGTGAATGCTGATTGATAGGCCCATGCTGATCCTTTATTCGGGCCCCAGGTGCACAGGGTTGGCTCGATAGGGTGCATGTATCAAGAGTTGCATGGCTCGCTGCTTCAACGGCTTGTATGGCTTAAGGTTGCATGGGTGCAAACCGATTGCTTTAATGGCTACTTGTGTTAACGGTGAAGTAGCTCTGTCCCCAGACATGCGGGCCTCACGCCGAAATCTCTCTGACTTACCGGTCCATCGGTAGCACAGAAAGCCCCACATGAGGTTTTGTTGTTAGATCAACATTTCCTCAACACCCAGCCAATTCTTTCTGAAAGGAGGAAGGGACTGAAATGTAGCTTACAGAAAGGGTTAGGAGGAATATCTTCTGATGGATCAGATTGCAGAAATCCTGAGCATTCAAAAGGGGAGATGTGACTGTGTCAACCGGTTGCAGAAACTTGGCTTTTTCGACACTGTGTAACTTCCCTATCATGTGGGCCTCTGATCTGGTCTCGGGAGGCAGAAAGACCGCGCATAGTAGCCATTCTACTCACCGCTCTAACGACCCTCATAGTTTACCTTACAATGAGGTCGATAATCCTAAATCCTCAGGGTAACCTTCATTATAGCAGCATAGCAACCTTGTAACGATTTTGTATAGTCCAAGTCCTCAACCTGTGAAGCCCAGGCGAAGCATCCTCAGACTGCTCTGCCGGAAAGAGTCCAGCATGTCCCGTCTTGACATCGAAGGAGCTTGAATATATACCTCGGTTTTGGAAGTCCGGCTTCCTTTCAAATATGCACCACGCAAGTATAAAGTACGGTTTGTTCGAAAGTATGAGGGGCCTGGGCTCGAGGATTCGGATTTCAGTCTGGTGGGCACATTGTTGATCTTGCTCGTAAGCAGCGGGTGCAAGCGGACGGTGCAACTGCAATAACGATGGGATTCCACAGTCTTCCTGCCCAGCTGTGGAAAAACATGGCCCCTTGTCCAGGATGCAAGTCTGGGGACGAGAAGACCAAGAGTACGGAAACGCACACGAAGGTCAGAGCGGTCAGCTGGCAGAGTGCCCTTTGAACTGTAAACTCTTTTCAGGTTAAGACTGGGCGACGCGACATGTATAATGGCAACCCCCAAGCAGAGAAGCTAAGGAGAAGTGCAAACCGCCACTGTAGCATCATCCTAAGTTGAGAGAACAAGGGAAGCGGGGCCTTGGGATGCAAGAGGGCCCTTGGAAACAACAGAAGAGGAGCAACAAGAGCAAACAAGACTGAAACAATATCCCGTCAGGGTTGATGCTCTGCTAGGCCGGAAGGCTCCAAGGTGAGGCAGCAAGTAGGGACTAGAGTCATCCGGGACGCAGAAGAAGCAACCAACTCCTGACCCCTGCTCTCGCTATTCCTATTACTCTTTCTGGTAATTCTCCGTTGCTGTGTAGTTGTTTCGGTCAGAGACCTGTCTTGAGCCTTGCCAGCAATGTGCGGGACTGACGTGGGAGCCGTTGCTGCGTCATGAGCTGTTGCACCGATTCGGGTGCGGGGTTGGGTGCAGCAGTCGGCATCACAGCTTTCCGGAAAGACTGCAGAGAACATGTTGAGCTCCACATGATCCATGTGTATCGAAACTGGTGAACCTGAGGCCCCCTATCCCGAGAAGACATCGCCATAAATCTCCGTGTCTGCCAGCGCAGGTTTTCTCCTTCACCAACCCAGGGGGCAAGTACATCCTTGATCTCGGAATTCCTTACGACCGGAGCTTATGCAGGCTGGAACCCGTGGAATGATTGGACTTGAGAGGTTTGCGCTCTTCCCGTTTCTCGGCGCACCCAGGATGCTTTACGAGACTGCCGAGCGTTTTAACTTGGAGCACAACAAGGCGTTCGTCAACATCAACCACTCCCACCCTCCCTATCACCACCCTGTCCGCATCTCGACTTCATGCTGCAGTGACCTTCGTACCTGGGACAGACACCTGTGACTTTCGCTGGCCACTTTGTTCTCGGCCTGTCGTTGCCCCTATGACTTACGAATCTGCAACTGATGACTCTGCCGGGTGCTGAATATTTCCCGTAGCTGCGAATACGGAGCTCCTAAGGAGACAGCATCGGGCAGTACAAGGTGTGGCCCAGCTGCCAGGGTTTCAGTGTCAGTTCTGCTTGCGTGCGGGCGGCGGCCCCTTGCAGCGGCCCCTTGTGGTGCTTTGTGTCTGCAACATTTTTATTGTACATGATGGCATAATACAGTGCATAGCAGTCTACTCACTCAATTTAATCGAAGCAATCAAGTCGAGATGAAGCGTGTGCAGTGTCTCTCACATCGAGTATCCGCAGCGCAGGTGCGACGCGAAGGCATCCTCACCTTCACGTTCAACGTGGAGTCTGCTATTGCTGCAGCCTGGTCGAACGTCGCGGATGATGATTTCATCGGCTTTCTGAACAGTTCCTTGGAGATTCAAGGCTTTGCTTGCGCAGTACATGGGTAGTTCTCTAAATGAGGGTCCCTTTTTAGGTCCCCAAAATACTACGGCACCCTTATCAAAAGGACACTGAAAACGACCATAATTTGGAGACCTACGCACATGTGGTGCTTGATGCGGCAGTGCTTGGTTAATGCAGTAGTAACAAGTCTGGAGGTGCGAGAAGGCGGTTTCGGCAGCGCTGGTTGTAGTGATCCAGCTTCTGCTGCTGACAGCTCTCCCACAAGGTAGCAAAGTCCGAAGTAATATGCCACGGTATAACCTACTAAGGTTGGTGTGGTTTTAATAACCCGCCCCCCCCCCCCCCCCCCCCCCGGGTTTTTTGGGGGGGGGGTTTGGGGGGGGGGGGGGGGGGGGGGGGGGGGTAATAAAAAACAGGCGCGGGGGCGGGGGTGTTGTGTGTGTGAGTCGTAGGAGGAGGTAGAGATNGAGGCGGGTGCCGCCGCGCTGGTTGGAGTGATCCCGCCTCTGCCGCTTGCCGCTCTCCCCCAAGGTAAGAAAGGTCGAAGTAATATGCCACGGTATAACCTGCTTAGGTTGGTGTGGTTTTAATAACCCCCCCCCCCCCCCCCACCCCCCAAGGTTGTTTTGCGCGGGGGTCTCTTGGGGCAGGGTTGGGGGTCAGGGTGGTAATAATAAACGTCTGGCCGTGTCCGGGGTTTGTAGTACTAGTAAGTCGTAAAAGTAGGTAGTAATAGTAGTACGTCGCCTGGCTCCTTTTTTTTTTGGGGGGGGGGATTTCGGGCCCGGAATATTTATATTGTCACCCCTTTTATTGCTCCGACCCCCGTTCTAACATCATTTTTTGTTGGGCAATTCTGGCTATGCAATTAAACCTCCTCTTGCGCCCGGAAAATCTGGCCCGGGGAATCTTTTTATTGTCACCCTATACAAAAAACCACTCCAACAGTACACTCCGACATACAATACTATAAGGTACTTCAAGCATGCCCCGAGACCGGGTTGAAAGACGAACAGCAAGCTCAGCTCCGTAACAGGGCTGAGTCTAGGCAGACAGAAAGCCTTACAACTGATTGTATACGAAGCTATGTTGTACTAGACTATACTTTTCTATGCTGTACTATACCTTGCTATACTACACTAAACCAGGCTAGACTACCGTATGCTAGAACATGTTAGAAGATGCTGGAAAACATGCGACTATCACATTCATATAGCACTGTAAGCATTGTCTGAGCCCCCAGGCCACCTGGCCATGATGCGCTTCGAGCCGCACAAGCGAAAGCTGCGACCGTTGCTTGCCAACTGGATGCTCGGAGGCATGCTTATAGTACATTGTACATTATAGTGTTGTACAGTAGCCTATAGTAGGTGGTAGTACGCCTCTCGGCGCGGGGAGCTTGACACGCTCCCTGGACCCAAAGTGACGTAAAGTGAAGTGAAGGGATAGATTCGGATAGATAGTACATGATAGAACTAGTCCCCTCCATGCAAGAGGCGAAAAGGGAATGAGAAGCTTTTCGGGTAAGACACACGGATAGATGCCCGAATCTTGCAAGAAGAGGACTTCGCCTAAGTCCGCGAACAAGCCGAGGAAGTGCCACACCTTCTCTGAAAAACGCTTGACATTCGAACCGCCGTAGTTCGTTCACCCCAGAGCCAGAAGCATGTGAGCACGCACTGGGATGTGTTTGCCGCAGAACTAGCAGGCATATGTGGACAAAAGCCGGGGTACGAGGAAGCGACTTCTGACCCCCTGAAAGAAGAGACTGCCTCTGCATAGCGCATCTGGCATGCTCCATGCGACAGTGAACAAGACGCTACACTCTACTATGCATTACTATAATATATACTCAGTCTAAGATATTTACTGTACTCCGACTTGCTATGCTACAATATACTATGCTGCACTATACTATGCTATAATATACTATAATAGACTACAATACAGTCTTCAGGAAGGCGATCTCTGGAATGCATGCGGAGCAAGAGACCTTCTTGACGGCTTTGGCATCCGATTTCAACATGGAGGTCCCGTACTTGGAGTACATGGTCCAGGCCGGAAGAGGGATTTAAGTTTAGAGTTTATCGTTAAGATTTAAATCAGCCGTAGATGCAGCACAAAAGAACGGGTTGATCCTCGTCCTATAATATACATTGGATATCCTTCATTGTCTGATATATATATATATTTATAGATACCCTTGGTCCAGGCCTGTCCAGAGGCCAGCAACGAAATACTCTTCCGGCTGATCCCGAGCCTGAAGCGCGACGGTTGCTCCACATTCCTGGCGATGTCGCTCTTCCCGCGGGTCGAAGATCTACTGGAGACCCAGTGGAGGATGGAGAGCTTCCTACTCTTCAATCCACAGAATCCTACAGGTCGATACAAGCTCAAGCTGGAAAACAGCACCTGTGCTGCACAAAGAGCTGGGGGCTGCTTTGCATAGTTACTGTTACGGTCTGTCTAACTCTTGATCAGACACTATTGTATAAGATCGTGCACAACACTATAACATAATCTTTGAGAAGATATAAGAATTAATACAAAGATATGAGAAGATAACATAATACGCCATACCAAGGCACTGACTTCGCCGTGGCTCAGCAGCTGCTCTTGCTGGATCGATGGGAGTCGGCGCTTTGGCCGAATTCGCAGAGCTCTCTTTTCGACCCCAACCCAGATCAGAGGGTTTGAGGTTTCAGAAGGGGCTGTCATGGGGCCCGGGCATTTCGGGGCCGAATTTTCGCAGTTTCTCGCCTTGGGTTGGTTCCCAGGCAGGCCGCTCCCCAAATTTTGGGGCCGTTTAGGGTTTGGGGCCCTGGACCCTCTACTTGCTGCCCAGCTGAACGGCTTCAGCTGATGCATGTCTATTTTCAACACCGATCGCGCCATGCATGGATAGTCGGATAGTGGTGCAACCGCTGGACTGCATTTGGGCCTCAATGTGCCTGACTTACTTGCACTCTTCGTAGTAGCCAGCAACTAGTCACTAGTCACTAGTCACCTCACACAGGCGACAGCTGACTTTTCTCTACATATCCGAAATGTGTCGAAAGTTCTGCTTGCGCATGCACCTGAGAAGTGTGCGCATGCAGGAATGGCGTCCCGTGTAGTCAGTCTTCCAAGGTGGTAAACCGACGGCACAACCGTGGTGATGTCTCACAGCGTGGAAACCGCTCTCAGCTCCGAAACGATGCTTGGTTTGGCCGAAGCCTGATAGGGCCGGGTTTAGGGTTTAGGGGTTTAGGGCAGGCTGGATGCAAAAGGGGTTTAGGGTTTAGGGGTTTAGGGGTTTAGGGCAGGCTGGATGCAAAAGGGGTTTAGGGTTTAGGGGTTTAGGGCAGGCTGGATGCAAAAGGGGTTTAGGGTTTAGGGGTTTAGGGCAGGCTGGATGCAAAAGGGGTTTAGGGTTTAGGGGTTTAGGGCAGGCTGGATGCAAAAGGGGTTTAGGGTTTAGGGGTTTAGGGCAGGCTGGATGCAAAAGGGGTTTAGGGTTTAGGGGTTTAGGGTTTAGGGTTCTGATAGGGCCTGAGAGGCTTCGCAGTCTCAGATCTCTCTCTGGCTCGCTCCCTCTCTCCATATGTATATCGGCACATGTATATATATATATGCATATATAAATCATTACCCCTGTATACCTATAATTATATCATGCACTATATACTGTCACATACTATATATTGTATACTATGTAGTATACATGTTATATTGCATACTGTATACTACGCACTAGATATCATGTACTATATAGTATATAGAGCCGGATCGGAACTTGATTCAAGGAGCTCTACCAGGGGCGAGCTCTCCACCTTTCCGTGACTTGGACCTATTGTTTCAGTCTTGGTAGGTGCGACTCTACGCAAGCGTAGGTGAAGCTCTTGACGGAGTGGGCCATGCCGGAGTTTGGCGAGTTCGAGTGTGACTACTCCACCAGCCACTCATCCAAATAGCTATCATCCATTGCCCTTTGTCGGCTTTGGCACTCACTTTGGCCTCCAGGTTCCGGCATGCACTCTTCGCGCAGACACAGGGATGAAGGACAATTTGCATCCCAAGTTTGTTTCGTAGATCTCAATATGTTCACACTGTCTCCTGTGGCACCAGCGATGAAGTTAGCAGGTCCTTTCTGTTACAGGCACCTGATCTGATCTGCTTTACTTCTCCGGGGACCCTAAGTAAGAGACTATGATATAAGATACCGCTATACTAAAGCACATTAAAGCACCATGAAGCTGTCATCTTCTTCCGAAGCCTCGCGCTGGACTCAGGCTATCATCCGAAGCAAGGTTCAAAGCCGCTGAGCGACACCCTCTGGGAGGCGTGGGATATAGCCGCCATAATAACTAGAAGCGGGTTTCAGGTAAGGTATTCTCATATTCCTAATAGATATAGGAGCAGGAATAATGAGAAGAGGGTTTCAGGCAATATTCTCTGATGTTCCTAATAGACTTTTTAGTTTCGTCTGCAGTCCGCAGGAATAGAATAGAAAAGAACAGAATAGAATCGGTACTTATTCAGGCTTCTGGGATCCCTCGGCTTGCCTGTACTTGGAGGTTTAGGGTTCAGTGTTCCTTTAAGGGCTCTATAGGGTTTAGGGATTGGGGATCCTGTAGACCTTCTATACAGTTTAGGGATTAGGGTTCAGGGTTTAGGGTTTAGGGGTTAGGGTTCAGGGTAGGTGTAAGTGGGGCTATATTATAAGTCCCTGAATATGGGTGATAAGTTATGGTTACCCTACGTCTAACCCACTTATAGCTACTCATGAACCTCCAATTACCGGCACCAAAAGCCCTGTGCAGTCGGTCATGATGGCCATTTATGACTCGCCCTGCCGCCCGGAAGACCAGCTGAAGGTGTTGAAGATCATCTCTCATCAGATTTTCTTAAGCTCCTTGGATGTGGTGAGGCGAGGGGTAGCAGAGGTCCCCGAGTCCGCTTTTTGCGGCCGACCAATGCCCAATGGAACATGTCCAGCCGCCTCAGATTACCGGTGGATGACTGGGCCGATTGCAGTCCACTTTTTGTTGTTAACACGTCTCAAAGGGCTACCTGTTTTCCACTCGCCCCCTCTTTCTGTCCCGAACTCCCGGAACCCAAGGCTCCCTGCACATTCGGCAGATGGTCGGCTTCTTCCGCAAGGACGAGGATCGTGAGGAGGCCTTGGTGATGTTCTGGCCGAGGCCCTGGTGGGAGCGGGAAAACTCGAACATGCGAGGGTTTTTAGGCATATAAGTCTTGCAGACACCATCATGGGACTTGCTTTGTGCAGTTGGCCTACCCCAAAGTGCAGTTGGCCTACCCCAAAGCTGCAACCTGAGTGACTTTCCCTCATTACTTCCCCCGCCCCCGACCTCACGACTACCGGCACTCCTTGCCGCAACGAGTCTAGTAGAGGACGCACCGATGTTGCGACCGAGTTGTTTTGGTTCGTTTGACTATAAGTGGGAAGGCGAGAACCCACGCTGGGATCATTTGTAGACTCCCACCTTCCCGGCAAGACAAGAAGTTTGGGTCCAGAGCTGGAGGTGGCAGATGCCCAAGTTCTCTGGCTGGCTGCATTGACATTGACATTGCATTGTAGCTTTGGGTTTCTATTGAGTCCTGGAGTCCCGAAGAAGCCATGAACTTTTTACAAGGTTGGGCCGGAGGGGCGGCCATGACACCCGGGTTGCCCGAAAGTTTAGAGGTTCGCTGGAGGCTGTTTCTATGATCCTGCATGGAAGTATGAAGGAGTCCTTCAATCATGAGTGAAGATAGCTGGGTTTATGCGTGGAAGTTGCAGCTCGGAGTTCGCCCAGACTTTCAAAATCCGCCTCGATTTGTCGAAGATCTCAAGCCTCCAAGCCGGTCCTGGCAGGGTCATCGACAAGTACAACGCGAAAGTCTTCGGAGTTCGATTTGAAAAGAAGGAAGATGTAGTGCGACTGCAGGACACCGGAATCGCAAAGTTCACAGCCTTGTGCAGCCGGGCCCTCCTAATGTAGGGGCCTTAACAAATAGAATAGGGTTTTGGGGTATACTATACTATAATCATAAAACGAAACCCCCAAAACCTTATTCTAATTATTAAGGACCCTACATTATGGCATGCTGTGCTCCAGTGACCAGCTCCATGTTTTGAGGAGCGCTTGGGTTACATCACCTTCTTCCCATACTTTCAGCCCGAGCCACTCGGAGCCAAGATAATCGGATGCCGAAGCTGCAGTACACTCGCTGGGCAGGGATGCAGGATTGATTTTTAGTCGCTTTTGGCTTAGAGTGCTGCTGACAACATTGTTGTCCCACAGCCAGAGCGACGATTCATTGCCGGAACAGCCGTGACCAGAATCTTTCTGCCACAGGAATGCCGTATTCCGGTTCAACATGGCCATATACGAGCAGCGCATTTCTGCTTGCCTCTTCGTGCCTGTGACAGCAGTCAGCTAGTTCCTCACACCAGGCGCAACCATCTCATGTGAGACCAGATTGAGACTGTGCGATCAGCAGGCCGCTATACTGCACATTGACGGAGTCCTTCACATCGCATAGTCCTAGTGGGACCACTCGTGCCACTTAAATCGGACATGCTTCGTTGCACAGCATACATGGGAATCGTTCTGCTACAGAAATTATGACTTCCGCAAATAGCGCCTTCTGCACTAGGTCCAGCTAATGCTTCGCGAGATGCCAGGGAACATCAAGGAGAGCCGTGGTTTTCAATCGTTCACCGAGTACTAGGATTGTGACTCCATGATGCAGACGACAGCAACGACATGGACGACGACTGCGACTGCGCAAGCCAGTTGGCTGCTGTTGATATTGCTGCTGCCGCTGCTCCTCCTCCCCTCGTGTTCTTAATTGCTGGACGACGACGGCTACTAGTACTACTCCCACCACTACTACTACTACGACTACTACTACTACGACTACTACTACGACTACTACTACGACGACGACGACTACTACTACTACTACGACGACGACGACTACTACTACTCCTGCTGCTGCTGCCGCTTCTGCTGCTACGGCTACTACCACTTACCACTCTGTTGCTGCTGGGGGTGCTGCTGCTACTACTCCGCCTCCGCTGCTATTCTACCCCTACTGTACGTACTACTACCGCTACTGCCACTGCCACTGACTACTCCTCCTCCTACTACTGCTACTACTACGACGACGACTACTACTACTACTACGACTACGACTATGACCATGACGACGACGACTACTCCTACTACTACTGCTACTGCGGACGACGACGACGACCACTACTACCGCTGCTGTGGCTAAACGGGGGTTGCTTGTTTGGTGTCATGCGCACACGTGAGGTGAACTTAGGCAGCTGGTGCCAAAGAGCAAACATGAGCCTAGTGACCAGCGAAGCTATGCGGCGAAGCAAGCATGTGCGCCCGGGAAGGATCCCACCTACGAGAAACCGGACGGCGCGGACGTGGTTGTGGGAAAGTTCGGGCTGGTACTCCACACATGACATCAGAGGGTATAGGCATGTGTGACCTACTAACTCCCGAGGCTCAGGCTTTCAAGATTCAGCTTGATTCACGAACCTGCATTCAAGATCCTCCAACCGTTGGCGATGCAAGTTTCGTAGGTAGCTTCCCCTTGATTCGTTGATGGCATGTACATGCATGTACTGTTGCTCCTACTTCTGCTGCTCCTCCTGCTCCCCCACTTTTCCCCTGCTGCGACTGCTGCTGTTTCTACCATTTTTTCCGAATGGACAGCAGACGGCTTCTCGTGTACAAGCGTGGGGGTCCGGTGATTAGTCCACAGAGGCGTGTCGAGACGTGTAGTGACCAGGGCCTGTGTTGTGGCATACTGAGCATTCGGGCTCATGGCTCCTGTCAGGTTCACTTTTGACTTCGACTGCTTTTGCTTCTGTCTATGTATGGTGCAAGTTCAGGGTATCCTTTTATCCTTTGATGTCCCGCAGGCACCTTGGACCCCATGACGATGGGAGTGCCGAGATCCTGGGCCGAGCCTGGCACCCCAGGGGTTGGCATTGACATCAGTGCTCTCGGCGTCATGTTTCGGGGATCGTGTGCTTTCAAGGCTTAGGATTGCCTACGGCTGTGCAAAGTCTTTCTTTCTTGGCGGTTAGAGAGTTGAGAAGAGTCTGCTTGTGTGGACAGTTTAGCAGCTTAAGTCTGCAAAGTCGAGTGGCATGCACGCACGCCACACACTGTTCAGTTGCTGTATGCTGTTGTGTATGCCGCTAGATGGTGTGTGGCGGACACCACGCGTACAGATTGAGAAGGTGTGTGGTGGACAAAAGCGGTCTTCGTGACTCTCCTCTCCGACCACGCTTCCCCATCCGAAAGCCTCTCATTGGCTAAACAGCTTGGCCATGTCCATAGTAACCATGCAAGGGAGTTTCTCTTGCCTCTGTTTCCCTGGGTGCACAGGCTTGGCGAAACGGGATCATCCGCAGGATGTGATTCCTTGGGTTTGACTTTGACTGAATCTCGCCGCGTTGTGCTCGAACAGATGAATCCGACCTTGGGCAAGTGCGGCTGGCCGGTGGGGCCACTTGGCTTCCTGTGGAGCATTGGAGAACATTCTACTGGAACGTGGGCCAGCAGCCGGTTCAACTAGCTAGCGGCTTCTGCGTGTCCACACCACTTCGCGCAAGTATGAGCGCTCTCTTCGCCCCCAGCACTCGCCGTGGACCCTAACCATAACTAGAGACGATGTGTTAAGTGGAAGTGGCACAGCATGGCACAGCCGTGGTGGATAAGTGTGCCGCTGTTTTGCTGGATGACAGTTAGCGTCGTGTAACTTGTGCTACATACTGTCATGTGCCTGCCAATCAACTCAAGCAGCCCCAGTATGCTTGGTGTCATTTGTTGCATGTGAGTGCCCCTCCTGCTGCACCTATCGATGGGTGGGCAATCTGGCAAGCGAGGTTGACGGCAAACGCACATGTAATGCTTACGGCGAACCCCTCGTTGAGTTTGTGGCTCCAATTAAATAAGATGTTCATGCGTGACTGGACGTGGTGTTTCTGTGCTACTGGACCGATGCAAGGCCATGCTCCAAAGTACGTCTCGAAGAGTGAGACGTACAGTTCGCCGTGGCAACTGCAGGAACTCTGATGTCCGAACTACAGTTCCAAAGCAAGAGAGGCCCCTTCCAGCGTCAAAAGATTCGCTCAGCATCCTACTCGTGCCCCTCTTTGAGACCTCCACATGCAAACTAGCCCTTCCCATGCGAAGCGCACGAGCTAAACAACTCGCTGATGTTAGGGCACTCCTGCTTGAGCCAAGGTTTTGCGTCCGGCCATGTTCAACACGGATTGCTGCTGCCAAGCTGAGGGCAACGAAGTGGTAGAGGTTGTCTGGAGCGAGAACCCAAAGTTCTTCCGAGGGACCGACAGGAGCTCCTACACACCGCTCTTCGGTGCCGTTCTCGGCAGCAATCTGGACGAAAACTCGGCTGTCCCCCGGACTGCCCCATCCGAATCGACGGCGCCGGTGGCACCTTTACATCGGATAGAGGCAAGAAGCGAGCCCTCGACGAAGCAGCGGGGCCCGCCTCTGCCTGTCTTTGAGGAGGAGGCAGAGGCAGCGCTTCAACCTCCGGTGCCTTCGCGGCCTGAAACCCCTGTTGCTGCGTGGTCATACCATGACAGTCCGAAAGAAGATGCTTGACTTTCAAGCATGGCGTTTCATAGGACCCGGATCCACTTGTACTAGTATTGACCAGAACCACTGATTAGTGTGACGGCGTCGTACATCCTTGGCAAGTGAGTTCTGCAGACCAAGGCCACGCCAGAGTTGCCGACGAACTTCAGCACGGCGTCGCGGGCTGATACGACGGAGCGGCATGAGATGCCGCAGGAGAAAGAATGTGGTTCAGGAGGATTCAGGGTTTGCTTCGGTTGCAAGATGTCGCAACTAGCTTTCCGGGCACCGCAAGCCGTGCTGAGATTTCCTGAGGCTGGGCAAACGCAAGGCAAGGCCCCACATGCTAGTCACAGGCTAGTGAGCCAGTCGGCTTTTGGAACTCTCTTGCGTGTCCGCTGGGGGCTAAGGTGTTTCAATAGGTTTAGTGTATAGGGAGGCGCAGGCTGCAAGCTACCGCGCAGCGCTAGGCAGGATTTCGGACACGCCAACGCGAACTGCTGTTGAGTTGAGCAGTGCGCATGTCACGGCTGCAATTACTCTGGTGCTCAGTAGGGAATGAGGGAATGGATCCTTACAGTAGTCCCTATACAATCGCCAACAATAGTCCCCATAATCCATTCCCCCATTCCCTACTAAGAACCAGACAGATTACCATGGAGATGTGCGCAAGGAGGGGACCTTCCTCGTGAACCTTGAAAAGGTTGATGGTGACGACATCGGCTTAGACTTCGACACCATTGACTCGAAGGTCTTGCTAGTCAGCAACTTGGGAGAAATCTTATCAGATCCTAATGGTCCTAATGGATAGTATGATCATGGTATACTGTTATACTACTAAGTGCTCAAACCCCGCGAAGCTTCACGAACTCCGGTCGATTCCCCGAGCCAACACCGACTCATACGGCAAAGCCAAGTCACTGCCTGCTTCCACCCAGAGACTCCAATAGCCCTTCATTACGGAATATACCTTAACTTATGTTAGGATCCCCATTATGATTTAAGGAATATTCCTTAATTAAGGGACAATGGAGTCTCTGGGTTCCATGCTCTGGGCCAAGGCCAGGTACGTAGAAGTGGCCTCGCCACCCGCTGGAATGCCACAGCTGCAGAGGAGTCGCAGATTCGGTGTTTCGGCATGCATCTACTGTAGGGCCGGAACAGTTCGTAATAGCATACCCCAACACCCCTATTCCGCATTCTACTTGTGATTGTCCCTATGTTGCTGGGATCTCCGGGCCTTGGTGGCTGTCTCTCGCAAGTAGGACCAGATAACTTGATCCTAAACCCTATGCGAGAGGGAAAACACCCAAAAGAATGCCTCGCCTGGATTGTCCGAGTGTGAGCGCCGAAATCCGAAGGCACAAATCGCGAAGTGTACCAAAAAAGCCCTAATTGGATTCAGGCCCTTCGATCGGCTCCTGGAAGTCAATGGCTGCGGTCTCCTTCCATCAGCGGACCTTGTGGACATCTTGCAGGCCAAACGTTTGTTTTTATTATCCGCTTTAATAGGGTTTTGGGGTGTATTATACTATAATCAAAATACGAGGGTCTCGGTGCCCGTTATATCGTAAACAGAATAAGAAACTTTCAGAGTAGTATAGGTAATTATTCAAGTTCCTACATCTAAGGAAGTTTCGACCTCCGTCCAGCAATCCTGGAAATATTGCACATCACATCCCATGTGTTCAAGCAAGCAGTGACCCTTTCAAGCTTGTGACTGGTAGCTGCGATACATCACAGACCTTCAGTGTTAGGTCTTCAGTGATTTCTAGTGCTTCTGGACTTCGCCGCCGAAAGAGGAACTCGTTTTCGTGAGGAAGGTTTTGGGCGTTGTCCTTTCCGTCATCCCACTGACACTCTGGCAAGTTTTGCTGGAAAGCATCGTAAATGTCAGTGTTTCGGTAGGTTGAAGCGAGGAACTCCTCATCCACGTCGTTTGGCACGGACGAGACCCCTGCCGTAGCAATAGCTTTGCAGTCCACTGTCTGTAGAGAATGGGGTTCTGGCCAATGTCAAAGAACACCCTGGCTCTGTTCAGGACTGCGATGCTAACATCCAGCTGCGATTTGAGCATCCAGATGTGGCTCTTCTACTCCTTGATGTACTAGCTCGGTAAGACAGTCCCGCGCTATACTGACCGGCAAGCCATCAAGAGAGTTATCGATCCGATTCCAAGTTATTCCTACACACACACATTCTATCACTATACCCGAGTATTGCTACAAGATTACGTTTGCACATGGCACATAGTTTAGCAGCTAATGTGTCGCTACAGGACTTCATTGCTTCAAGTGGTGTTGGTTCTTAGAATGCTGACGCTGGTGGCCAAAGCCGTCCAGCAAGGTCAGAGAATTCAGCATCACCCCGGATGGCCGCAAGCTGGGCCTGGGGCTTGAGATGAGCAAGATGACAGCTAGCTCCCTGGCTTGCTCCTTGCGGCTTGCTCCTTTCGTCGTCAGGGCCAGGGCTTTTGTTCCAGGGGTTTCCTTGGCGCGGAGCCTCACGACTTGCACACCACTTGTGTGAAAAGTCTTGTGATGTCCTGCCCATAGCAAGACACAGGCAGAGTTTGCCAATGCTACAAAGAGAGGGAGAGAGGCCTAAAGCCAAGTACTGCCGGAGTCCGGCTTGCACGCAGAGGCGGAAGGAAGCTCTCACATCGCTTTGTCAAACGGCGTGCACTGTAGTTGTACAAGTTTGCTGCATGTAGCTTGACAGCCTCCGGCAAACGATCGAACTATGAAATCTTGCGAATGAAAGGGCAAAGCATGGAGATCCCCGGTTCCATGCGAGTCATAGTTGCTGGTAGGATCCTGAAAACACCAGAAGACCGGGGGGCTGATACTACTGGTGTGTACTTGGCTCTTTCGCCATGGGGGCTTTGGCTCCTTGTTTCACAGCGCACAAAAGGAAGAGAGAGAGAGAGAGAGAGGAGGTCCGACTTTCGGCAGTGTAACTTACCAGCCGATCATTGGAAGTAGAAAAAGCCCTGCTATTTTTACCTTGGGACACTGAGGTTTGCGAGTCAGGAAGTTGGACCCCGCAGGTGCAGTGCATCTGAAGCTTGACGGATTGGGCCAAGACCTCTTTACTCTTGTGTTACAGTTGGTGAGAATTATTCCATCAGCACCTCTAGACTCTAATCGCGATGGTTCTGGATGGCGATGGAAGGGTTTCTAGAAAGGGTGATAGCCTGGCCGATTGGAGACGTGCAAAAGTGTAACCCAAGAAGTCATAATGCAAATTCCAGATTCTTGATCCGTTGCTCTCTGGCACGCTGCAGTATCCAGCCCAGAAACAATGCATTTTTCTCTCATTGCGGCATAAAGCGATAATCACTGCTTGGGATCATAGTAAGAATCATACGGCTACTATGGCGGAGCCCTTCTCTTCTATGGTGGTCCTTGGCTTCTTCCTTGTTCTGGTCGCTCGCCCTCTCCTCGTTCTCCTGGCGTCCTGATGCTACAAGGTGAATAGGCCTGCCGGTGCATGGGTGACCGCAGCTAAGGAGATGTTCGGAGGACAACGCTCCGCACATGAAGCCACATGACAGGCCGGTTTGAAGGGCTTTAGCCGCCGCAGGGTTGAAGTTTTTCTCGTAGACGCGTAGCTGCCAGCTGAGACTGCCCGTGCAGGATAGTCCAGGTGAATGAGGAGAGTGACAACGTGGCGCGAATGGCCAAGCAGATGGTGAGTCGTGAGGTCAGCTTCAAAATTTACCGGTATACACTGGAGATGGAGAGCTCCGTGATACAAGCAATCTGAGGCCCGAGTTTAGGATGCAGTTTCGTGCTCACAGCATGTGTGGCGAGGCAGCACCGTCAAAAGTAGTAGTAGTAGTAGTAGAAGTAGAAGTAGAAGTAGAAGTAGTAGTCGTGGTGGTAGTAGTAGTAGTAGCAGTAGCAGTAGTAGCAGCAGTAGCAGTAGTAATACTAGTAGTACTAGCAGTACTAGTAGTACTAGTAGTACTAGTAATACTAGTAGCAGTAGTAGCAGCAGTGGTTGTGGTTGTGGTAGTGCTAGAGCTAGTGCTAGAGCTAGTGCTTGTGGTAGTGATCGTGGTAATGGTTGTGGTAGTGGTAGTGGTAGCCTAGCAGCAGCACCGCAGTAGAAGTAGTAGCAGCAGTAGCAGCAGCAGGAGTAGGAGTAGGAGTAGGAGTAGGAGTAGCAGCTGAGTAGCAGTATAAGCAAGAGTTCGAGTAGCAGTACCAGTAGCAGTAGCAGTGCCAGTAGCAGTTCCTGTTGCTGCTGCTGTTGTTCTTGCTGTTGTGTTGCCATGGTTGTTGTTTGTGGTTGTGGTCGTGGCGGTCGTGGTTGGGGTGGTTGTTGTTGTGGTTGGGTGGTGGTGCTGGTGCTGGTGGCGGTGGTGGTGGTGGTGTTGGTGTTGGGAGCGGTGTTGTTGTCGGTGGTGTTGTGCTTGTTGTGCTTGTTGCTTGATGTTGTTGGTGTGGTTTGAGCTGGGTTGTCTTTCCCGCACTATCGACCGGTTCTCTCCGGCGAGATGTGAAGGCTTTGATGGTAGCACAGGCATGAGACTGGCTGGGTGTCAAACATATTCCTTTGTAGCGACCAGGTCAACACTTGCTTGGTAGGTTCGGGAATCAAGCCTTGCCTACAAGCTTGAGCACGTTGCCGCTGTACCATAAACTGCTTGGGAGCTACAGCATGTCAAGGCATCGCGAGCAGCGAGCGCGATCGCTGCGCGCAGATAGGCATGAACCGACACCCTCTGGACTATCTCGCTCACTGCCTGATACTTGAGAACAGGCTCGAGAACTCCGTGTCTGCCATAGAAGTAGTGACTGCCTGCTTAGCCTTAATTATCAAGTTACATAGAACCTAGAAGTCGCAATAACACTAAGACCTTAAGCTGTGATTTCCACACTCACAGTTTGGGCCTGACCAAGAGAGTTTGGGCCGTAGCTCGGAGGCTTCTCAGCTCGTTTCTGACAAGATGTCGGGTAACTCTGCAACGAGAGACTTTGCTTCGGCGACCTGGAACCTGCAAAAGTAGGTCTTCAGGAAGCTGGTCCACCTGGCGTGGACGGTGGTAGAGATGTCTTATCGTAGGCATACCAGGCCGAAGCCTCTATCTAAATTCTAGATGACATAAGGTCACATCAGCTTTTGAGATCTTTGAATGCCTACCTTTCGGCCGGAATCACTTGACTACCTGATCGGCCAAACGAAGATCCGCGTGTACGCGGGTATTGGGACAAACTCAGCGGAAACCATCGTTTGACGGCAGGACTGCAGCATCAAGCGGCCCAGAGGTGTGCACAAAAGAAGGATCCTGAGCGCCAAGCCTAGAGCCCAGGGAAGAACCGCGGAGCTTCAGCCGAAAGGCCCTGCGATGCTTCGGCACAGCCATGTGCCAGAAATACATAAATGCCAAACAACACCATGACGGGATCCTTCGGTTGATGTACCCTTTGAGCCACCAGGATCCGCAGAACCTTCGGCCGGTAACTTCGGCCAGTTTCGCGGTCCACGGCCTCTGTCACCTATATGTAATGAGTGAAGAAGCATCATGAAGGTCCGTGGCCTATTGCAGAAGACTGAAAGAGCCAGAAGAGCCGCGATTGTTGACATTATCAACATGACATGGCACTCTTGCGGTAGTGCAGTCCTTGTGCTAATACCTCGGTTCGGGACGTGGTCTGGACCGAACTCTCGGGCCAATAGCTGGCCCTGTGACATTGAAAACGGCGCAGGGCAAAGCCTCTGTGTTTTTGCGCTGCTGCGCTCAAACGGAAAAAGAAGCTCGGTCTTTTGCAGACAAGTGTGCCATGGAGCTGGGATGTTGCAGAATGCTGTTGCACTCCGGTGTCGCTGTGCCCAGTTGGAAGCAGTGCCCTTCAGAGGGCGTCTTCTCCGGACACTACAGCGACTCGGCCTGGCGACCATCGTGCAAGAGTTAAACATATTGGGGAAAAGTATTTTTTACTAAACATATTGGGGAAACAATATTTTCCCCAATACGTAGTGGGGGAAAATGTTGTTTCCCCAAAATGTTTACTGTTTGTTGCTGGCCAAAAGAAACCGCGCCGAATAATATTGATAATAGAAATAGTTTGATACCAATAGGATCTAATAGGACATAGTTTGATACTAATAGGATTTAATAGGACTGATGCTAATATTTAAATTCACTGGCAAAAATAACATTAACAATAGCCCTTTCCAGAAACGACACATAATCTGGGCTGGGCAGCAGGGCACCTGAAGCACTGCTCAAGTTCGCAACGAAGTGCAAAACCGGGTGTCGCTTGCCTGCTTGTTTTGATGCTGCTTTAACCATGGATGGCGCTGCCCCCTTGCACACGAGGCTGTGCACCCGAGAATCGGGCCTTCGACTTTCGCCGAAAGCTGGCAGAGACGTGCCCTGGCAACGGTTGGGGCTTGTTGCCAACAGGGTTTTGCGATCTGCTGTGTCTGCGCATGGGAGAGCTCACAATGTCTTTAAAGCATGCTGAGCAGCCATCAGGGGTCCTCGGGCAGGTGGCTCCTGCATCCCCGTGGCTCGAGGGTGTGTTGCGTTGGCACTAGATGGCACAAGGTACGGCTACTACGATGCAAAGACCATGTCAAAGATCAAGGAGGAGGAGATCAATGCAGACTTTCGAGGGTGTGGGCCAATCCGAGTACTTGCAGCACAGGTTACAAGTATGTCGTACCGTTGCTGCCTTTGCAGGGCCCGAGGGATGCTGAGCTCAGCTTGCCCGAATGACTTGCGCCAAGGTCGACAGCAGCATCACCAGTACTTATTGCAGTCAAAAAAATCAGAGAAGGATTTGATTAGTGTGGCTTTCACCCTGAGCGGAAAGGACGTTATGTGGTGGACTGGGCTCACCGAGCCTCCATCTGTCGCTGCCTCAGCTTTGTGCTTATTGCCGCAACTGATGCTGGAACTGCTGCTTCTGCTACTCTTCCAACTGATCTTGCTGCGAGAACGGCTTCCTGCACCACCACCACCACCACCACGACCACCACCACCACCTTCACTACCACAACAACTACTACTATTGCTGCTGCTGCTGCTGCTGCTCCTGCTACTACTACTACTACTACTACTACTACTACTACTACTACTACTAAGCTACTGCTGCTACTACGACGACTACCACTACAACTACAACTGCTATTACCACTATTACCACCACTTCCACTACTACCACTACTGCCACTACTGCCACTACTGCTCCTGCTACTAATCTGCTACTGCGGCTACTGCTACAGCTACTAGCTGCTGCTGCTGCTACTGCTCCAGCTACTAGCTGCTGCTGCTGGTACTGCTACTGCTACTGCTACCACTACTACTACTCCAGCTATTATTATAGTGTGTAAAAATACTGCTACCACTACCACCACCACCACCACCACGACTACGACGACTACTACTGCTACTACTACTACTACTACGACGACAGTATCACAAGCAACACACAATGAGGACGAGTACTTCTGAGTGACTACAGCTGCTGCTTCGGCTAAATGGTTTGATGATGATCATGAGAATTAGGTGTTAGTTTCACTGGCTTTTCTCCAGCTTTCCATGCTGAGCCCAGCTCTTACCGCTTGGCAGCATTGTCCTTGTTGTATGCTACTATCGGGAGCAGATCAGCCCTGGGTCCATATCCAGCTGTTGCAGACATGGCAATGCTTCGTGTGCGCAGTTTCCTCAGGACATTCTTGATTTGTTGGAGTTCTTGATCAGTCGTTTCAGCAACGTCGATGAGGCGCCGTTGCGCTGCATGCAGAGTGGCACTGCTTCGTGCGATGCTGCTGCCAGTCCTACTTGCCACTGAACGGAGGCCTTCCGCAAGATCATAAACACGAGCGACACGAAGACACCGCTTATAACTTTACGTCTCGGCCTCAGTCGGAAGAATCGAAGCATTCGATAAATCCGATAATCCTGCTAACGAAGGCACATGTGCTCATGGCCAGGAGCTAGAACATGAGCGAAATCAAGCAATCAGGGAATCCGAGCAGCAGGCTTAGCCCTACATACACTCGATGTCAAAACTCTAGACATCGACGATAGCTTTGTGGGTTCTTGTTGAGGAATTTAGTTTATGTTTGTGCGACGATCCGGATGTATATTGCAAATAGCATGGTTTCCTCATTATGGTAAATAGATTCCTGAACAAGGGCCCAGTTTTGGCAGGTGTCTTCCAGGCTGCGCTTGTGGCCTTGGACTGCGGTAAGTTCAAAGGCAGGAAGCGCAGTCGATTTGATGAGGGCATCAAAAGCTTCCTGCATCAACCGCAGAAGCAATCTTGCAGCCTCCAGCCCGAAATCCCCCCCTCCCGTGATCAGGGTTGGTGGATCAGGCCCTTCTTGCAGAGTCCTTGAATGTGCAGGTTCAGACGAGAACCAGCGCTTGGCAGCAATCTTTCGATACCTTGATCCAGGAGGCAGGGTCGAGGGTGCAAAGGCCCTCGTAGCTCTACCTTTCGGGATCTGACATGCGCTGCCTTGGGTTGTGTCTTCGAGAAGCTTCGGTCTTGAAATTGCCTTAGCTCATATAAACCTGGCTTTGCTATCATCTTCCGTCACTTGGTCACTTTCGCTATCTTTCGCTTGCGTGCGATTGTCTGTGGATGTCGCATCCTGCTGTATCGGAACCCCCGCTTCGAGAAGAAGCCGGATGATTCGCACAGGAGAGGGCAGCATCTCCCAAAACGAATGGCGTGTTCTGGGTCAGCTCTGGAATGAGTTTGACGGGGCCTCAGTGATGAAAGCAGAGGTTCCTTTCAAAAGGACTGCCAGCAAGGTTGTGTGACACGTAATCGCTTCCCCCTAATATTAAAGGCCCGCCCCCCCCCCCCCTAATATAAAAACTGGATTTCGGGGCCGGGGTTGTTATATTAGGGGGGGTTTCCGGGCATCCGGGTATGAGTCGGATCGAGAGTAATTAATAAATAATGAGCCAGACGCCCATCACGCACTCCTAAACCCCAAAGCCTAAGCCCTAAAGCCCCAAGCCCTAAAGCTTTAGCCCTGAGCCCTAAATAAACCCTTAAACCCTAAAGCTAGGGTCTCTTCGGTCTGATTAGTACTGCTGTAGTCTTTGGCTCTATTAAAACTAATACAATCCTAGCTCCCCCCTAATGTTTTTAATTAACTTTCAATTGTGGGCCGGAAACCGCAAAATTCCGGGGTCGGGAGGTTTTAATATGAGGGAGGGCTTTAGTATTAGGGGGAAGCGATTACACACGCTTGATCAGTAATTGTGGAGTCGTTTCGACAGGTACACCTTCAGGCAAAGACTGTAATGGTGCGTGCGAACAGGCGGCAGTATCACCCATGCCACGGTCTGATGTGACATGGTAAAACCTGCACAAGAACCGAGGACCTCACGATCCGTGAGTTCGTCCAGTTCCTGCAGATTGCTTTCGGTGAGGACCGCATCCGTCCCCACCCTGCAGCCTCCACCTATACTCATAACCTGAATCATAGTCAACGTCATAGTTACAATCATGACCTGCATCATCTTCACAAAACCATAGTCTTGATCACAGCCACAGTCTTACACATGACTTCATAGCCTTCATAAACAATTATAAACGCAAGCATGTTAATTGGTCCGATGGCCTCGTCTGTCTAGTGCTTCGTAGGGAATGGGGGAATGGGTTATGGGGACTTTTATTGGGGATTATCTAGGGACTACTGTAGGGATCCATTCCCCTATTCCCTATTAAGCACCAGGGAGACAATCAGCCACTCCCTAAACCCTAAGCCCTAAACCCTAAGCCCTAAACCCTAAGCCCTAAACCCTAAGCCCTAAACCCTAAACCCTAAGCCCTAAACCCTAAGCCCTAAACCCTAAACCCTAAGCCCTAAACCCTAAGCCCTAAACCCTAAGCCCTAAACCCTAAACCCTAAGCCCTAAACCCTAAGCCCTAAACCCTAAACCCTAAGCCCTAAACCCTAAGCCCTAAACCCTAAGCCCTAAACCCTAAACCCTAAGCCCTAAACCCTAAACCCTAAGCCCTAAACCCTAAGCCCTAAACCCTAAACCCTAAGCCCTAAACCCTAAACCCTAAGCCCTAAACCCTAAGCCCTAAGCCCTAAACCCTAAACCCTAAACCCTAAGCCCTAAACCCTAAACCCTAAGCCCTAAACCCTAAGCCCTATGAAGCACAAGAGAGTCCTTCCTGCAAGGACCTTCAGGATGCCTGGGAGGCCGGGGTGGCTTTTGGAGGGTGCAAGGGTTTAGAGGTTTTAGGGGTTTAGGGTTTAGAGGTTTAGGGTTCAGGAGTTCAGGGGTTCAGGGTCTAGGAGTTAAGGGTTTTAGGGTTTAGGGTTCAGGAGTTCAGGGGTTCAGGAGTTCAGGGTTTAGAGGTTTAGGATTCAGGGCACACGCTCGTTCGCCCCCAATTCGCAGGGGCGGAGGGGTGAGTTCAGGGTCTAGGAGTTCAGGGTTTAGGGGTTTAGGGTGTAGGGGTTTAGGGTTTACAGGCTTTAGGACTTAGAGTTTAGCAGGAGTTTAGGGCTTTGCGATGCAAATTCGCGATGAGTCGTTACTTGTGTGCCTGAAGCCTGCATGTGAAGTGCAGCAGGCTGGGCATGAGCCGATGAGGGCATGTACACTCCCCCCAAAACGGGTTTAGTCCTTAGGAGTTTAGGGTACAGGGTACCCTGGATCCGAAGACTCGAAAACCCCAACTGCCTTAAACCCTAAACTTCAACCCCAAGAGGCAGACCGCAAAAGCCATAAACCTCTGCAGAGGTCAGAGTTCTTCGAAGTGCCCGAAAGCCTGCGCTCAGGCCTTGGATGATGATCAGAGCGGCGAGCTCTCAGAGGCACACAGGGTTTAGGGTTTAGGAAAATACGGGCCTTAGTGCTTAGCATTACAGGGGTCGGAATAATTAGTAATACGTTTCCGTTGTAGCGCTGATACAACGATACTATAATATACCCCCAAACCCGAGTTGAGGGCTAGGCTAGGGTTTACGGCTTCAGGGTTAAAGTTCGGGCTTTGGGGCTTCAACAAGCCGCCAAGCGGCTTGTTGGCTGAGCTTCTGATGATTATAGTATCCGATGTAACTGCAACACAGTTCATTACGGTAGCAGCAGAAGGTCCTTGTTCCCGCTCATCCATGCAACTTTTTCCGGGAGAGCAAGGATCCACTGGCATCTTAAGTTGCACGTGGTGTTCTTGGATGCAGCCAGTGGGGTTTTCCCTTGCCCTTTCTTTGCAGGAAGAATGGTTCGAGGCAGTCCCGGTCTCAGAGGGCCGAACGCCGCAGTAACATGCAGTCCTGTAGTGCACCAGAATGTACCATACTATACTGATATACTCTCATGTACTCTAATATACGTAGTGTACTACAATCCAGGGCCTGGAACCCTTTCTTCCCCCTGTTGCAGTGGTGTTTGCCTCCAGATTCTGCCTTGTGGCAGCAGTAGCCGGCTGTATAGTATAATATATAGTATACCCGAGTTGTCTCAGGTTGAGAAGATCGGCTATTTTGGTCCGGCAAGGCTTGGCCTTGCAGGGTAGGGCCTTGTTTACCAACGTGAGATTCGGTGGGCTTGTGGGCCTAAACCGATTAGGCTTTCAGGTTTTAGGGTTTAGGGTGTGCTGCTTCCCAGCTGATCAGCAGAGGGGGTTCACAAAGGGTTAGAGGGTGTAGGGTTTTTGGTTTAGGGCATTACGTGGGTGAAAGCTATGGTCGCAGGTGCATGTGCCTGTGTCAGGCATGCAGAGAGGTTTTTCGGATCGCATGATCGATCGGTCACTTCCCTTCACTCCGGACTGAAATTCACTCGGAAATGTGCAGATTTTCGGCCACGCCCAGGGTGATTTTCGCTCTGCTAGATGGATCCGATGACGGCGACATCTCAGTGAACGAGTTGCGGCCTCGGAGAAGTCACTTCTTCGAGACTGATTCGTGATGCCCCGTCGGTAGTGATGTCACTGCCAAACACATCCATATAATATTATTGAAAATGTGCTATGACATACCATACTATATTATGCTAGAGCGTACTATGATATACTACAATGTGCTAGAATATACTACAGTGTAATGTAATAGACGTCATGTGGTCACCTGCAGCCTGGCATGGATCGCCCGAGCACGTGCAAAGCCCGCGAGGTTCCAGGTCCTGGAGAAGTACAAGCCGAAGCCCAAAGCATGAAGTCTCTCCGTGGTGAGAGGGTCTTATGTTAACACATCGTCAGAGTTTGGTAGGGCGCAGGAGTCGGAGATGTAAGATGACAGCTCTTGAGCGTCACGTGCTCAAAGTCGCACCTTCCACCTAGCAGAGTAGTTCGCCAGCATGCTTTTCAAAAAAGCTGGTAGGTACTAGGTTGTTTTTTTTCATTTTGCTGGGCGCGAGGCTGGCTTCTCTCGGGCACAAGGAGTCATACTTAGCGAATAGCCAGCTTCCTTCGCATAGCTAGGCCGTTTGATTTTGATTGGTGCCTTGAAGAAGCTGTGTCATCGCGAGGGAAGGCTTGCAAACGCAAGCTGCCCCACGAAGCGGCTAGGATTTCTAAGCATAGCTGCAAGGTCAATGCTCCATTCGCAGGTGAGAGATAGGGTTTAGGGTTTATGGATTGCATCACAAGCTCTTGAACTGCACTTCCTCCGAATGTTAATGCGAGTAGGAGCATCCCCCTTGCATGGCTTGGGCCACCGCCTACGGTCGTAGCCTGTACATGCCAAAGCGGGTCAAAGGCGGTCGATGTTCAGTGTTGATGTGGTACTGTGCTACAGTTATATACACTACCATGTCAGGTACGACTGTACAGCGTAGTTATCTAGCTTGAATCCTGGTAACTTAGGAATGCTTGCTTGCAGGCAGGTTTCGAAGCTGTTGTGGAGGCAGCAAAGTACCTCGTGCTGATCCTCTCCGTCCTCCTCCCCTCCTCTTAGAGTTGTTTCCAGATCCGCCCTGAGGGAAATCCGTGTTTTCCATGAAATCGTATGTGGTTCATGCCGCTTACGAAATGTATTGCGTGGTGTTCTCGATAGGTCCGAAGTACAGTAGGAGCCCAACAGCATGCATGCGCTTAGCGTGCCCTGACTCAGTGCCGTTAGCCAGCATGATAGGAACCGCTCCAGTACTGTTTAGGGCTGCGGGCGCGGGTCCGACGTCCGACAAGAAGACCAGGTTTGGATAATTCTGACCGTTTGGATAGTGCTAGGCAAGAGTTGCTAAAGAGTAGTAAACACCGGTTCGTGCGAGCCAGTGATCACAACTCTAGTAACGCCACAAACGAGGACAAGCATCGTGTACAAGGTAGGCACACAGGAGTAAAGGACACAGGATGTGGTCATCCTGTCGTTTGGACACGGGAAATTTTTGTTTCGCACCTCTAACCTCAGGGTGCTTGCTCAAGCCCTCTTGACATAGTCTTGAGCTTGGCAGCCGGTCCATGCCTCCTGGATGCAACAGTATTCTTGTGCCAAGGCTGTTGTGTTAATGGTACTGGTATGTGGCAGCGACGCAAAAGGGAGGTTCTGGGGAGTTGACGTCGTATGGGGCGGCCTGGAGGCTCCGAGGACAATGCCTTCTTCCCCTGAAGTGTGGAAGAATTCGGCACATTTCATGAAGCATGCGCGAAACCAAGAACCATTTGCCAGGCTGATGCCAGATGCGCGAAAATGTCAGGCAAGGATTCGTGCAGGCCTCGTACTACATCCTGCCGCGACGACAACGACTACTGCTGCCATTGCTGCTCCCTGCTGCCACTTTGCCTGCCACCTCTGCCGATGCTACTGCTACATACCAAGGGCGTGAAGATGCAAAGTACGGTTTTGTGTGTCGGTCCTTGAGTGAGGATTCTGTGAGAGTTTGGAAATTCAGCTTCAGCTGAGGCGTTCCTTGGACTTCTGCTGCTGCACTCGTGAAGAAAATGGCCTAACCGTGTTGAAGGGCATTTGTGAAAGCCCACGCCTGGGGCTCGCTGAGACACTGAATCTGTGCGGTGATGCACAACAGCCCGGTCTACCCGTGGAAGTCCGGCACGTGAGGAAAGTCCCCGCCGAAAGGGTGTTCAAAGTGAAGCTGCAGAAGCTCGAAGATGGCTTTGGCTTGAAGTACGATGCATCCGACTCCAACGTGCTGTTGGTCCAAAGGGTGACTGATGGAGGAGCAGCATCGCAGTGGAATCAGACTGCTCAGCCGAAGATCCAACCCTACGATCGCGTGGTGGAGGTCGTTTGCTTTCAACATTCAGGTCTTTGTTCGAAGGGTTCTATTCAATTTCCACTGTAAAGGTAAGCCCCTGCGCCGAACACAGTCTGCCTTAGCCCCAGGTTCTTCCGCGCCGGACCTGGACCCTAAAGTCGAAATCCGACACCCGAAACCCTAAAAACCATACCGGATCCGATAGGTCTCTACCTTGCAATCGGCGGGAGCCCGAAAAAGCCCTAAGCCGCCCTAGTAGGTCGGCAAGTTTGGTCTCATGAGCTCCTCTGAGATGTTGAGGGCCATCGAAGCAGCGAGCGGCTCGGTGGAGCTGGGCTTCGAGCGACCTCAGCTGAAGGAGTTCCGGCCTCTCCGGCCACATTCCCCAAGCCCCTGACCTTCCAGACCTCTCTCCAAACACGTTCAGATGTACAATATGGTTGCTCTTAGAGTGTATATATACATATATATATATACATATAAATATGTATGTATGCTACAAGAGTTTTGTCAGCTGTCCTGCACTTTGCCGATGAGCTGAGAGCTTCTGCAAGCGGCTGCAGGAGTTCTCAGTGCGTCGCTTTGGCCAAAAGCTTGGCTTGATTCTCCAGAAGTTGAAGCAGCTCGAAGCAACAATTGGCTCGCTTTGCTTGCTACACACACCCACACCCACACACCCACACACCCACACACCCACACACCCACACACCCACACACCCACACACCCACACACCCACACACCCACACACCC
>BGNK01000579.1:210147-227920 GCA_003297005.1 Symbiodinium sp. clade A Y106 | reverse complement strand
ATTTCAATTTTTTCAAAAATTTGCTTAATAAGGGAAAAAATTTGAAATTTTAGAAAAAATAAAGACCCTGGCCAGCTCCAGACTTCGCCAGCCAGGATTCTTTAACATTTTTGAAATTATTGAAATTTTTGAAATTTTTGAAAATTTTGAAAAAATAAAGACAAATATTTCAAAAAAATTAAATTTTTTCAAAAATTTGCTTAATAAAGGAAAAAATTTGAAATTCTAGAAAAAATAAANTTGAAATTTTAGAAAAAATAAAGACCCTGGCCAGCTCCATCCTTCGCCAGCCAGGATTCTTTAAAATTTTTGAAATTATTGAAATTTTTGAAATGTTTGAAAAAATAGAGACAGATATTTCAATAATTTCAATTTTTTCTAAAAATTTGCTGAAAAAGGAAAAAAATTGAAAAAATTGAACTTATTGAAATATTTGTCTTTATTTTTTCAAAATTTTCAAAAATTTCAATAATTTCAAAAATTTTAAAGAATCCCGGCTGGCGAAGGCTGGACCTGGCCAGGGTNCCAAGATTTCAAATTTTTTCCCTTATTAAGCAAATTTTTGAAAAAATTGAAATTTCTGAAATATTTGTTTTTATTTTTTCAACATTTTCAAAAATTTCAATAATTTCAAAAATTTTAAAAAATCCTGGCTGGCGAAGGCTGGACCTGGCCAGGGTCTTTATTTTTTCTAAAATTTCAATTTTTTTCCTTTATTAAGCAAATTTTGGAAAAAATTGAAATTATTGAAAATGTTGTCTGTATTCCTTTATCCCCTATGTGTCCTTCGAAACAAGCAAGACCCGCAAATCATACATAGAGGTCCAATACACAAACCCCTAAACCCCTAAACCCCTAAGCCCTAAATCCCTAAACCCTAAACCCTGAGCCCTAAACCCTAAAGGTTCCGTGGTCTCCTTGATACACAACATGGACTCCAATGCTGCCCGGCAGAGTTACGTTGGAGGGTTTACTTGGAGGGGCAGGGGACTTAGCAAGTAGGTATAAGTAGAGTTATAAGTACCCTAAATGGAGTTACCCCAATTATAAGCCTACTTATAACTGACTTACTAAGTCCCCTGCCCCTCCAAGTAGAGTTTAGGGTTTAGGCTGTGCAGTTAGGTTTAGAGTCTAGGGTTTAGGGCTTGGGGTGTAGCGGCGCGTGCTTCTGGCTTCAGGGTGCTTGAGTACCTGCGTCATGACTGTGCATACAACCCAGCCAACATCGAGGCAGCTATCCTTTGGGACATTATTTAGGCTACTACTACTAAGCTACCGTGAGTACGGTCAGAATTTGTGTGATGTCCCTTGAACCCCCAAGTGGTAAGGCCCGGCGTCACCAGTGTTTCGGGTTTAAAGATGATGCTGGCAAGCGTTTGGTTGGAGCCGATACTTAGTAGCTGATTGGATACACTTTATACTTTTTGGGATAATACTACCCACTATAAAACTAAAAGTGTACACGTTTTCGGGCTCATGAACTCGGCAACTACGGATAAGAAGCGAAGTGCCCCATATGATTTCCCGAAGATCAGTGAGGCCTTGGAGGTCGAGATGCCACCGCTTGAGGAGTTGGTGGGCCATTTCAAGCCGCCATGGCGGGTCAAGTCCCATAATGCTTATTCAGCAGTTTACAAAGCCACCTTCAGGCATGGACAATGTTGCCCTTTGCCAAGAAAGGGCCATGCTCCCCACCCGCATTTGGAGATCCTATGAAGTGTGCCTACCGGAGCTTGTGCTGGACCATTCGTTCCGGCCTACGCAGCCGTGAAACGGGCTCGGACCAGGGCCAGCCTGAGCAGGCGGAGAGCAAGGACCAGAAATTGGGCGAGGCGCATGCAGAGGGACTGGAGCAGGCTGAGATGCACCAGCAGGACAGTCAGTGAATGTTTGGCAGACAGTATGTGATACCAGCTGGTTTTTGTCATGGACGGACTAATTTAGTCTTGTGGGCATGGGATCCTCCTTTCATCGTGTGTGCAGCTGCGTGTTGAAACTAGATTGGTGTTCTGGAGAACTGCAGGGTTCCTCAAACTAATGGGTGTCGTCATAGCTGGAGGTTTTGGTAGGTGACTTTCTTGTGTGTGTGATAGCACGCTACTTGCGGAAAGTGGATGAGTGTCGGGGCATCAGTCGCAACCGAGACAAATTTCATGCCTGCTCTGTGTGTGCATGCTTCTCTCTCTCTCTCCCTCGCTCTCTCTCTCTCTCTCTCTCCCTCGCTCTCTCTCTCTCTCTGCATGCGCATGATGCAACGTTTGTACAGACAGTCTGTGTCTGTGAGTGCCGGTCATGTTTTGATGACAGTTCCATGCTAGTTGGGCTGCAACAATAAGTTATTGCATGCTAGGGTCCGGGACTGAGGTAGAAGCGTGGTTCAATTTTCGATTTGGCACAGCATCCCAAAAGCAATATAGCCTGAATGGTTTGGGATGTCAGGGGGATTCCAGGAATGGATCAGACGAGTGTTGCAGGGGCTCGCACAACTTAACTGTTGTGATGATTGTTTAAGTAATATAGAAGCCGGAACAACTACCAATAATAATTCCTTAGGGCTCCTCGTCCTTCTCATAACTGTAGCATGCCCCCAATCTTCTAATCATTGAGGACCCTAGACAATTGAGTTCCACAGGGATCCCGCGTTATCCGTAATTTCCGCCATACGTTCACGGATGCATGTGCAACCCAACTATGCCAACCCTATATGCGGCTTCAATAATTAGAAAAAGGTTTTGGGTATAGTATTCATAATAAAGGAGCCCTGAAGAGTAGTATAGGTAGTTATCCGTAAATCCTGGTCCGAAAAGAGTGCTCGTTGTTGAGCCTGCTATGCTCGAGTTGTGTGTTTGGTGCTCCCTCTGGTCATGGTCTCGAGGTTGGGTTTAGGGTCTTTCGGTCTCGCTTTCTGGGGGATTTAGGGTTTAGGGCAGAGGCCACGGGGTGCGAGGGGTCTAGGGTTGTGGGGTTAGGGTTTAGGGGTTTAGGGTTTAGGGTTTAGGGTTTAGGGTTTAGGAGCATCATGGAGGTTCTCAGCCAGCATCAGCTGCTGGATGGTGGCGTCGGCAGGAGTCAGCAGCAATACCACCGACACAGTAGTAGTCATGGCCATCGTCATCGCGGTCACCGTCGTTGTCTTTGTCATTGTCATCGTCATCGTCATCTTCATCTTCATCTTCGTCATCACCATCATCATCATCACTACCACCATCACCACCACCACCACCACCACAACCACGACCCTAATCCCCGAAACCGTAAACCCTAAACCCGAAAACCCCAAAACCTTAACGCTAAACCCCTAAAGCCCTAAACTCTCTAGATCGGTTAAAGGAGCACCTCAAGAATCCCTTAACAAGAGCCCTAAGCTCCATCATCTACGAAGCCCTCAGCCTTTCTAGGCTGCTTTCAAGCGCAACATGGATGACTTGCGGCTTGGCAGAGGGTTTCAGGTTTGGGGTCCTTTACCGGTTGCTTGAAAGGGTCCTTGAATGAACTTTAGTGATTGCTTTAGGGTTTAGGGGTTTAGGGTTGAGGGTTTGGGGTTTGAGGGGTTAGGGTTTAGGGTTTTTAGGTTTAGGGTTTTCCGGTTTAGCTGCTTAGGGATTGCTTTAGTAGGTCCTGTAAGGGTTCCTTTCAGGGTTCCTTTTAGGGTTTAGGGTTTTAAGGGTTCTTAAGGGTTGCTTTGGTGCTTTACTGCTTTAGGAGTTCAAATCTCAGCGGTGCTTCAGGATTTGGGATTTAGGGTTCACGGGTTGAGGGTTTCAGGATTTAGGTTTTGTTTTTTTTTTTTTGGGGGGGGGGTTGCGGTTTAAGGGGTTTCCGGGGCTCTCGGCACCTGGGGATCCGGATTTCGAGGATCAAGAGCAGTTAAAGTCCAGGCAGGGAGGGTTTAGGGTTTAGGTCGGCAGGGATTGAAACCCTAAACCCTAAACTCTAACCCATTTCCTCCTCAGACGTGCGAGCAGGAAGATCGGTGCCAAGACCGACCACTAAGCCCGAAACCCTCATGATAACTCCTCAACTCTACACCTTTCCGGTGTGCGATCTGTGTACAGGATTCTGTAGTGGTTCTGTAAAGATTTGTATACCGTTTTATAGGGACTCTATACTATAGCATGTTTTGAAAAGGCCTCCTTGGGTTCGTAGGGCAGGGTGCGGCAGGGTACTTAAAGGCTCATGGGACTTAGTAAGTAAGGTTATAAGTAGGTTATAATTAGGATAACCCCACTCAGGGGACTTATAACCCCAATTATAACCTACTTACTAAGTCCCATGATCCTCTAAGTACCCTAAACTCCCCCCTTGTAGAGCCCTTAATAGATCCCTAAACCCTAAAGAATCCCTTAAAGGAGCCCTTTAAGGAACCCTACTTACTAAGTACCATGATCCTCTAAGTATGCGGCACAGTTGTCGGAACAGTTAGTAAACTAGCAAATTAGTCATACTCTTCCTTAGGGTTCCCCATTGCATGATAGGGTACCCTGTTCAACTACTAAGGCCCCCCAACCCTGATTCGATAGTGGAAGCCTCAAAACCCTATTCAACACATGAAGGCCCCAAAAGCACCTTGAGGATAGCAGCCCTACCATCATCTACTCCGAAACCCTAAACCCTAAACCCATATGGATAGCAGCCATCCACTCGAAGCCCCAGGGGCCGACCCACAAACCTTAGTCCCGAAGCCCTAAATTCGAATCCCTAAACCCCAAAGCCCTCGACCCTAATCCTGAAACCCTAAACCCTGAACCTTAACTCTGTAAGGAAGAACACCTTCAACCTAGGGTTGCATAAGGCTTTTACGCCCGTAGCCGTCATAAAGTACCAAAGGACAGCTGTCTTGCGTGCGTTCTGGCGGCGATGGTTGCACGTTGGAAGGCTAAAGGCAGTGTGGGAAACCGTGCCATCTGGGACTTTGTGTTCCAACGGCCCCTGCCAGTCTCCGACCTGTTCTTTGTCGTAGAGGGGATTGGATGCCTACCGCCATTCATGCCTCTGGAGGCACCCCGCATCTTGTTCATGCAGGAGTACGTGCCACCACCACCGCCAACCTGCTGGCCCTGAGACAAAAACCGGTTGATACCGCTGCTCCCTGGAACTTAGGGGTCGGTGTATAATATAGGGATTATACAGAGGACGCTTTCGTTAGTTGCTAACTGGTCCCTACAGTCTCTATAGCATCCTAATGTAGGAACCTGATTAAGAAGCCTTGGGCCTTTATTAGGGTTCCTTATACAACTCCTATTATTTTGGGGTTATAGGCCCAGGGTTTCTTAATTCGGTTCCTACATTTTTCCCCCTAAACCCTAAACCCTACAGTTCCCTAAACCCCCCTTTCCTTCGCGGCCCAGGAATGACATGATGGAATCCCGGGGGCTGGAGCCCAGTCTCAGGGTACGCTTGGCTGCAAAAGGGTTTAGGGTTTAGGGTTTAAAAGGTTCAACCGTTCAGGGGAGTTTTTTACGGTCTTAGGGTCTTAGGGTGCAGCGTTTACAAAAGGGTCCTAAATAATTGCCAATACTGTTTTGGGGTTCCTTATTATAAATATAGTATAGCGGGCCCCAAAACATTACTCTACTTATTAAGGCCCTGATAATATAGAACTCTATACCTCCCTTATAGAACCCCTTACGAAACCCTTAAAAGAACGCTACTCTAGTTATTAAGGCCCCTATAGTAGGACTTTAGGGTGGCGGGGTTTTAGGGTTTTGGGGTATTTGGGGTTTAAGGCTTTAGGGTTTCTGTTTTCTTCGGTTTAGCATTTCAGGGTTGAGGTTTTGTCTAGAGTCTCCGGTGTAGTCCAGGGAGCCCGATTCATGCCGCCTAGGGTTTAGTGCTTAGGGTTTAGGGTTTAGGGAGGAAGCCGTACCGGGGGGCGCTGTGCAATCTGAAGTATCTTCCAGTGTCCCTCTGGTAGTTGCGATCGTACTTACTTACTATAACGCGGGCTCTGTGGCCTTAACCGTCAAGCCCAACTCCTGAACCCCTTCAAGACTTTGGGGAGTGCAGGGCTTAGACCTGCTTGTGTTCTACGGTTTCGTGTATCTGTAGGAAAACCTCGCAAAAACGCCCATCCACACAAGGACAGTTCTTTGCATATACCGCAGCGCTGTTTTCAAACTTGCTCGCGCAGGGCTTGCTTGGCCCGATGCCAGGGGAGGAGACCATCAAAGCCACTATTGCGCTACATGCGTGATAGCTTGGTATAACGAAGAAGATATGCGTCGCACTGCTTGGAGAAGATGGTACCGTGAGCTTGCGCAAGACCAGGAAGACGACGAAACGGAAGGCGACTCGAATGGGTTTCTCATCAGTTTTTTGTTCGGGGTTTATAACGTAAGGGTTTGAGCCATAAACTTTACCCCTTAAACTACTAATACTCGGCTTTCAGAAGTACAGCCTCTGAAACATGGCGCAGTCACGTGCTGTTCTAAGGGCAGCCTATAGGGTTTGTGGATAGTTTGGAGTTAGATGGTCTTGGACTGTTCGGCTCCAGCATTTGGGTTGAGGTTTCGGGTGCGTCTCGAAGCTGCTAGACGTATTGCTGCACAACTCACAGTTACATAGGGTTTTAGGGATTTAGGGTTTAGGGTTTAAGGTTTCGGGCAAGCAGCAGCTGCACCGCGATGTACTGCAAGCAGGCCACTTGCAAACAGATCAGAAGCAGGACTGCAGCAGGAAAGTCCCGGATCGACCTGGACATCTAGAGAGGAGCTTGAACAATTGCCAATCAAAAATGTATAGTGTAGCCCAAAACCTTATTCTGATCATTAAGGTCCCCTGCATTGTGTGCATAGTCACTAAGTCCCAGTTCCCGGAATCAGTCCGTCACTGAAAGAAAGTGACTTTGAGCACCGAAGCACCACAATGTATCGCTTTTCTCTGCAATCCCGCATTAATCTGGAGGCTCAGGCCGTCCTAAGGTTTCGAATCTGCTTCTACTTCAAGGCTCATGGGACTTAGTAAGCAAGCTTATAAGTAGGTTATAATTAGGATAACCCCACTTAGGGGACTTATAAACCCAAGTACAACCTACCTACTCAGTCCCGTGATCCTTTAAGTACTGAGGCCTGAACATTTCGTAGTAGTATTCCCCGGGGTTCCCTTTCCGAACGCACTATACCAGGTTACCACCAAACCGTAAGCCCTGAACCCTAAACCCTCAACCCTAAACCCTAAACCCTAAATCCTAAACCCTGAACCCTAAACCCTAAATCCTAAACCCTGAACCCTAAACCCTAAATCCTAAACCCTGAACCCTGCCCCTAAGCCCGAACCCTAAACCCAACACCTCAACTCCCCCACTGAGGGGCATGGTATTGCTGGTTACTTGAGAGTTTAGGGTTAAGGGTTTAGGGTTGTTCAGACCTTGCAAAACCCTTGCAGAACACCGAGTATCGAAGCCAGAAAAAGCTCGAAGTGGGTTCTTAGTAGCTGAGTGGATACACTTTACACTTTTGGGGATAATACTACCCACTTTAAGACTAAAAGTGTACACTTTTTGGGGCTTATGAACACAGCGACTAAGTTTTGTGCACGAAACAAGCACACCAAGACCCTATCCTAATTAGTAAGGCCCTTGTATTAGCCCGGTATAGGTAACCCCTTGTAGCAACCCTTATACCCTAAACCCTAAATAAACCCTATATAAACCTTATACAAACCCGAAACCCTATATAAGCCCTAAGCCCTAAATACATGACCCGCGAAACCCGAGGTCCGCATGCGGAAATACATGCACGAATGCATCGTGGCGCAGCAGCAAGCCACCCAGGAGCGGTTTAGGGTTTAGGGCTTAGGGTTTGGGGTTTAGGGAGTCTGGGTTCAGGGCTAGATACGGGGTTAGGATCGAGGGTTTCTAGGCAGAGGGCTTCCCCTTAACCCTAACCCCTAAACCCCCTAATGTAGGAGCCTGATTAAGAAACCTTGGCCCTCCAACCTCCCAAAAATAGGATTCATATAAGGAACCCCAATAAAGACCCAGAGTTTCTTAGTCAGGTTCCTACATGAGGGTTCAGGGTTTAGGCTTCTAGGGGTGAGGATTGAGGATGTAGGGTTTAGGGCCGGGGTTTGAGGTTATAATCCTGGGTTTCTTAACATAAGAGGTCCGTTAAAGGCTTTAGGATTTGGGGGTTTAGGGGTTTAGGGTTTGGGGTTTAGGGTTTAGGGTTTAGGGTTCAGGGTTTAGGGTTTAGGGGTCCGTTAAAGGGTGCCCCCCAAATTTAAGGACCTTTCCATACTGGGCAGCAGACTGTAAAGCCTTCCAAATGCATTCCTCGAAAACACACGCCGCCAGGGCGTACCATACTGTCTTTTTAAGGTCCATGTCACGGTCTCTTGGTTTTTGAAGCTCTCGTTTACCTTGTAGGTTTTCGGGTATCTCGGCAAGCCCTAACCATGCAGCCAAAACCTCTCCAGCCCTAAAGCCAAAATCCTGAACCCCAAATTTGCTCCCTGACTAGAACCAATCGGTAGATAAAAAGGGTACCTCTACTAACTCTACTACGGTTGATGGACAAAATCCTGCATGACCCATAATAACGAATATACCATAATTCCCATAGTTTAGGGTCCTTAGGGTCATGCAGGATTTTGTCCATCAACCGTATTAGGGGCGATTGAACGGCTATTGGGGAACCTAGAGGTCTTGAGCCACACAGGAGAGCCTGCTTCGCAACACCATTTCTCCAGGGTTGCAGCGGGAGGTTGCGCAGAGCTCGGGGCCCCGGTAAGGCGGTTCTGGTTCCCCTACCGTTCGGGCTTAGGGGCAGGGTTCAGGGTTCAGGGTTTAGGGTTGAGGGTTTAGGGGATCAAGGGTTCAAAGTTCGAAGGTTTACAGGTCCAGGCGCTTTCAGGGTTTTGCTGCTTTAGGGGTTAGGGGTTAGAGGGTTTGAGGCTTTGGGATTCTACGGCTTTGGATGGTCTGGGGTTTCGATGTGCATTTCTGTCGCTGATGTTGATGTTTACGCCCTGAGTCCTACGCCCTTGTAGCCCTAGGATCAAACTTACTTGCAGGTGTTTTAGATCGCAGTCTATTCCTGGACTTCTTGTTTGGGGGTTTAGGCTTTAGGGGTTGGATTGTGGGCTTTGGGCCATGGGTGTGAACGATTGAAGTTGTTGGGTGTTAAGGGCTTAGAGTTTACTACCTTCGCATCGGACAAGAGTTTGCGATTCTCCCTAAACCCTAAACTAAACCGTGGCACATCGGACAAAGTTCGGGCCTGAATGGCAGCAGGAAGGAGCTTCAGGCTCTGAGAGTTTAGGATTTCGGGTTGAGGGTTTAGGGTTTAGGGTTTAGGATTTTTTTTTGGGTTGAGGGCTTATCTTTCTGGGCTTAGGGATTATAGACGTCGAGTCTCCAATTGCTCCTCAGTTGCTCGATTTAGTTTCGGAATGTTCCCCCAAAGCTCATAGTCATAGAGTTCCCCACAGTACGGGGTCGTTAACCGAATAAGAAAGTTTCATGGAACCCCAAAGCCGTAAACCCTAAACCCTCAGCTTCCTAAGCTTCCTACACTTCCTAAACCCTAAACCCTACGCTTCCTAAACTTCCTAAACCCTAAACCCTAAACTTCCTAAACTCTAAACCCTAAACCCCCTCTTCCTGGGCTTAAGGTTAAACAGGAGAAAGCCCTGTAACAAGAGCTGCTCGAGGTATCGGTTTGGGATTAGTTTTACATTTGCTTTATTGTTCAGTATACAGCCCTAACTATGAATAGAGTATTTTGGGGACTGTTGAAAGCGACACCTACTTAAAGGCTCATGGGACTTAGTAAGTTAGGTTATAAGTAGGTTATAATTAGGATAACCCCGCTTATGGGGACTTATAACTTTACTTATAACCTACTTACTAAGTCCCCTGCCCCTTTAAGTAGTCACTAAACCCTAAACCCCTGGAAGAGGGATTCCAGGAAGCCCCCGACTCGGAGATCTCGATCCTGCTGTGGTCTTTGATCTCCCCGAATATGTCTGCATGAACAGTGCTGGTTTGGCCTCTTGGTCCCTCTCCCTCTCTCCCTCTCTCCCTCTCTCCCTCTCTCCCTCTCTCCCTCTCTCCCTCTCNTCTGTCTCTCTGTCTCTCTGTCTCTCTGTCTCTCTGTCTCTCTGTCTCTCTGTCTCTCTGTCTCTCTGTCTCTCTGTCTCTCTGTCTCTCTGTCTCTCTCTCTCTCTCTCTGTCTCTCTGTCTCTCTGTCTCTCTGTCTCTCTCTCTCTCTATGTATCCATCCATATATATATATATACATGTATATTTAGTGCTTCATATTTGTTTTTATAGCATACACTCCGAAAGCCTGATTCCATGTTGCGACGCCTCTATTACACGTAAACCCACCCTAAACCAAGACCCCACCAAAGGCCAAACCCTGATCCCTAAACTGGGTTCTTGTTAAGGAATCTGATTTAAGTTACCATAATAAGGGTCTATAGTAAATAACACGGTTTTCTTACTATGGTAGCTTAAATTGAATCCCTTAAACCCTAAACCCTTATAGAACCCTTCAAGGAACCCTCAAGTTATGGTAACTTAAAGAGCCCAGTAAACCCTAACACAGCCAACTGCCAGAGAGCCTTGGAGGTTTCGTTTCGAAGCCTCCACCCCTACGCCCTAAACCCAAAGCCCAACAAAAACCTAAAGCCCTACACCCCAAACCCTAAGCCCCAACCCCTAAGCCCTAAACCCTAAAATCTAAGCTCTAAACCTTAAACTCAAGCTACAGGCGTTGGGGTTCGAGGTTGGGCTTTCACCTCGGGGGTTTGTTTTAGGCGTTGGGTTTTGAAGTAGGGTTTAGGGTTTAGGGTTTAGGGTTGGCTTGTGGGTCAAGTGAACTTAATTGTGCCAGGTTTAAGGTTTAGGGTTCAGAGATTTGAAACAGGGTTGAGGGCTTATGTTTCGGGCTTGGGTTTTTAAGTAGGACAAAGTCCCCTCTAAAGTCATGCAACATCTGATAAGAGAATCATATACCCCTGCAAGACCCCCCCCAACTTGAAAAAGCACCCGAACTGCTCAAGGTAGTCAGCGCGACCTCCTGAAGAACATCTATTGGGCGCAGGTGATTATTTGGAGAGAGTCGATCCTAGCGTTTACGGTTGAGGGTTTTGTGTGTTGTGTGTGTGTGTGGGCGGCTTTATGTGGTGTTTGTTATTTGTTACAGCTTTATTGGAGACTTACAAAGGGTTCCAATTACTAAGGGCTTTGTGCGGGGTCTTTTGCAGCTTTTCTGCTTCAACGTCTGATGAAGGGTTTCCATGAGGCTTTCATGAAAGAATTTGTCAAGCAGTATGTTTTTTTACAGAGCCTGTGTAGGCCCAACCCCCTTAATTACCCTAAACCCCAACCCCGCTGCCCAAACCCTAAACCCTAAACCCTAAACCCTAAACCCTACACCCTAAACCCTAAACCCTGAACCCTAAACCCCAAAGCGTCTGGTTGGCGGTTTTCAGGGGTTTTAGACTTGAGGTTTTGTCGGCTGAAGCCCAGGGTCGCTCAGATGTTTCAGACCCTTGAGATTTTACGTTTATTGAAGGGTTTTGAACTAGGTTCCTAAGTCGCACCCTTTTGCACTTTTTTGTTTTAGGGTCCCCTTACTAAACCTGAACAGCACGACAAAGGGTACCCTGAGGAACCTAGAAAGCGCATCAGGATCTTAAGACCCCTAAACCCTAAACCACTAAATTAGGGTTTTGGGTTTAGGGTTTAGGGTTTTAGGGTTTAGGGTTTAGGGTTTAGGGAGCCCTAGATCCCAAATCCTCATCCTAAACCCGAAGCATCGCGAGGCCCTGAACCCTAACTAGGTTCCTGAGAAGTACCTCTTGTCCTTTTTCTTTTGGGGTCCCCTTGTTAAAACCGAAGAGTAGGAAAACGGGTACCCTTATTATAGACGGGCTACTCAGGAGCCTAATTAGTTCCAAACCCTAAGCCCCAAACCCGAAACCCTCCAACATTGCTCACTTTCCGAACATGTTTCGAGCGTTAGGGATTTGGATTTTGAGGCCTAAGGGGCTATGTATCAGGGGCCTAAATAATTACCTATACTACCTTTAAAGGGATCCGTAAGGGTCCCTTTAAAGGGATCTATAGGTGTAGGGTTTAGGATAAGGGCCTAAATAATTATCTATAATACTATTTTGGGGGTTCCTTATTATAAGTGTAGTATAATATACCCCAAAACCCTATTCTAACTATTAAGGCCCTTGTGGTAATGTTTAGAGAGTGATAACGGGATGCAGCGGTTGGTGTTTAGTTTTTGGGGTCGCGGGCTCCGGCGGCTTACTGTTTAATTCAGGGGCCTTAATAATTAGAACAGGGGTTGGGGGTATATTATATTATAGTTATAATAGGGAACCCCCAAAATAGTATAGGTAATTATTCAAGCCCCTATATTAGCGCTTGAGGCTCTTGTATTTTGAGACACTGGGGGATGCTGCGGTCGCAGGGCTCAAAGATTCAAAAGATTCCAGCCACGAGCGACGAGCAAACTGCACACGGAAGCGCGCCCGCCATTCTTCACTCTGGCAGGATTAGGCGGTCAAGTGTCAAAACTTTGCACGGTTTCAATTTCAGTTTAATCGCGCAGCACCGTTCAGTTTCCAAAACAAACATGACCCAAGACACGGACTCGCCCATGATTGTCCCGGATCCTTTCTAGGTCTTTACTGAGGGTACAGCACCTCTTCACGTTTAGAATTCAGTTCACGGCTTCGGTCCATCTTCCTTCGTCGTTGCCATGTCGGAGCTGCGACAGCGCAAGGGCGAGAAGTCCGAGAAGGATGGCAGTGAAGCTTGCCTCATAGCTCGGCAAGGAAACCTCGTAGTAATAGTAGTGAGTGACAGTTGTATTGTTGGTAGTGCTATTCTGGGCAGTCGTTGTTGCGCTGGTGGTAGGGGTAGTAAGGGTAGTTAGTAGCGGTAGTACTGTAACCATAACATAGAGTCCCCTGAGTTAGTTACCTGAGTGTTAGCGACAGTTTTTGTCTTCTTCATAAGCAGGTGGATGGTACGGTATTTTGTCTTTGGCTATCTGTTGCTGTCCCCCCATGAAGTCATGTCGCTGCGTTTAAACTTCAGGGGGTTTAGGCTTCAGGTTACCGAGGTGATGCGGGGGTGAGTTATATCTGGATGTTAGTGCCGATTCTGAGGCTCCTTACATTGGTAGTCTTCGGAATTGTTTACTTATAAAGAAAGACACTCCACAGTCCAAAGATTACTCAAAGTAGTAGTTGTATTTTGGTTCGAGGGCTGCGCAAGTTTAACAGGTGTTGAATGATGTCCCATCAGTCGAAGCCTCACCTTTGGGATGTCATGCCTCCTGAATCTGTGGGCCACCATCGTTCTGAACTTTAGGGTTTAAGGGCTTAGGGTTCGGGGTTTATCGTTCAGGGTGTAAGGGCCTAGGGTTTAAGTTTTGGGTTTCCTTTGGATCTCAAGCATTTCACTTTCAGCGTCTGTTGCCTTACTCTTGCCTGAGGCCCCGCATGCAAACCGGTGCTCTTTCGATGTTTTCTATCCATCAACCCTGAGATCTAAACCCTAAACCCCAAACCCTAAACCCCAAACCCGGCCCTAATCCTAACGCCCTAAAGCCCTAAACCCTAGAGATCCCTTGAAGGAACCCTTAAAGAATCCGGCCCCCCAAAACGAAGATCTGAACCCTAAACCCTAAACCCTAAACCCCTAAAGCCCTAAACCCTACACCCTTAAAGAATCCTACGGATCCCTGAAAGAATCCCTGAAAGGGGCTGGCGGCCCCCCAACACGAAGACGACGAGCCCAGGAAGCCCTGGCAAAAGCTCCCGAGATGACCCCGGGCCAGCGGAAGGAAGTTGAAGAGAAGCTCTCGCCCCTTGGCTTAGGGCTCCTTTAAGGGATCTATAGGGTTTAGGGTTTAGGGGTTTAGGAGAAGCTCTCGTCCCCTGGCTCTGGGGGGTTTAGGGTTTTTTAGGTTTTGGGGTCAAGGGTTTAGGGGTTAAGGGTTTAGGGCTTATGGTAACTTAAGTTGAAGCAAAGCTCTCGCCCCTTGTTGAGGGTTTAGTGGTTTAGGGGTTTAGGGGTGTAGGGCTAGAACCTACCATAATAAAGAAGCCCTAGTATTTCGTTTATGATGATAGCTGAAGTTGAAGAGAAGCTCTTGCCCCTTGTCCTTGGGTTTGGGGTTTAGGGTTTAGGTTTGTTTCTATAGTCTCCTTAGTTTTTTTTGTTAATATAAACCCATTATGGTACCTTAAGTTGAAGAGAAGCTCTCGCCCCCTGGCTTTGGGGGGTTTAGGGTTTTAGGTTTTGGGGTTTAGGGTTTAGGGTTTAGGGCTTTATGGTAACTTAAGTTGAAGCGAAGCTCTCGCCCCCTGGCTTTAAGGTTTAGGGGCTTAGGGTTTAGGGGTTTAGGGCTTAGAGTTTAGAAGGGTTTTGGGTTTAGGGTCCCTTAAGATCCTGATTATGGTAACTGAAGTTGAAGCGAAGCTCTCGCCCCCTGGGCTTTGGGGTTCCTTTAAGGGATTCTTAAGGGTTCCTTTCAGGGATCTATAGGGTTTAGGGGTTTAGGGTTTAGGGGTTTAGGGTTTAGGGGTTTTAGGGGTTCAGGGGTTTATGTGGATAAGGATGCTTATCAGGGTTCTGAAGGTAGTCTAAGGGTGTTTGCAGGGTTCTATACGGAGTATGTAAAAGGTGTCATAAGAGCTTTGCAAGGGCTCGTTAAGGTTTTGTAGTTGAGGGCGTTAGGTTCTTAGAGTTTAGGGTTTCAGGCGGGTGTAGAGGATGTATAAGCTATAAGGGTTCTATACAGTTGGGTAACACGGAACCTATCTTTCCAGAATATGGGGATTTCTGGTTTGTAGGTGTGTTGCCACTTGCTTCTAAAGTATCGCAAGCATTCCGCCTGGCTTTTTCCAGTGTTTCTCAACAATAGGGCCGTCTCGTTTAGGGGTTCGTGCAATGAGTTTGGGGTTTAGGATTTGGGGTTTACGATCATGTGGGCTCCTTATTTGCTGAATCTCCCATCCGAGTCTTCGCATTTGGCCTTCGAAGGGTGGCCCACTGTTTTTACTTTTTCGTTTGTTGTGACTACTTACAGGATGAGGTTAACTATACTTATGGTTACTTCGAAGACAAAATGAGGTAGTTATAACCTGACTAACTAAGTCCCATGATCCTCCAAGTAAACCCAAACCCCTAAATCCTATAGATCCCTTGTATGGCCCTTTCTGAAGCCCCTTTAAGGAACCTTACCCACTAAGTCCCATGATCCTCCAATAAGCCCTCAACCCAAAACCCCCAACACCTTTCTAAAGGTTATGGAGCCCTTTTGAGGGACCTTACCCACTAAGTCCTATGATCCTCCAAGTAAGGTCCCTTCTCGAGCAGATGAAGCCGCCACCTGGCAAGATCACATTCAGGGTGCAGGTTCCCTCATAGGAGCTTCTAATGATGGTGGATGTAGGACTTAGGGTTAAGGGTTTAAGGGTTTAGGTTTGAGGGGTTTAAGGGTTTAGGGTTTTGGGTTTAAGGTTTGCGGTTTAGAGTTTGGGGTGTAGGGGTTTAGGGTTTAGGGTTCAGCAGCTCCGAATCGCTGAGCCAGGAGTCTCAAGAAAAATACCCGCCCACCCAAAGAATCCCCCTAACATGGGATTAAACTCTGCTTTTTTAGTTCGTGGCGTGTCGTCACATATGGGAGTTTCCGAAAATAGTGGGGTGCCTTATTTTAGGGTCCTTATAATAAGGATCCTACTATTTAGGGTACTATATTAGGGTCCCCTAGTTTCGGAAACTCTCATATAGTCCGAAACTTTAAAGCCGACACCCTAAGGCCGAAACCCTGATGCCGAAACACAAGGCCACGAGTTGCGGTTGATGGACAAAATCCTGCATTCCTAGGGTTCCTTTAAGGGGATCTATAAGGTTATCTTTAAGGGGCTCCTTTAAGGGATCTATAGGGGGTTTAGGGTTTAGGGTTGATGATACAAATCCTGCATGACCCATAATAAGGAATATACCATAATTCCCATAGTTTAGGGTCCTTAAGGTCATGCAGGATTTTGTCCATCAGCCGTATGACCCAAGGCCGCGAAGTCGGTAAAGTTTAAGTTACTATAGGTAGAGAGGTTTAGGGTTTCTCTACTGACCCAGGGACTCCAAAACCAGTTTATCGGGGAATTCCGTGGAGATTACCTTAACCCAGAACAAGGACCCCTCTATAGCGAGCGCCAGCCCAGGTGACGTTTGGGGTTTCGGAGTCGGAGAGCTCGGAAGACCAAACCTGGGGCCCATGGGGGCGGAGAAATCTTTCTGTTGCCCCAGCAACACCGCCGAAGGTTGCGCCGACGAGGCCCACTACTCCACCGAAGGCGGCTTCACGGTCCAGTGTGACCACAGCTGTGGAGAGCGGCACTCCAGTGCAGTGCCACTGGCGGTACCACCGCCACCGGTGACACCGCCTCCAGTGTACAGCTGGTCGGTGGCCAGTTACCCGAAGCAGGGTGCCGTGTTGTCCTCTCCCAGCGGGGCGGGGAGAGCTACACTCGGCAAGCCCGGGGAATTCTCACGCCAGGGGAAATTCGCCATTGGGAATTGGCGCGAGTGGAACGGGCTGTTCGCCCGAGGACCTCCAGGTCGCTACCGATTCCACCAGCGCCGCCGGCGAAGCTAAGTATATTCCCCTGCAGTTGGCGCTGCGCTGCAACGGCCCTGCAGCAGCCGGCCCAACCAAAAGGGGCCCTGCAGCAGATGCCTGCTTAAAGGCTCATGGGACTGAGTAAGTAAGGTTATAAGTAGGTTATAATTAGGATAACCCCACTTAGGGGACTTATAACCCCAATTATAACCTACTTACTAAGTCCCATGATTCTTTAAGTACCCTAAACTCCCCCCTTATAGAACCCTTAATAGATCCCGAAACCCTAAAGAATCCCTTCAAGGAGCCCTTTAAGGAACCCTTACTTACTAAGTCCCATGATCCTTTAAGTGACTCCGACTCCGCGTGGAAGTCCTGTAGGGCAATGCTGCAAGCGCTTTGGAGCTCCACTGCCTGAGCAATTAGGGTTTAGGGTTAGGGTTTAGGGTTTAGGGTTTAGGGTTTAGGGGTCCCTGAGTAGTGCCCTTCTACCCTTTTTAGTTTAGGGCCCCCTTAGTAGAACCATATAGTAGGAAAAAGGGTACCCTTATTGTAGATGGGCTACTCAGGAACCTAGAATTAGGGTTTAGGGTTTAGTGTTTAGGGTTTAGGGTTTGGGGTTTTCAGCCGGCCGGACAAGGCTGGCCAGCAGACGACTGCAGATGATGAACGCCTGCTGGCAAAGTGAAGTTGCAGAGCTGAGGGAAAGCCACGCCGCAAAAATGGAGGCAGCGGTTTTTGGGCAGGCTGGCTCGGTGCAGCCACATCGAACTTTGTCCCTGAACCCTAAAGCTAATTACAAGTGAAATCTGCATGTCTCTGCCATCGATTTCCCTGGCTTAAATAATCCAAAACCCGCAAACCTCAACCCCACGATCCCCCCGCTCCCAAATCCTAAACTAAGCCTAAACCCTACAGAAACCCTAAATCCTAAACCCATCTAAGTCTTAAGCCCAAAGCCCTAAATTAATTCCAAAACCCCAAACCCCAGCCGCCAAGTCTGAGGAACCCGAAACCGGGCACATCGAACGAAGCCAAGAAGTTCAAGGACGAGCTCGCGAAGGCGCTTCCCTGCCCTGATTGAAAGGGTGGATTTGGGTTTACAGTATGTAGACTACACTCGAAGAGCCCTCAACCTTATGCCGTGGTCTGAGGCTTGGGCATGTACCTGCCTC